>JACYXH010000719.1:697636-705136 GCA_026745465.1 Lota lota
AGACTTTGCAGAGGTTCTGATGGATCTGAACAGCCGCGAGCTCTTCTGGCTGTCCCGGGGCCAGCTAGAGATCGCCGTGGCAACTGAAGGACAGGACACGCGGCAAATATCTGGCTTCATCACTGGCAGGAAGTCCTGTGACAGTAGGTTCAGCCCCTTACATGCTTTTGCAAAGTATTTTTTCCGTCTCTGCTGAATCATCAAAATGTGTAATGACACTCACCGGACCAGAGGCGGTACCAGAGCAGTTCCGAGGAATGTGTTTTGCATTATTGTTCATTTTGCTCCTCCATCTGTGGCTGTTTTCACCATTCTTGTTCTGTCTTTCTCTGTATTCCACTCTGTCCCCCCCCCCCCCCAACATAACTATTTTTCCTGCTTTGCCTCTGTCTCCCCTCCATTCCTCTCATGCCTTATCGCTGGCGCATGTGTTCGTGAAAGCAAAAGAGAGAGAGAAGTCAAAAGGGAGAGAATAGAAGAAAGAGTGCTCTGTGTTTGAGCGAGGGCTCTGGCGTGTTATGGATTGGGTGAAACCAGACAGCGTATGTTCTTTTCAATGGACGCAAACTCAACCCTGAACATGAAGGTGGCATGGGCTGATAGACACTCTCTCTCTCTCACACACACACACACACACACACACACACACACACACATATACACCAACAAATGTAGAATTAGGTATTTTCCATTTGCACACGTTTGCACAAAGACGTACCGAGCTGGTCAGTACTAAGCTGAGCACGCCAGGAGAGATACGAGGACGGCTATGTTCCAGTGCCACTGCTCTTTCCTGCACACAAAGAGAACAAACACATCACACATTTCACTCACGCTTTGTTTTTATTTTATTTTTTTTACAATGGGGGCACCCTGACCCAATCAAAATCCCACCCACAGACACCCACGCCGTGCCAAGGTGACAGTAGGCTGGACCTGGCTGGACACGTTCCAGCGCTGTGATTAACAGCTTGACGTTATGTGTGAAGAATTTAAACCCAGCTCACTCCTTTTCCCCTCTCTCCTCTCCTTTCATCTCTCTTTTTCACAGTACCACCCCTTATGCTCTCTCTCTCTCTCTCTCTCTCTCTCTCTCTCTCTCTCTCTCTCTCTCTCTCTCTCTCTCTCTCTCTCTCTCTCTGTCTCTCTCTCTCTCTCTGTCTCTCACTCTCTCGCTGTCTCTGTCTCTATGTATTTGTATCCATGGCTAGATCTTACTGTCCATTTTTAGTCTTCCTCCCCGTTATTCATTCCTCTCTACCTCCTCACTCTCCCCCAGCCCGGGCGCTCTAAGCCGGCTGCATTCAGCATCGCTTACCTCATCCCATGGCTTAATCTGGCTGGGTTGCGGTGTTCCTGTGTGTGTGTGTGTGTGTGTGAGTGTGTGTGTGTGTTTGTGTTTGTGCAGTGGTACATCCGCATGGCTATGTGTTTGCTTGTGTGTATGTGTTTTTGTGTGTGTGTGTGTGTGTGTGTTTCCACACGTACATCCCCCCAATACAAGCTACCGTACCCCTAATTAGGGCCTGGTTTTCGGGTCTATCTACTTAGTGCTCTTTTTTGGTAAAGGGATGACTAAGCCCCTTTTGTGTGTGTGTGTGAGTGTATGTGTGTGTTTTCTCCTCTCTCTTCTTCTATCCACCTCTGAATTAAACTATGAAAACAGGACCATGTTTACTTGCTTATCGAACTCAGACCTTTGGGAGATAGATGGCCACAGTCCATATGGAAACGTTGCTGATGTTGCATTGGAGCAGGCATTATACCAAAGTACCTCACATTAATGCTCTCTCTCTCTCTCTCTCTCTCTCTCTCTCTCTCTCTGCTCTCTCTCTCTCTCTCTCTCTCTCTCTCTCTCTCTCTCTCTCTCTCTCTCTCTCTCTCTCTCTCTCTCTCTCTCTCTCTCTAGCCATTCAGAGTGTCATGTCCAGTGGCGACGCACTTACCCCAGGGAAGACAGGAGGCGTAGGTTCCGCCATCTTTAATCTCCATGACAACGGAACGCTGGACTACCAGGTATGTGTCTTCCAGTTATAGAAGAGAAGATCTGATTAAATTACTTCAAATGAAACCAGAGTCAGTCCTGCCGTGTTTGAACAGAAAAAGGAATAATTACCATTAGCGTTAACCATTAGCATTAAATGTCCAACATGCAAAATGGTTTATTTTAAATGTGCTCTAAGCCTCATCATGTCATGAAGATGTTTACTTAAAGGCCACAGGGATCTAGGTTAGTTGCTCCGACTCTGCAGCAGTCTTTCTTTCAAAATGTACTGGCTTGAAATCGCAAACCTTTTGAGTCAGAAAGTGTTACGCACGCTAACACACATCCTCCCCCTCTCTGCACCAGGTCCAGGTGGCGGGGCTGAGCGGCGCCGTGGTGGGCCTCACCATTGAGCTGAAGCCGCGGCGGCGCCACAAGCGCTCGGTGCTGTACGACCTGACGCCAGAGTTCGACGGCGCGCTGGGCCGCGCCCAGGGCAGCTGGAGCCGGCTGGAGGCGCGCCACATCCACATGCTGCTGCAGAACGAGCTCTTCATCAACGTGGCCACTGCGCACAGCCAGGAGGGGGAGCTGAGGGGGCAGATCAAGGCCCTGCTGTACAGCGGCCTGGGGGCGCCTCGCCACGGTCAGTGCAGACAGTGCATGGACCCATGATGTTCATTTTTAACCCTCTTTCGTTGAGCTCAGTCGTCTTAAACAGCCTGCGCTGTCAGCCTGCTCATTGGCCAAAGGATGAGTGAACGAATTGACCTTCTGTAACAACGGCAGTCACAATAGGTTGTGTTCCACGGCCAGTGCAGGGTCCAGACGATGTGTTTACATCGTACAGCATACACAGAATGCCCTTCTGTGTGTCACTAGAGCGGTGGCAATCGTATTTTTTGGTTAACATTTTCTTCCCCCCCCCCCCTCCCCCCCCTAGAGCTCCCCACCTTGCTGGCGGGCCATCTGGTGGCCCCCCCGGTGCTGAGCAGCGCCGGGGGCCACGCCTGGGTGTGGGTGGACGAGCAGTGCCACCTCCACTACCAGATCGTGGTGGCGGGGCTGAGCAAGGGGGACGACCTGGCCGGCAGCGCCCACCTGCACGGCCTGGCCGAGATCGGGGAGATGGACGAGAGCAGCAACGGCCCCAAGAGGCTGCTCACGGGCTTCTACGGCGCGCAGGTGCGGACGGAGAGACGGCACACACACATGCACACACACACGCACCCATGCGCTCGCACACACGCACATGCACACACACACGCACACACATGCACACACGCGCACACACACACGCACCGGTGCGCTCGCACAGACGCACATGCACGCACACACATGCACACACGCGCACACACCCATGCGCTCGCACACACGCACTAGCACGAACCACACACACGCACACACACACGCACCAATGCGCTCGCACACACCACACACGCACACACATGCACACATGCACATGCACACACAATATTACGAACCACACACACAAACACACACACACACACACACACACACACATCCAGTCATTGGATTGTGAAAATGCTTGTTTGATCTCACCTCTGACCCCCTCTCCTTCGCGGCGCAGGCCCACGGGGTGTTGAAGGACCTCAGTGCAGAGCTGCTGCAGCACCTGGGCCGCGGGATGGCCTTCATCCAGATCAGCACCAAGCTCAACCCGCAGGGAGAGATACGAGGACGGGTATGTAGCAACGCCCTACACACTAAGAGAAAAACCCGTCGCACGGTGCATTTCACAAACCTAGCAAAATGACTACCGTTTCACTAGCTGGGAAGCCATAAAGAGTTAGCCTAGCGAGCTAAGACCCCTCCTGACTCTGTCTCATTAATGGTTTCATTTATTGATTTCTCTCTCTGTTGGTGGAGAAGCCCTTTGAGGCCCAGCGATGATCTTCTTTATTAGATCAGAGAACTAAACTAAAAACGAAAAAGATTAGACGCATTTGTTGTTGTGAAAACCAGAAATGAAAGAAGAAATGTGGCATGTAATCAGCCTTTTTTTGCTGACTTATTCAATTTGATGGCTTAGCTATTCTGAAACATACCAAAACACCAAGGTACCTAGAGCCCTCTTTCAGCATTTTAAGTGTTTTTGTGTCTGTGTGTTAGCTTGTTTAACAGTCACTGGGCCACACGCACACACACTCACCGACACACACGTATGTTACATGCTCAATGGGTAAGTACTGCATACAGCCCAAGAAGAATGAGCCAGTAACAAATACAGGAGAGCGTTTGCAGGTATTGCAGATGAGCCACACACACATGCATGCAGCGAGGAGCATTTTAATAGCAAACAGGTCTGCAACATCAACAGCCATCTGCCTCGGAGCGCAGAGTGGAAAGTGACGCTCCATTTAGACGCCATTAAGAGTCAGCTTGACACCAACTGGAGTCAGGTGGAGCCAACTAATCACTCACGTCCCAAACGCTTATCCTCCTGCTTAACCTCTCTGTCTCTCTCCATCTCTCTCTCTGTCTCCCTCCATCTCCTCTCTCTTTCTCTGTCTCCCTCTATCTCTGTCTGTCTGTCTGTCTCTCTGTCTCCCTCTCTGTCTCCCTCTATCTCTGTCTGTCTGTCTGTCTCTCTCTCTCTCTGTCTCTCTGTCTCCCTCCATCTCCCTCTCTCTGTCTCCCTCTATCTCTGTCTGTCTGTCTCTCTCTCTCTCTGTCTCCCTCTATCTCTGTCTGTCTGTCTGTCTCTCTGTCTCCCTCTCTGTCTCCCTCTATCTCTGTCTGTCTGTCTGTCTCTCTCTATCTCTCTCTGTCTCCCTCTATCTCTGTCTGTCTGTCTGTCTCTCTGTCTCTCTGTCTCCCTCCATCTCCCTTTCTCTGTCTCCCTCTATCTCTGTCTGTCTCTCTCTCTCTCTGCCTCCCTCTATCTCTGTCTCTGTCTGTCTCTCCTCTCTCTCTCTCTCTCTCTCTCTCTCTCTCTCTCTCTCTCTCTCTCTCTCTCTCTCTCTCTCTCTCTCTCTCTGTGTCTCTCTGTGTCTCTCTGTGTCTCTCTCTGTCTCTCTCTCTCTCTGTCTCTCTCTCTCTCTCTCTCTGTGTCTCTCTCTCTGTCTCTCTCTCTCTCTCTCTCTCTCTCTCTCTCTCTCTCTCTCTCTCTCTCTCTCTCTCTCTCTCTCTCTCTCTCTCTATGTCTCTCTCTATGTCTCTCTCTCTCTCTCTCTTCAGGTCCATGTACCTAACAGCTGTGCGCGGGGCAAGGCGGGGGACGAGTCGGACGAGGTGGGGGCGCGGGACCCCGAGGAGCTGAAGAAGGACCCCAACACCTGCTTCCTGGAGAACCAGCACCGCGCCCACGGCTCCCGCTGGACCCCCAACTACGACAAGTGCTTCTCCTGCAGCTGTCAGGTAAGCGGAGGCGGGGACGGCGTGTCTCTCAGACAACGGGAGACACGGTGGTCCGCCAGCTATCGGCCCTCTGCAGTGAAACCCATCCATCGCTGTTGGGTTCGCTGTTGCTATTTCCCACCACTGCTCCCCATTACTATGCTGGAGCGCTTCCTTCTAACAATGAGTGTGTTAACATGTTCCTCCTCCTCTCCTGCAGAAGAAGACCGTCATCTGTGATCCACTGATCTGCCCTGTGCTGACCTGTGGCCGAACCATTCAGCCCGAGGACAAGTGCTGCCCAGTCTGCGATGGTGAGAGAGAGAGAGATCATTTATTTATGCGCTTTACTCTTTTGGGATTACAGTTCCCAAGAGGTCTCTGCAAGGATAGTGACGTTTTGTTTGGTTTTTAACCTTTTGTTTTTCCATTTCCTTTCTCCTGCAGAGAGGAAAGAGCCCAAGGACACGAAAGCCCCTGAGAAGGTGGAGGAACATCTTGAAGGTAGCCTGCAGCTCTATGACCTCTCACTCTGACCTTTCACCTCTCTCCTCTCCTGTTATTTAGCTCTTATCTGCTCACATTTTCTGTCTCTCTCTCTCTCTCTCTCTCTCACTCTGTTTCTCTCTCTCACTCTCCGTCTCTCTCTCTTGCTCTCGCTCTCTCATACTCTCTTTCTCTCTATTCTTAATTTTTCCTATTGAATTGTTAAGGTTTTTTCATGAGTTTGATATTAATACAAATTCTCTCTCTCTCTCTCTTTCTCTCTCTCTCTCTCTCTCTCTCTCTCTCTCTCTCTCTCTCTCTCTCTCTCTCTCTCTCTCTCTCTCTCTCTCTCTCTCTCTCTCTCTCTCTCTCTCTCTCTCTCTCTCTCTCTCTCTCGCTCTCTCTCCCCCCCTCTCTGTGGTCTCTCGCCCTCAGGGTGCTACTTTGAGGGTGACCAGAAGATGCACGCCCCGGGGACCACGTGGCACCCCTTCGTTCCTCCCTTCGGCTACATCAAGTGTGCCATCTGCACCTGCAAGGTAAACATGTTGAACATGCTGTCACCTTCGTCCTCATCATCATCACCCACATCATCTCATTTTGGTCCACACAAACATAAATAACAACAAAATACGAAGCTTGGAAATGACCATAGAACAGAGCACTAGGATCTAGAAGCTGTATGTTTGAAGGTGGACTGACCATAGAACAGAGCACTAGGATGTAGAAGCTGTATGTTTGAAGGTGGACTGACCATAGAACAGAGCACTAGGATGTAGAAGCTGTGTGTTTGAAGGTGGACTGACCATAGAACAGAGCACTAGGATGTAGAAGCTGTATGTTTGAAGGTGGACTGACCATAGAACAGAGCACTAGGATGTAGAAGCTGTATGTTTGAAGGTGGACTGACCATAGAACAGAGCACTAGGATGTAGAAGCTGTGTGTTTGAAGGTGGACTGACCATAGAACAGAGCACTAGGATGTAGAAGCTGTATGTTTGAAGGTGGACTGACCATAGAACAGAGCACTAGGATGTAGAAGCTGTATGTTTGAAGGTGGACTGACCATAGAACAGAGCACTAGGATGTAGAAGCTGTATGTTTGAAGGTGGACTGACCATAGAACAGAGCACTAGGATGTAGAAGCTGATTGTTTGAAGGTGGACTGACCATAGAACAGAGCACTAGGATCTAGAAGCTGTGTGTTTGAAGGTGGACTGACCACAGAACAGAGCACCAGGATGTAGAAGCTGTGTGTTTGAAGGTGGACTGAGGCCCGTGTCTCCCCAGGGGCTCTACGGGCGAGGTGCACTGTGAGAAGGTGACGTGTCCCGCGCTGACCTGCAGCCGCCCGGTCAGGCGCAACCCGTCCGACTGCTGCAAGGAGTGTCCCGAGGAGGAGAAGTCCCCCGCTGGGATGGAGCACGCCGACATGATGCAGGCCGACGGCACCCTCCAATGCAAGTTTGGCAAGAACTACTACCAGAACAGCGACAACTGGCACCCGCGGGTGCCCCTGGTGGGGGAGATGAAGTGCATCAATTGCTGGTGTGATGTAAGTCGGAGCTCTCAATTCACTTTAAGACACCTCCTGCTTTTTGCTATGATTATTCTTTTATTATTATAATAGCCGGCTTTCAAAAGAATAAGAAAGCGATCTACAGTTGATC
>JACYXH010000719.1:712636-782636 GCA_026745465.1 Lota lota
GCACCAGCTGTATGTATCATTCTACGCAGCCTTTACAATAAACCGGTTTCAACATCACCACCCTGTGTCCATTTGTTTGGAGGAGCCTGAGGAAAGTCACCTAGGTGGAGTATGGAAGCCACCCAAGTGGTGTGTAGCATGGACTTTGCTACAGTGCAATTCAGACGCATCCAGTGTGCTGTCAAGGTGATACTCGAATACACTCCAATTATTGTGCTGCAGGCATAACCCTATATTATGTGTATATATATAGCACAATTCTTTTAAAAATTACATTTAATGTCTTTGTAAGCACTAACAAATATCCACTGCGTAGGGTGAAGAGAGTGTGTGTTTGTTTGTTTGGGTGTGTGTATGTGTGTGTGTATGTATGTGAGTTTGAGAATCATTTCTCATTATAGATTTGTAAGATGACGTTTTCCTTATCAACACTGCCCTCTCAGGAAAGGGTGTGTGTGTGTGTGTGTGTGTGTGTGTGTGTGTGTGTGTGTGTGTGTGTGTGTGTGTGTGTGTGTGTGTGTGTGTGTGTGTGTGTGTGTGTGTTTCCCCTAGCCTGTCAACCAACTGAGTTCAGCAGCCCCATGGCTGGATACTCTTCTACTCTCCAGCAGCACCTGCTGTCACAGCAGAGAGAGAGTGTCTGGGTGACATATATGTATATGTGTATATGTGTGTATATATATATTTATGTGTGTATGTATAATTATATGTATATATATATGTGTGTGTGTGTATACTATGATGCAAGTCTATCCTTTGTCATCTAGAATTAATGCAAGAAGGCAGACCAGATTAATAGACCAAGTAGATAAATAGATAAAGAAACACACACACACACACACACACACTCAGACACACATACACATACACACTCACATACACGCACACTCCAAAGGAAGCAAAAGCAGAGCAACACTTCCTGTCTTCCTATAATAACCTGCTAGGTCGCACTAAGCCATTATATGGCCCATGTGTCCAATAGAACATCCTCTCAATCCCACGCAGCACAGTGAAGTGGCTTGCTCTCTTGTGTTGTTGTGTTGTTGTGTATCAGCCAGAAGAGAGAAGGCGCTCAGCTCTCTTCCCTTCAGTATTCAACACATCTTCTTGGGAATAGGATTTCATTTGAATGCAATGGGGAACTATTGCCATTCTAGAACCTGCTAAAACAGTGTGGACTGTTTATCTTTGGTCTAGACCGACAGACACAGACAGACAGACAGGCAGGCAGGCAGGCAGACAGACAGGCAGGTAGACAGACAGGTTATACAAATAGATCAATAATACACACAACAGATTGAAATACATAAAATGCACACGCTATTGACATATACTAACGACTGTAGCCGAAGCTGTTTGTGTTTGCAGCGATGATTAAGGAATGATACAACTCTTTGATGACACAAAGGTACCAGGTTGACCGACGGCCTCTGCCTGACAGGACAGACTGTACTCTAAATGTTTTGGATAACAACAGGAACCCTGAGGCAGCCGACCGGCTGGGCTTTCCAAGTAAAGGTCGCTGTTTAAGGGGAAACTAACATTCCAATGTAATGGGATTCATCGCATGACATTTCCCCATGTGGCTCTACCACCATCGTTCTGATATCAGTGTGAGCTTGGCTTTGTGCAAGAGCAGCAAAGAGCGTAACGTCAGGATGAAATCCGTCAAGAAAACGAGGACTATTCTTTCTTAAAGCTGTTCACCGCTGCGGAACTGAGAGTGCAAAACCTCCTGATTAGTGCAGGCTAGTGGCTGGTGGGTCGTTTACACATGACACTAAACTGCTCTGGTGTCTGCTGCATGTGGACAATAAATATTTATACAGTGCTATAGCTGCTCCTGCCCCTTTGGACACTCAGCTTTACACTTAGTTATGTCTCTCTATCACACGCACACGCACACACACACACAAACAGACACACACACACACACAAACAGACACGCACACACACACACGCACACGCACACACACACGCACAGACACACACACACAGACACACACACGTACAAACAGACACACACACACAGACACACACACACGCACGCACACACACACACACGCACAAACAGACACATGCACACACACACATGCACAAACAGACACACACACAGACACACACACGCACAAACAGACACACACACACACGCACGCACAAACAGACACACACACACAGACACACACACACACACGCACAAACAGACACACGCACACACACGCACACACGCACAAACAGACGCACACACACACAAACATACACACACACAGACACACACACACGCACAAACAGACACACACACAGACACACACGTACAAACAGACACACACACATGCACACACGCACACACACGCACAAACAGACACACACACACACACACACACAAATAGACACACGCACGCACACACACACGCACAAACAGACACACACACAGACACACACACGTACAAACAGACACGCACAAACAGACACACACACACACACACACACTTCGGGGGAGTAGTAGCCATGGCTCTAACCAGCTCACCTGCTACATTCCTCCTGCTCTAATGTGATAATTGGGTGAACTTGTGGAGGCCAGTGCCGCGCTGCAAATGACATTATCCACCCCTCCCCTGCTCCCTCGACATTACGTCTCAACGATAAGATGTCGCGAGAAATTCGGTGTCCACTTAATGAAACACGTTAAGGCTCAAATACAATCGACCGAATGACCCATAATGAACCACACCAGTCAATGGTAGCAAACGTCCAATGAACCGATGAAACAGCAATCATCTCGTGGTCCTATACATGTCTTTGTGCAAATCTGCTGAACAGGATTTCATCTAGTGCGGGCCCAATATGTCCTCCAACAATTTCTCAAATGGTTTGCATTTAGGTTGAAGGGGCTGAAGGAGAAAGTTCTATGCGTGCGTTACATTGCGTTGATTTATCAGAATATCCTCATGAAATGGGGCAACATTATCATTTTGCTGCGGCGGGCTAATTCAAAACTAGTGTTGAATTTCAACAGATGTTGCGAAACACACAATCTCTCATTAAGTCACGCACGCACGCGCGCACGCGCATCACCGCACGAGCACGACGCACCACGGACAGCTCCGCAATGCCTCGCTGAAGGTGGATCAGCGCTGCGGCTTGATGCACTCTTAAATCCGTCCCGTTATCTGCGAGTAGACGTATGCAGCACGGCGTGATGTGGCCAGTTTGCCCGCAACGCCGAGAGGAACACTCCGCTAGGACCACGCGGGTTGCGCGGAGCACACATGTTGCAGGACCTGGTCGCTACCCAGCGAGTGGAACGAAACCACTGTAATGCAAATGCCAACAGGTAGCCCCATTTCTTTCTTTCTTTCATTGTCTGAGGTTACATCGCGTCGACTCGACAGCCAGAAGCAGTTTACTCCCACCAGCAGCACCACCAGCACCAGCAGCACCCCAGCAGCCTCCTCCTTCCAGCCGGCCCCGGCTCGTCCGCTCACACGGAGCTCTGATCTGCACATCTGGAGCAGCGGAGGCAGAAGGGATGAGACCAGCAGCTGCCGCGGCAGCATCCGCATTGCAACACGGGATCCGGGCTCCCGGAGCACCAGCCCACCCAGTGACCGGCTGTTGAATGTGTGGGGACTTCACTCCGACTACCTTTTTCATACCTCTCCGCATTATCAGCCTGTGGTAGTCTTATTAGAAATCACCACCAAGTAGCCAAAGAGGATATACGTGAAGCGTTTTGCGCTTTGTTTTTTTTATTTTTATTTTTTTTATAACAAACGCGTTTTTGCAAGTTGGGCTATTGCTGGCATCACCAGTTATAGAACGCAAAACAAACAAGTTCAAATGTGGAGCGCCCGGACGGCCAGCTTGGAGACTCTCAAGTTATTTTAAGCATCGATTCAAAAACGTTGAAACAGCAATCAATCAGAACTTATTTTCAGCAGGACATAAACTACAGTTATCGTTTTTTGCATCCCACACCCCCTCCGCCCTCGATATCAGTGTGTGTGTGTGTGGGGGGGGGGGGAGGGGGGGGGAGGGGTGGGGGGGAGGGCGAGACATGGAGAGCTGCAGGTGACTTCCGGACGTCAGTGGGGATTCTGGATCTGGGCTCTGAAAGCCCAGCAGCCCAGGTGGTAGGATGGTGAGTAGCTCTCTGTGTTACAGCTAAACTGGTGTTCCTTGCGTGTGTGTGTGTGTGTGTGTGTGTGTGTGTGTGTCTGAGTGTGTGTGTCTGAGTGTGTGTGTGTGTGTGTGTGTGTGTGTCTGAGTGTGTGTGTGTGTGTGTGTCTGAGTGTGTGTGTGTGTGTCTGAGTGTGTGTGTGTGTCTGAGTGTGTGTGTGTGTGTGTGTTTGAGTGTGTGTGTGTTTCTGAGTGTGTGTGTGTGTGTGTGTCTGAGTGTGTGTGTGTCTGAGTGTGTGTGTGTGTGTGTGTGTGTGTGCAGGCCACAAGGCTGGTTAATTCAGTAGGACAGTCTGTCTCCACAGTGAGCTTCCCGCGTCTCGTAAATATGTCAATCAGGCTTGTCCTCAGAGACATGTTGCCCCCCATCACTAACCCCCCCATCAGCCCCCCAAGCCTCCAAGATCACAAGACTGCTCAGCTCACCCTGAAAACCATGCACGCACCCACACACAAACACACATCCCTGCACGCACGCACCCACACACACACATTCCTGCACGCACGCACCCACACACACAAACACACATCCCTGCACGCACGTACGCACCCACACACACAAACACACATCTCTGCACGCACGTACGCACGCACCCACACACACAAACACACATCCCTGCACGCACGCACCCACCCACACACACAAACACACATCCCTGCACGCACGCACCCACCCACACACACACACATCCCTGCACGCACGCACGCACCCACACACACATACACACACACATCCCAGCACGCACCCACACACACACATCCCTGGACGCACGCACGCACCCACACACACACACATCCCTGCACGCACGCACCCACACACACACACACACATCCCTGCACGCACGCACCCACACACACACACATCCCTGCACGCACGCACCCACACACACACACACACACATCCCTGCACGCACGCACCCACACACACACACACACATCCCTGCACGCACGCACCCACACACACACACACACATCCCTGCACACACACACACACTAAGACACACACACACACATCACTGCACGCACACACACACACATCCCTGCACGCACACACCCACATACACCAACACACACACACACATCCCTGCAAACATGCACCCACATACACACACACACACATCCCTGCACGCACGCATTCACATACACACACACACATCCCCCACACGTTCACGAACACACACACACACACACACACACACACACACACACTCTTTTACACAATAAAAGTAAGGTAAAGGGCATTAACTATCACTATCTGTGTTGTTGAATTGTTGTGACACATGAACTTGAATTATTACACCCTTCAACTCCACACAACCATACAAACCGTTAAGGACACCTATGTACAGGCGTTGGAAGACTTTAGCAGCACCATCCGTGGCTTTTACGAGCACTTTGAGAAGATGAACAGAGATGGGCTGACAACAGCACCCCTCAGAGCCAGAATACTTCTGCCAAATGCATCTTCCAAAAGGGGACAAGAAAATCATCTGATTCAGAAATAATAGGTATCAGAGGAGGTGCCATTTCTCATTTTATCTCCCCCGTGGCATTATAGGACCAATGATTATGAAAGAGAGAGAGAGAGAGAGAGAGAGAGAGTGATATGGAGAGAGAGGAGAGAGAAAGAGTGAGAAAGAGAGAGAGCAAGAGACAGAGAGAGACAGATAGAGCGTGTAGAGCAATGTTGCATTCATTTCAATTTGCTGATGGACTGGGGCAGTTCCATAAAGGGCTTAATTGGGCTAGAAATTCATAATCCATTGCAGCTCTGTCTGCATGTGTGTGTGTGCGCTCATATAAAATTTTCTTGTGTGTATCTTATGTGCATAGTCTGCAATAGTGTTGTATGCTTCCACTTCTACTCTACTCTGAGCCTGGTGAATCTGTCCGATGGTCAATGTGCGTTTACGTTCAACTGATCCCTCAATCAGATGGCTGCAATGGTAGAAACATGGTGTGTGTGTGTGAGAGAGAGAGAGAGAGAGAGAGAGAGAGAGAGAGAGAGAGAGAGAGAGAGAGAGAGAGAGAGAGAGAGAGAGAGAGAGAGAGAGAGAGAGAGAGAGAGAGAGAGAGAGAGAGAGAGAGAGAGAGAGAGAGAGAGAGAGAGAGAGAGAGAGAGAGAGAGAGAGAGAGAGAGAGAGAGAGAGAGAGAGAGAGAGAGAGACTCCCCGAGTGTGTGTGGTGATGGCTGGTTTAACCTGTGCACATTGATTGGTCAATGCAAAACAGGTGTGCAGCCTCACTCAGCCCCAGACTCCAATCAGTCTGACTGGGGCCAGGTGAGGCTGCTTAAACCAGCCATCACACACACTCCACATTGGGGCTGTGGTTGGATAAGAGCTGATGATCAGAGCTGTTCGAATTCTCTTAATGCTTAGGAAAGGTGCTGCAATGCTTCCTGTCTTATCTCCTTTAGCATAGGGTACACTGGACCATCTTTTACGAAAGGAAAGGAGATAATGCTGTCCCACAATTCCTTGCAGCAGGAACATTTAAAGCGATGCGCCGATCAACATGACAGACAATAATTTTTTGATACAATCATACTAATTGTTACTATGTTCATAAATGTGTGTGTGTGTGTGTGTGTGTGTGTGTGTGTGTGTGTGTGTGTGTGTGTGTGTGTGTGTGTGTGTGTGTGTGTGTGTGTGTGTGTGTGTGTGTGTGTGTGTGTGTGTGTGGAACCATCGTCAATGGGACAACTATTTTGTTTCCCTTTTGTGACTGGTAGCCTCTCTTCCCTTGTTGTAATGTATTTGAATTCCAACCGTGGTAATACAGTATAATTTTTCACCAGGTTGTCCAGGTTTCTATAGCCTGCATGAAACAACACGGTAAGAACGCACAGAGTATCTACGATGCGCTTTTAGTGGTCCATCCTCAGAACATTGTAGTTTCACCAAGGCAGACCCCGTCCATAACATCAGCGTCGCATAATGACGTAGCCTAGAGTAAGGCCAGTGGGATTCTCTTAGCATCGCCGTTGTCTTTTCCTAAATCCTTATGAATTCTCCTACACATCTTTCCTTGACTTCGTGACGCTTTGCATCAAGGTTGAGGAAAGGAGGTTAGGAAAGGACATAGGACGTAATTTATTTTATAATAATAAACCAGAAAACTAAACATTCTGCACGGGACAACTCAGGACACTTTCATTCCTTAAATGTAATGTGCGTAATGTGATTCAAACCAAAGTTAGTACAACTGATCCAAAATAATGGTCCCTACAGCTGCTTTAACAAGTTAATTTAGTCAGTCGAGCAGCCTGCAAGTTCAACAATCTTCCACTGAGAGGTAAACTGAGGAATAATCAGATCCCTAAGGAATGATATCTCTTCCCACCAGCCAAGCTCAAATACTTTAACAGCTTTCTTTTCTTTTTCATTATGTTCTCATTGCTTCATAGACGACTTTGAACCAAATTGAATAGAATAGAATTGAGTTGCAGGGGCAGAGGACGAAGATATTATACCACGGCCTTGTAGAAATGGAAAGGAGAACATGGAAACGGACAGACTAGAACAAGGCCAAAGGGACAGATAAGAACAGAACGTGAATGTTATTTCACCTTAACCCCAGCCGTGACTCCCGGACACTCCGCTTGAAGCAACCTGAGAAAGAGACCTTAGTGGTGTCAGTTATTTGGTCCTCCACCTTCAGCAGGCTCTGTCTTCCTTTATCTCTTCGGACAAGAAAACGGTGGTCATATTACGCTGTGACATAAAGAGCAATGACCCTTGAAAACATGGCCTGGGCTACTGTGTCTGAGTCGCGGCTCAATAGTCAACACACACACACACACACACACACACACACACACACACACACACACACACACACACACACACACACACACACACACACACACACAGTGTCTACCTTGCTGATACGTATTCATTAACGACGTTCAAGTCGGTCGCGTGAGGCATCCATGACATGAACGGCTTCGTAAATGGCATGCAGAAGCCTTTTCCTTTCCGCCTCGCTCCACTCTGCTGCCCGCCACGGACCCTGACCCTTACCCTGACTGGTAAACAGGCAGCCGTACTCAGGCAGTGAGCCCAGACGCCTCGGAGCAGAGATTCATGGGGGAAAACAAAAGAGTCCGTCCAATTCTCTCCAAGCATTATGAACGCGCTTGGCAGGCATGAGGCGGAGACGTCGGAGTGAGATAAGAGTGTTTTGTATCCAGGAGATCAGGGGCCTGCACCTGATGCAGATGTGAAGAGGACACGCCTCAGATCCTACTGAGGGCGGCAACTTCTTTAAGATTCGGACATATGCAACTTGTGTGGCACGCACCCACCCACCCACCCACCCATCCACCCACCCACCCACACACACACACTAAGTGAAAAACGTGCTTTACTAGAGGAACCACACTTTTATGTGCACACACACACTAACACACACATACACATAATAGAAAAGAACCACACGGACGCACACACACTCACGCACATATGCATGCACACACACACACACAATCACTCACGCACACATGCATGCACTCACACACATCTTTATACATTAGAAAATCCAGTAATGAAATGTAATTAGACTTTTAATCCATTGTTACGTCCACTGTTTGTGTGTTGCTGTCTTGTTTCCCTCTGTTGTTATGTGCAGGTGCCAGTCAGTCAACCACCTCAGTCATCATCCCGCCTCTACCAACCAGCTCATCAGATTCCACCAATCACCTCGTCGGTTTCCAGCAAGGCGAGGCCTGCCACACATTTAAAAGCCAGTTTTGCTAGGTTATCTCCCTCTCTCTTTTTGGTCTGCTGAGTGTAGCCCTGTTTGTGGCTCTGGAGAGTTTGTTAGGATTGTTAGATCCTTTGATATTATATATATATATACAGTGAGGGGAAAAAAGTATTTGATCCCTTGCTGATTTTGTATGTTGCCCACTGACAAAGACATGATCAGTCTATAATTGTAATGGTAGGTTTATGTGAACAGTGAGAGACAGAATAACAACAAATATATCAAACATTTTATAAATGTAGTTGCATTTTAATGAGGGAAATAAGTATTTGACCCCTCTGCAAAACATGACTTAATACTTGGTGGCAAAACCCTTGTTGGCAATCACAGAGGTCAGACGTTTCTTGTAGTTGGCCACCAGGTTTGCACACATCTCAGGAGGGATTTTGTCCCACTCCTCTTTGCAGATCTTCTCCAAGTCATTAAGGTTTCGATTCAAACCTTCAGCTCCCTCCACAGATTTTCTATGGGATTAAGGTCTGGAGACTGACTAGGCCACTTCAGGACCTTAATGTGCTTCTTCTTAAGCCACTCCTTTGTTGCCTTGGCCGTGTGTTTTGGGTCATTGTCATGCTGGAATACCCATCCACGACCCATTTTCAATGCCCTGGCTGAGGGAAGGAGGTTCTCACCCAAGATTTGACGGTACATGGCGCCGTCCATCGTCCCTTTGATGCGGTGAAGTTGTCCTGTCCCCTTAGCAGAAAAACACTCCCAGAGCATAATGTTTCCACCTCCATGTTTGACGGTGGGGATGGTGTTCTTGGTGTCATAGGCAGCATTTCTCCTCCTCCAAACAAGTTGAGTTGACTTGATGCCAAAAAGCTCGATTTTGGTCTCATCTGACCACAACACTTTCACCCAGTTCTCCTCTGAATCATTCAGATGTTCATTGGCAAACTTCAGACGGGCCTGCATATGTGCTTTCTTGAGCAGGGGGTCCTTGCGGGCGCTGCAGGATTTCAGTCTTTCACGGCGTAGTGTGTTACCAATTGTTTTCTTGGTGACTATGGTCCCAGCTGCCTTGAGATCATTGACAAGATCCTCCCGTGTAGTTCTGGGCTGATTCCTCACCGTTCTCTTGATCAGTGCAACTCCACGAGGTGAGATCTTGCATGGAGCCCCAGGCCGAGGGAGATTGACAGTTCTTTTGTGTTTCTTCCATTTGGGAATAATCGCACCAACTGTTGTCACCTTCTCACCAAGCTGCTTGGCGATGGTCTTGTAGCCCATTCCAGCCTTGTGTAGGTCAACAATCTTGTACCTGACATCCTTGGAGAGCTGTTTGGTCTTGGCCATGGTGGATAGTTTGGAATCGGATTGCTTGCTTCTGTGGACAGGTGTCTCTTATACAGGTAACAAACTGAGATTAGGAGCGCTCCCTTTAAGAGTGTGCTCCTAATCTCAGCTCGTTACCTGTATAAAAGACACCTGGGAGCCAGACATCTTTCCGATTGAGAGGGGGTCAAATACTTATTTCCCTCATTAAAATGCAAATCAATTTGTAACATTTTTGACATGCGTTTCAAATACTTTTTTCCCCTCACTGTATAATTATTATATTATAGATATTGTCCCTTAGTTTCCCTTCTCCCCCTGCTTGCATTTATCGTGAACCGTTTGTTCGCCCCACCATTTCTATGTTCTCTGTTGCTACCTTGCGGTCTTGGGACAGGTAAGACAGAGGCCTCTATGCATTTACAACACGTAGTGCTGTTCTCTGTTTAGACACTTTAGGAGTGTTGCTACCCACTGTATTTTTGGGTTAGTTTAGTTGGGGAAGTAGACTGTGATCTACTTGGCAGCTGGAATCTCTGCCTCCTTGTGTTAGCTGTTAGCTTAGCTTTGTTTGGTTCTTTTCTTTGGCAACACTCAAGTTCCAAGGCCCGGTTGCATTGCGGTGTGGTGCTGGTTTTGTGTTTTGTTCATCAATGCCCCAGTAAACCCCCGTTCATCATCATCATGTTGTTTCCAGTCCTTTATTGTTAACTCACAACTTACTGTGTGTGTGAGCGTGTGTGTGCACGTGCGCGTGTGTGTGAGCGTGCACGTGTTCAAATGAAAGAGGAAAGAGTCGACGGAGGAAGTCAATGAACAGAAAGAGAAGAAAAGAGTTGACTCAGGCAGCTGAATCTGAAGTAGCCTACCTAGGAACCTAATATCGCGGCACACTGGTCAATATGTTCTGAGAACGTGCGCTACGGACAGATGCAGACATCCTATTTTTGTTGTGTGTGTGTGTGTGTGTCTGTGTTATCTTTCTTATCTCTGTGGAAGCCTTTCATGTCATCTCCTGCAGAGTGTGTGTGTGTGTGTGTGTGTGTGTGTGTGTGTGTGTGTGTGTGTGTGTGTGTGTGTGTGTGTGTGTGTGTGTGTGTGTGGCCAAAAGGGTCAAAACTACGCCTCATTGTAGGCAGAATTTAATAAAATCGACGTAAAATAGGCCTTCACTACACTATATGGAGGCTATATTGGGTGTTTAATGTTAATTTCAGTAATTCACTGTAGGTTAAAATTTTTCACTTGATCACCATGTTTTGTCTCTGTTCTCAGAAAGTAGCCTTTGGATTCATATGTCCGCCTCCTACGACTGTTTAATGGGAATATAATGTGTTTTATTGTAGGCCTACATCAATTATATTTGATGTTCAGTGGGGCTGTTTTACCAATAGGCAATCTTCCTTAACCTAATAAAATGAATACCGACGATTGTTAAAGAATGTTTCGTTCACATGATTGCGGTCTATTTTTACGCCGTTGTAGAGTTGAGGAAAAGAGGCGTAAAAAAGCAGTTTTGAACCACTAAATTGGCGCATTTTACGGCGTAATAAAATGCCGTATAAAACAGCGTTATGACAGTAAAAACAGTGTTTTATACGTATAAAATTAGGCATAGCTTTTACCCTTTTGGGTGTGTGTGTGTGTGTGTGTGTGTGTGTGTGTGTGTGTGTGTGTGTGTGTGTGTGTGTGTGTGTGTGTGTGTGTGTGTGTGTGTGTGTGTGTGTGTGTTTGAGATTTAACTACCTGAAAGAATAAATGAAAAGCACAATTGTGAGTGGGCTGATCTTCAGTGATTTTCCTGGTTCAGGTGGGAACTGCCAACTGTAACAATAGGAACTGTTTAGATGTTGTGGCAACACGGACCTAAGAGGTTGTTGCACCTAGAGTGAAACACGCCAAGCGTATGCATTGTGAACGCGTGCCGAAGGAAAAAAAAAACTCATTACCCAGTTGGGTAAGAACAATCAATTCTGTAGTCATCGTATGTGTAAAGGGAACAGAATTGAACGCCAACTGAAGAACACAGCGGGAGCCCACTGCTTATATACATACCCACAAGTGAGCTCATGCCTTTCATACTCAAAATAGAACTGAGTGAAATTAAATGGAGGGTGTCTGTAAACATGCCAGATAAAGTGTCCACAGATCAACGCAGCTATGTAAGCTATGATTGCAAGGCTATGTAAACCTATCTGAAATGAAGGATTCTGTGGAAGATCCTCCACATTGAAACGTATGTGCTGGTTCGAGAAACTAGCCCACTACAGAGCATCGGTCAGAATCACAAAGTCAGGTTCAATCCATTTATTCGAACACAGCAGGTACCACACAACACCCCGATTCCTGTACTCCTTTGTGCAGGGGGTTACCTTCGGTGTGGTTTCCGTATCAGAGTCTGCCTAGCGTGGCGCACCTGAACACTCTGCAGACGCCAATCAGCAAGTGCATCCGCGAGGGGAATATGAAACGGGGAGTCGAAGGCTGCCTTAAGCTCACGTTCTCCCCCTCGGAAGTTAGTGCCCTGATCCGAGAGGAGCTCAAAAGGCTTGCCCCTGCGAGCCACAAATCTCCGCAGTGCCACGAGGAAGGAGTCGGTATCAATACTGGAGAGGAGGTCGAGGTGCACAGCTCTTGTCGTCGGGCATTTGAATAAGATCCCCCATATCTTCTCATTTCTCCGGCCTATTTTGATAGTGTAGTGGCCGAAACAATCCACCCCGGTGGAACAGAAAGCCGGCTTGTGCAGGCGTAGTCTGGCAGGGGGCAGGTCGGCCGTAGCTGGGACCTCTGGCTTACCTATGGCTTACCATTTCCTACAGTCAGTGCACTGTCGTTGGTGGCGTCTGACTGCCTCTCGACCCCGGGGAATCCAATATCTTCGTCGTAGTTCAGCAACATTCCTGTACTGTCTGAGTGGAGTCTGGAGCATGGGCCTGTTCACTGGGTGCTGTGGTGTTTAGCAGCACCGTGAAGGGCTTGGCGAATGATTTCCAGCCCTCGCGCTGCTCCTTGACTTTAGACTCTCACTGTGCCCTATTGTCAAACCGAGAGTTGTCTTCTTGGACCTGGGTCTCGTACTCTAACCAATCAGCCAAGTCGAGGAGAGGGGGGATAGGTACTCTGTGGGGGTGAACGAATCTCCGGAAGCTTGAGCGCGAGTCATGAGGTAGTTTGCTGAGCAATCTGGCTACGTGTGAGCCCCTCTCTTACTCCACTTTGCCCCTCCTTCCCAGTTGCCCCAACACGCTAACCGGGGAACGCACACGCAGAGCAAACATTCCGAAGGCTTTCCCGTCACCGCTGACCACACTGGGGCCGTCCATCAGCTCTGCTATCCGCTGTGAAGCCAACTGGTGGGGCCGTCCATATTGCTGACTGAGTGCCGCCATCGTGTCAGTGAAGGGATACCTGGAGTGGCTGTGGGAGTCCGCAGTCAGCAGGGCTTCTTCAGAGTTCAGGTGATCAACGGGAATTTGATACTTGAATCTCTCTGATGCATCCCGGGGGAGAAGATTCTCCAGGGCAATTCGAAGGCGAGAGAACTCCCTTGGGTTAGGGTGAGCCGTATCTGGAATAGTAGGCGTGGGTCCCCTACACGTCCACTCCTGGCCACCTACTGGGCTCGGCGTTCGGTGCTGGGAGTGACGGAGCTCAGAGGGCGGAGTCACGCCTCTCGAATGAATAACCACGCTCTGTTGCGTGATGCGTCTCTGTTGTGCAGTCATCCTCACTTGCAGGTGCATGGCGTTGCTGGAATGACGCGTGGCACAAAACAGCGCCCTGCTGAATAGTCAATCCATCCTGCGGGAGGACGAGTGACGAGCATGGCGTTCCTGGCTATGAGAATAGTCCTGTTCTGATGGAGCAGCCTCATCCTCCTCTCCCGCCATTACTTCCTTCTGCTGCTGCTGCTGCTGCTGCTGGGCCAGGTTAGAGGATCTGGGGGCGGGGGGGGGGGGGGGGGGGGGGGTTGTTAGTTCCTGAAGGACACCTCCCAGGTCCTCTACCTGCTTCCGCAACTGATCCATCTCAAACACTCTGGTGGTTGAGCTGCTCTAATTTGAACTCATCCTGCTTAGTCTGCAAACGAAGGGACTTGTTCTGTAGCTTCAGCTCCTACATAGACGTGAGAAGGGCCTCTTGACTGGCTTTGAGTCTTCTATTCTCTCTCTGCCTAAATCGTGGCCGGCGGGTGGCAACTTGTCCTTCACAAGCCACTGTGATATGCGGTCGCCCTCCTGGGATGCTGTTGATTGTCGTCTTTTCAATTGTTGACAATTGACTGAACAATTTCAATTGATTGAAATTGTTGTCAATTGTTGTTGATTGTCATCATTATTGTAACACCCTCCTGGGATGCTAGGCGCCCGCATTCTGCCCCTTCCTCCTTTTCATCCTCCTCCTCCTCACTCCGTGGGCAAAGTGGAGCGTGTTGTGATGTGGGCAGTGGCATACCGTCCGTCTTCCCGAAACCATTAAGGCCGTAGTCGCTTAAGTGTGAGGGGAGGAATCTCTGCCTCCTGACACGCACACTGGGGTCCTCTTCTTCCACCTTGGACATACTAGCCTGTAGGGAGCTCTGCTCTGGCTCGAAGGACCATGAAATGAAAGATTCTGCGGAAGATCCTCCACATTGAAACTTATGTGCCAGTTCGAGAAACTAGCCCACTACAGAGGATCGGTCAGAATCGTGTCGCACCTCTGCAGACACTAATCAGCAAGTGCATCCGCGAGGGGAATATGATACAGCCCTCATAAGGTGAATAAACGATCACAAAATACGGCAAAATTATACATAATATGCAACAGTAACTGTACGTCTGTATACTACTTCCTTTATACATATGCACACCAATAAAGAGAACAGGATGAGCTACAGCACGGGACAACTTGCGCACAGCATCAATTACAGCTGTGTCGGGACCGTACCAAATAAAATGGGATATACCATTAGCGTGGGTGTAAAGAGGGTGGCCTTTCAGCGGCAATCTTCCTTAACCTAATAAAATGAATACCGACAATTGTTAAAGAATGTTTTGTTCACATGATTGCGGTCTATTTTTACGCATTTTTAGAGGCGTTTTGAACCACTAAATTGGCGCATTTTACGGCGTAATAAAATACGCCGTATAAAACAGCGTTATGACAGTAAAACCAGCGTTTTATACGTCGATTTATATGAATGCACGTATAAAATGAGGCATCATTTTTACCCTTTTGGACTTCTGTGTGTGTGTGTGCGTGTGCGTGTACGTGGGCGGTTGTGTGTGTGTGTGCGAGTGGGTGGTTGGGTGTGTGTGTGTGTGTGTGTGTGCGTGTGCATGTGTGCATGTGCAAGCTGAACAGGAAGCTGGTGCCAACCCATTTAGGGAACTAAGCCCAGGGCAAACACCGGTTACAAACTACACATCTACAATTCACAATGGTACACCAAATAGAAAGCCTCCACGGCTGACAAACTGTATGAATGTGTGTGATATACTACCTGAAAGAACAAATTGTGAGTGGGCTGATCTTCAGTGATTTTCCTGGTTCAGGTGGGAACTGCCAGCTGAAGAACGCAGTGGGGGCTCACCGCTTCTATACCACTGATCTGATGAAATGAAACGGAGGGAGTCTGTAAACATGCAAGATAAAGTGCGTACGCATAAAATAACATATAGTGGATGATTCAATAAAAAGATTCTATTTGCCACACATGTGTGTGCGCACGAAAACACAAACCGGCGTGCACACACCTACAGATCAACGCAGCTATGGGAGCTGTGAGTGCAAGGCTATGTAAACCTACCAGTATACTGAGACATAATTGATAATGCAGCTATTCATAAGCTCCAAATCATGTGGTTTGGTGTTACTAATATGGTTTAGAGCTACTCTAATTGTCGCCCACTGCACTGTAACAAACGACTTAGGCCCAGACGGAAGACTTTATGCAATGTTTATTTGAACTGCACGGGTTCACGTCCCAGCGAAGGCCATACCGTTTTCGCAGAGGCATCATCACAGGACAAAGATGTCGCTCATAACAGGAATTATAGGTCTACTACTTGTATGTACCAGGAGTTCACTAGTTTGGTCTACTACTGCTACATAAAGGAGCGGACCCATGGTGAGTGTTCTGAGCGCCACCTGTGTTGTCCTGCGGTGGTGCCTCTGTGAAAATGGCCAGGTGGATCTGGTTTGAACCGTCAGCTGCGGCCAAACGTGGTGAGATGAAGCATCAGGGTCCTGGACCAGCTCTGTTGAGTTTGCAGCTGTCGCCTTAGAACTACCAACCCTTTTTCAGTTTTAGTTTTTCTTCAGCCAGTCCTGGTGTGTGTGCGTGTCTGTATGTGTGTGTGTGTGTGTGTGTGTGTGTGTGTGTGTGTGTGTGTGTGTGTGCACGTGTCTGTATGTGTGTGTGTGTGTGCACGTGTCTGTATGTGTGTGTGTGTGTGTGTGTGTGTGTGTGTGTGTGTGTGTGTGTTGTGTGTGTGTGATAAATGTGGCGAGTTTCCTCAAACTCACACAACTGGATCATGGCTGTAGGCCTCCAATGAATGCCTCTCATTGTATCTACTGTTGTTTGGGACATTTTGTATTTTATAAGTGTGTGTGTGTGTGTGTGTGGGGGGGGGGGGGGGGGGGGGGGGGGGGGGGGGGCGTGCGTGCTCTCTATCATCATTATCATCATCACCACTGGTATCAATAATTGCGTTGGGTGCCTGAGGACATACAAAGCATCTCATGAATAGATATTTTATTTTTATCGAAATTACATTAACGTGGACCAATTACAGATTTGTACAGTTTTGTATAATAATGGTCAATACACAACACACAACACACACACACACACACACAGGTTCAGGCTATTTGTTTAGAACCAAGTAACGAAAGCCTCATAAGTATTATCTTTATTTGAGACAAGCAAATAAGCTGTACTTGTCATAGGCTGTGTCTCTCAATTAAAAAAGAGACACAGTCTGAAATGAACAACATGATCATCTACTGTACTGGAGGAACCCCACTTTTAGACACGCGCACACACACACACACACACACACACACACACACACACACACACACACACACACACAACTATTGTACAGTACATAGACAAACCACCAAACAATATAATTGAGTGGTAAATGCAAGACGAGAACAATTTGGGGTTGCAGAG
Organism: Lota lota; assembly: GCA_026745465.1. NCBI lineage: Eukaryota > Metazoa > Chordata > Actinopteri > Gadiformes > Lotidae > Lota > Lota lota. Next base: position 730,032 of record JACYXH010000719.1, read on the forward strand.
GTTCAAAATCCAAAATGAGGAAGCCACTATGAAAGAAATAATAGGGGAAAATCTCTTGAGGTAGGAATCTGTTCACGTGTGTACACACGTGTGCATTATAGGGATGACACTCATCGGCAGAGCCCATGTAGAGTGGAAGTGAGCGTTGAGGAAAATAGGTTTTTGCTAGGCAGCAGCTGTCCATGGCCTCTGGACTCCAATTATTGTTTACAGCCCATTAAGACATTAATGGGCTGGCCATGGATCAGACACTCGTGAGAGAGATTAAACAGGAAGTGAAAATAAAACGAAACAAAAGCCTGAAGGCTAGAGGAGTCCGTCCCAGCGCCTGTACGACAGCGTCGATCCATATAGGGCAGGAGGTCACTCACATCATGCAGCTACACTCAATATTCAAGGTATCCCATTGTTGGTAAGAAAAAGTAAAGAGGTGGAAGGATGATAATAATCATTATATTCATTTGTTGAGAAGAAAGTTTGACTATCTAAGAAAAGCAACGGTTGTCTCAGCCTGTTTGTCTCGGCTATCACAGAGCTCTTCCTCATTAATACGGGATGGATGCTTAATGGAGGGATGATGAAAGCTGTTGTCTCAAAGTGTTTCTCGGTGAGACAGAAGTGTGTTGGAATAAATAACGTTAGGCACTACGGTTGTGATGGCCATGCCTGGTCTGTGTTTCAAGTCTGTGAGTCGCTGCCATGGCTGGATGGAATTGATTCCATCATCAGTATTGGGTAATGTTGTATGTGTGGCAGAAGATAATATGAAAGGACACAGTGAATAGACAGAAGACGAGCAAAAGCACTCTGCAGTGGGACAACTCGCCGGTCTCTTCAATGTGGCGGGGACGAGGCAGCAAGAGATTTTCTTTTTTTATCCGCTTGCGGCCCAAAAATCACCGCCGTTTGTTTTGTTTTGGCTTTCCACATTGCCGTCGTATGTATTCCAGATGGAGCGCATTTAGTTATAAATAAATACAATAAGCCGCGCTATTGTTGTGAAACACCGAACGTAGATACCCCCCCTGTTTCGAAATCAGGAGAGATGTGTTACACTGTTGTGGGTAGAAAAGCGCACAAAAAACAGCACGCTTTACGGAGCGAAGATGGCTGGGGCCGAAGCTATAAAGCGAGACCTGTGTAAAACGTTCTCAGGTCCGAGGAGGGCACTCTGTCTCTCATGAACCTGGGAGGGTAGCCGTGGCGGGCGATGGCGGTGAAGGAATCATAGTAACATTATGGCAGCCAATGAAGCGCAGTGTGGCAATAATGGGTAGCAAAGTGTGAATGCGTCAATATAAACCGGTATAAACCAGTAGGCCATTCGTTATTAACTGCGCAGTAACATCAAGCCTCTGGTTTTTCAGTTAGCGTGATGGGGAAAATCGTTTCTGCTGTATTGGTTAAAGAAATGCGTACAAGCTAAAAGAAAGCAACTGAATATAAATATGTTACATTTAAGCATGTATTGGTTCCATTTAATCTTGCTTTCAAATATGTGGCATCGACGCATATCCTTGTGAAAAGTGAGAGCTAGCGCTGTGGGCTTTAGAACCCAGATGGAAAGTGGCTGCTAGGTGAACGCCTTGACGCCTGGCATTACCATGGGTTTTGGGTAATCGGATATTGGCTAAACGCAAACAACACACTTAATTCCCACCTGGCAGGAGAATGCGTCCAGGGCGTCGGGATTCGCATCAGATATTGCTGCTGCCGGATCATAGAATTACATCATGGACTGTTACTCTCGTGTTATCAGTTCCCTGGGCAGATCAAAGGTTTGAAAACCTGATGATGGCACAGGGGATGAGCTGTACATGCGCACCTGCACTCTGATGAATCATGTATGAACACACGTCGCGCTGCCGGCTTACAAGCTGATGCCAGTGGATCTATGGGGACCAACCCACATCGGTCGCTTGAACCACTTTCTAATGTTTGAATGTTTGAAACGATCTAAGGCAAGTGGAGCACCGTCAGATAGGAATGAGGGGTCGTTATGCAGCTGTCCGTAGGGCTGTTGCATTTTACAGATGTTGATGGTTAAAGGTAAATGTATGCTGGTACTGGTAAGGGTAAGTGAAAGTAGGAAGTCGTTTGAGGTAGTGGCGTCCATTTCTCGCCCCTCAGATGTTTATAGAATGCTTTATATGCCTCTTGCGGAATCAGATGCATTCACACTTGAGTTGGATGTGGTCAGTATGTTAGATGGCCCTAAACGCATGTTAATGCAAGGGACAGAGGGGGTGAATAAGGCTGCTACTACCAAAACATCCCCATCTCCCCTGGTCCTCCACCCTTTCACTCCTCCATTGTCTTCTATTTACTTGAGGACTGTGTTCCATGGGCTAACACTGTATTTTAGTTAATCCCCTGGCCTTTGTGTTGGTTCAAAGTTTATTTGTCCAGGGGTTGTTGACCATTTCATTGTGTAGATATTACGGTATGTTTCTTTTGAGTTATAGTAAGGCCTGAACCAGGGCCACACTTGGAACATGTGACCAATAATTGTGGTGACTCAAAACAAACAACCAAGATACAAACACTGAACGTGGAACACTCCCATTTGATTACCTTTGTTCATGTTCACACACACACACACACATGCACGAACACACACGAACACACACACACGAACACACACACACACACGCACGAACACACACACACACGAACACACACACACACAAACACACACACATACACTCATAAACACACACACACACACACATACACAGACACACCCACAAACGCAAACACACAAACATATAACGGAGAAACAGAGCAATGTGAACATAAAAACATCAATCCCCCCATTGATTTCCTGATGGCCATGTCATTTGCTGTTGGTTGAGGGCATACTCTCCCGTGGTGGTCCCCATCACTCCTTCTCTTTGGCACAAAACAAGCCGTCTCTCAGACCCACACAGGCCCCTGGCGCGCCGCTTTCCGTGATCTGATCGATGCATTATCTTAAATACTGTGCATGGAGGCTACACACAGGGTGTTGCTTCTTTAAACAACTTCGGCGACTTCAAAGAACACTGTAGCCGAGGAGAACGATGGCTTGCTCTTGAGGAGGTTTCACCTTCAACCCAGCAGGCCCGGCCCAGTGTCACGTCCCCTGTTAGACTTGGCATCATACAACAGCACTGTGGGATGGTTCAAATAGAGGTATAAGGGCTACACTACACATACACAACTTAACACACTCTCTCACACACACTCACACAACCTACACACATGCACTCTCTCTCACACACACACACACAACCTACACACATGCACTCTCACACACACACACACAACCTACACACATGCGCTGTCTCTCTCTCTCTCACACACACACACACACACACGCACACACACACACACACACACACACCTACACACATGCACTCTCACACACACACACACACACACAACCTACACACATGCGCTCTCTCTTTCACTCACACACACACACACACACACACACACACACACACACTTTTTGTGTGATGACCAGGTGAGGAACCATCCATCCATCACTGTAAAAGAACAGTGAACACTTCATCTGAATCCCTTTCTTAGCATTAATTCCTTAAAGCTAGGTCTTCACAAATACTCTGACTGTTTAACCCTTTAGCACTTAATTATTTAGTATATTTTAGGGGATCAAAGGCAAAGTAAGCATTGCTTCATTAATGTGTAAAGCAAACTAAATAATCAAGAGAACAACCAACTGGGCTTGGTTTATATTACCAAACCTATTTTTTTTAATTTTGCTGTATGTCTCCATTTCCGCATTATTATTATCTTTTGTTATGGAAATAAAGACTTCAGGTCACTGTCAAAGTGATCCTACCTTTGCCCGAAATCCCTAGTCTGACACCCCCGTCCCGAGTCTTTGAAATGGTACAGCTAACTTCAAGGTTGCCACCTTGGTAAATTTTGAATTATTAACTTGGACTGCAACATCATTTAGATTTTGCTCTGGTCAACATGTGAGAAAGTTTAAAATATTCAGTCAGGGAAAACGCACACACTCATGTGCAAAGACAACGTGCTGTTCGGAAAACCTCAGCAAAATCGACTGTACCATTTCTGCTCGCTAGAGGGGTGGGCCAGACAACTCAGTCACACAAGTCCCGCCTTTACAGTCTGGATCTCAAAGGAGGTTTTGAGGCTATAAAATGAAGCAACTTAGTTGGGGAACATTTTCGAGACAGAGTTCCTTCGGTGAACTCTCGCCTGATCTTGCGGCGTTGATTAGCCGAAGGCGTTGATCGCTGTCGCTACAGAAGACGTGCATTGCGTCTCATTCAAAGTTGAAGAGGTCCTTTCTGCTGCTGGCTGTTCAGCCGAGCAGCGTGAGCCACGCCGCGCGACCATGGCTGGGGACGGAATCGACCAACGCGCGCTGCAGTATGAGCAAACTTTGGTAAGTTCACTTGTTGCCTGGTTTTATCTCCACTGCCTCCAAAATGATCAGAGTTGTAGCACATATGTCCTGCCACGTCTGAGCCGTTGATATTACCTACAGAAAGAGGCAAAGAGGTATGGTCACGGCATTCCCACCTGGATTTGGGACTCGCGCCACGACTTGTCTCAAATTAAACGGACTGCACAAATTGTAGACTTGACTTGTGTCCGGTTGAACGGAAAGATGGCACGCGTCTTTCAAACTGAAGACCATAGTAACAATGGCAATATTATTCAAAGTTCTAGATTTGCCAACACTTTCCTTTCCCGCACTACTCTGGTGGCTCACCCAGCCACCCTTCTACCTGAACATGTGGAAACAACAACGTTAACGACATTAACAACATCAACGACTCGTTTCACACACAGATGCGGGAGATAAACTGCAGTGGTCGTTTGAGCTTGTCCACAGTCCCCCAAACAAAGTGCGTGGGCTTAATCGACATGCTGCCTTTTTAAACAAGGAGTGCCTTCACCGATTTGACAAGAAGGCATTATGAAAAGCTATACATAGACAACAATCACCGTAGGAGTGCCGTCTACCCGAGCACCGCGAGCCGTAGACGAATGAATAACTCGCGCGAGGCGCACAGGTGCACGCGCACAGGTGCACATGCACGAGCATTTTAAGTGCGTGTGTAGCCTATGAAGAGGCGAAATGCAATGCTTTTACGCATAACCATTATCCTTTCCTCCGGCCTCTGGACTCTTACCATAACTTGTCCGTTGTCCGCCTGTTGTTAACGACTTTTTAACTTTCGCTTCCAAGATCTTTTTATGTATGGGTCTTTAAGAATGAATGGCTGGGATGTGAACTTGTGAGTCGACACTTTCTTACAACTTGTGTCAAACGGAAAGCATATCCCTCTATGTGAATAGACGAGGCTTATAGTCCTGCTTACAGTCCCATTCAGTAGCCCATTGGGGCTTTAAATTAAGAAACCACTACTGGAACACTTGAGCTTGTTCTAACCGCCTCATCATCCCCTTGTGTGTGTGTGTGTGTGTGTGTGTGTGTGTGTGTGTGTGTGTGTGTGTGTGTGTGTGTGTGTGTGTGTGTGTGTGTGTGTGTGTACTGTGTGAGAGAGAGGCCTTTGATGTGTGTGTGTGTATGTGTGTGTGCGCGTGTGTGAGAAGGGGAGAGAATGATTACACAACAAGCCACCCGCCGATTCAGCACTGGGCCCTGCTTAACTTGGTCTTGGTCTCGTGCTCGGCTTTAAAAGTCTCTCTCTCTCGCTCTCTCTTTCTTGCGCTCTCTCCCTTTGCCGCCCCACTCTCCCCTCTGTCTCTCCACAGTGGGCTGCCGTAACACGCAGCCTTTGTCTGAGCGTTGCAGCTGAGGTGGTGATGTGGGCATGTTGTTGTGGGCAGCCTCTGCTGAAAGAGATCACTGTAGTGTACATGTGAACGGGAGAAAGTGCTGGTTCACTTCATAGCAGAGGCATTCCCTGAGAGCAGTGGCCACTTCAACATCACCCCAGAGAGCTGGACGATGTCTGCTGTGGGTTGCTTCTGGTTGCATGTTTTTTTTTCTTTTTTTTCTCACAACTTAAGACAGGGATAGATATCCAAAATATGGACTCAGGGATTGACCTATGACCTGCCCCATCGTATGCCGCTCTATGTATTGAATCCACCCTCCTCGGCTGTCTGGCTGTCTCTCTCACAGCAGAAAGTTGCTGATGTTAAAACAGTCACTCCCTCAGTGGATCTGAACATCAAGGCTGCAATATGTAGCTTCACTTGTCTTATTTCAGGTGTGTGCTTCTGCTAATATCACCCCCTCCCACTCACACACACACACACACACACACACACACGCCCCAACCCCATAAACTATCACCTCAGGGATTGGTAGTATAGGTCGTTTATTACCAACCTTGCATGTAGCTCTGCCTTTGAGTCGTGTGTGTGCGTGTGCGCGCCCATTGACCTTGATATTATTTAGACCTATGCCCCACAGACAGACGGACAGAGCTGACATTCGCCTCCTAACAAATGAAGTTTTGACAACGAATACATGAAAGAAAATGTTGTTTCCGTCCAATTAAATGTCTCTCCGTTGTTCAAATGTACAGTACACACGAGTTGATTATATCCAGATGGAATGTCCTTACTTTGATGTGTGTGTATACACACACACACGCACACACACGCACGCACGGTGCAGTCAAAAGGTTATGACCTCTTTGCCGTTCTAGAGGGTTCAGAAGAGGAAGAGCAGCCTAGTCATGTGATGGTTCCTGGTTTACTGATCAGTGGGTGGTGGGGGTATCTAGAGCGGGATTCTGTTCCCTGCTAGCGCCGCATGTTTACAGGAACCAGTCCACTGACCGCTTGGCGCGGGCTCACTGTTTTGGTGTCATCCATATCTCCTCTTCAGCGTACATTTCTTCCCAATTGTGTTGATGGAGCTATTCTTTTGATGCCAACTACATGTCAACAGAAGGTTATAGACACCACACACACACACACACACACACACACACACACACACACACACACACACACACACACACACACACACACACACACACACACACACACACACACACACACACACTTAACTTGGTTGGGACTTATCTTAGTATAACAGCCCATCTTTGCTCATTTTCTCAGAAGGAAAACTGGGTGGGGTTGCTTTAAATCAAGGTACTCATGACTATAATTGGACATGCGTTCTCTGGTGTCACAGGATCTGATTCTGGGCATGTGTGTGTTCATCACCAACAGCAGCTCACCCTTGTTCCCTAAATCCCTCTAAAAATGGCCCTGGGCGTCAGACGCCCACCCAGCCACACATGCACAAGGGGATCAGTCCCTCCCTTTCCCTGCCATATTGATGACTGCTGCTCGAGGTTTGACAGGAGGTGCAGGTCAAGATCTCCACAACGGGAGCTTTAGTTTACTTCATCTTGCATATGTTAAGGTTCATTTAATGCTTTAAAATATGTAAATCACAAGGACGGAGAGAAGCTGTCGGAAACATATCTGAGTGAAATATGAAATATGGCTTTTAGTTTCCGAAATGTCGGATTTTTTTTAAAAATTAAACAAGAAGGAAAATCGTGAAAGAAAGGTAAATATATATATATATGTTTTTTTGCTTCCATGATTCATCCTGTGATGTATGAGCAAGTAATGAATGTTTCTTGAGGCACATGACCTGCAGGTAGGTATGTACCAGGCATTACTCAGGGCATGTCTGAACTTTGTCATAATATCTAAACTGGTTTTACTCTTCTCCTGAGTATGGAATTAACTTGACGTGTGTGTGTGTGTGTGTGTGTGTGTGTGTGTGCGCGCATGTGCGCGTGTGTGTGTGCATAGGTATGCACACTAACTGTTGGTGAGCTGCTGCTTGTACACCTGTTGTCGGTCTGTAGTGGAACCTCAAAAGGTCTTAAAAGACACCGTATTCCATATCATAGATATACCAAATATTTCAGACAAGCCATATATGGTCCCTGATGCTGCCCTGATTTTTGTATATAGTATTTATATCTTTTTAAATTTAAGTGTTTCATAAATTAAAATGTGCAGCTGCATTGACTGACCCTGTAGCCTTAGAATATATCGGGGACATTTTCAAGTCAATGTATTAATTGTATTCGCTAGACCCAAAATGGCCATCATTCTGGCTGGTCTGCCTGAAAAGTGCAAAGGGTGCGTTTGTGTTAGTGTTACAGATGGCTGGTGAAAAGTGATGCGATGCCACTGAGGAAACAGGAGAGATTAAGTTGGAGAGTTGGCCTGCTCTGTCCAAGGGCCCTGGGCTATTAGCCCAGGGCTATTAAAAGACCCTCTCACACACACACACAAACAGACAATGAAAGACGGAACACACACGCGCACACACACAGACCAAAATGCGTCTGCATTCATTGTGTGTGTGTGTGTGTGTTTTTGTTTATAAAGTGGATGCAGCTGTGTGTGTAAATGGTTTCTAATTAATGCAAATTGGCTGCAATGCTAGCATTTCAAAGGTGTGTGTGTGTGTATGTGTGTGTGTGTGTGTGTGTGTGTGTGTGTGTGTGTGTGTGTGTGTGTGTGTGTCCATTCATTGAACTACTACAGACTAATTTTTTACTGAAGCTAGGCATTTGCTTTGTATTGATATGGGTAGGGGTGTGTGTGTTTTTAACAATAACCTTTCTACCATCCTCCCATATTCAAATCTACTAGCAAATGATGCAAGTTAAACTTGCATCTTTAAAACTTTAAAAGCAGAAAAAGTAAAAAAATCGAGGGACCTGCGGCGTCTAACCTGTTGTTTCTTGGTATCCTGTTTTTGTAAAGGTTGAATTTAAATGAACTTGTCCGTTGTGACTCGGCCCCCGGCATCTGGGCCCCCCAGCTCTGTCGTCGTAGGAGTGGACTCGCCCATCTCAAGCCTAGTGTACAATTGCATTTGTTTTGCATCCTTCTGTCTATATGTAGTTGTTGTTGTTGTTGTTGTTTGTGCTTTGGTGTGGATGGAAAGGCTATTCCACAGCATTCTTTTCCTGGAGAATGACTGCATTGCTCAGACTCGCTGCCTCACCACAACACTGCTGCCGCTTGCTGCTCCACACACACACACACACACACACACACACACACACACACACACACACACACACACACACACACACACACACACACACACACACACACACTTTACCACCACGCCGTTTCACTTAAAGATCCCAACTGTACCCTGAGACACCCTGAGCTCATTTGCACAAACGCGCACGTGTGCGGCTGCGCGCGCATACAGCCGCGTAGATCAACCGGCCATAAATGTGCCGCACACGCGCACACACGTGAACAAACGGTGCTGGGGGGCTCGTTTCAAGGCCTGCCCTCTCAGCACCCCCGGTCTCTGTTGGGAGTGTGTGTGACTTGATTGTTAACAAGTCGGTCATAGAGAAGAAAAGTTGTGTCTTCTCCACGTTTGCCGCGTCGCTCTTCTTCAGAACTCTGTTCCTCCTCCTCCTCCTCCTCCTCCTCCTCCTCCTCCTCTGGCTGTGTTGATTGGGCTATGGGTCTGGTCACTGCCATTGCTTTTACTGTAGTTGTGCATTATTGAGACTTGAGAGTATGGAAATGCACTGCAGCAGCTCTTTGCGTGTGTACTCTATGTATGTATATAGATAGATAGAGATGGATAGATATCTATCTATCTCTCTATATAGCCTACATTTCACTGCCCAAAACAAGACTTCATTGGGCCTAGTAAAGTATGAGTGATGACATGTAGATGAGAATATAACTTCTTTATTGCACATTACTTGGAGTAATGGAGTCCTTAAAGGTATGATATGAATGAATTCTGCCTTAAAATATATTAAAACGACTACCTATGTTATGTATTTTGTTGAGTTGTGTACTTGCACTATCCCAACAGTTTCAAACAATGTTCAAGCCAGGAGAAAGCTGTAGTTTAATTCAAGGTATCGATGTCTTTCATTTGGTTGCCTGTCGATGGCGTAGTATCCCCTTTACCCAGTAGAGACCGAATTTATAGATATGATGTGATGATTCCCAACATATCGATTTTCACCAGCAGTGGTGGTGAAGACAACTCCCCAACAGATCCCACGCTACTTCACGACGTCATCAAACTATGTATTTTATTATTGTTTTGATTGAGAGACCCCTAGCGGCTAAATTACATATTACACCTTTAAGGAAAGTTACCTTATGTTGACTCACCCAGATCTAAACATCTATATGAATACAATACAGATCTACATATCTATATTAATACTTATACACAACACATAAGCGGAGACACGCATAAGACAGACCATGTGTGTGTGTGTGTGTGTGTGTGTGTGTGTGTGTGTGTGTGTGTGTGTGTGTGTGTGTGTGTGTGTGTGTGTGTGTGTGTGTGTGTGTGTTTTGAGTCACTCTGTCAGACCAGTTACGCATTTAGAATCCGTTTCCATCTCTTCCAATTCCAGCCATGTTGGCTTGCTCCCACATTGAAAGATGAAAGACTCAAAAAGTGTTGTTGAAATACAAACAAGCCAGAGAACGGGACGGATAATCCTCTTGCTCAGCCCCCCTGTTGAGTGAAATCCTCTGGACTGCCCAACAATCTCAATATCTCTTTCATACCAAAGCCATCCCCTTATAAGCATTATATAACCCCTATACAACAGTGCTCGGAACTGTTCATATTTTTCCAAATGTAAGAATATCCAATGCCTTCACGTCAGTGAATACATCAGCAATAGAAAGCAAGTGTAATTAGAAAGTCATTGTTGAAATTAGTCACCATAAACTGATTCAAGATTCAAGAACTTTATTCGTTCCATTAACATACGGTTAACGTACAGTGAAATGAAAGAGGGCCAATGCTTACAGGATTGTGCAAAAACAACAGTAACAGTATTTACTATAAAAACAAGCAACATTTACAGTATAAAGAAGCAACTCTATTTAGGACCGGGGTAGATATAAATAAGGGATCTGTAAAAAAAAAAAAATGAACAAAGTTGAGGTGTGTGCGTATTAGAGGGATCAGTGTTCACAGTCCTGATGGCCTTGGGAATGAGACTCCCTGGTGTTGCTGGAGGCGCTTGCCTGACCACAGCGGCAGTAACAGTCCATTGTTGGGGGAGTGGTGATCCTTCAGGCGCTGGTTGTGCACCTACTGGGTGGATTGGAGAGCCCTCCTATGCGAGGCTGTTGCCAAACCGGGCAGTGATGCTTCCCGTCAGGATTGGAGGTGGTGTGTCACATGGGGCCTGGCAGTTAGGAAGGCCGGGACCAGGTCTCGCTCAGGGACACCTCGACACTCAGCTAGGAGGAGCCGGGGATCGATCTAGCAACCTTCCGGTTACAAGTCAACCCGCTCTACCTCCTGAGCTAAGCCGACCCTGGGTGAGAGGGCCATTGAAGCAGGCTGGAGAAGCATTCGAAGGCACAGGGACAGTGTTGGATGTCTTGAAGCAGGCAGGCACCACGGCCTTAGCCAGGGAGAGGTTCAATATTTTTGGTGAACACTGGGGGTAGCTGATTAGCACTGCTCTTCAGGACTCGCCCAGATATGCCATCTGGACCTGTAGCTTACCTGGACCTGTCACAGACCATGTGTGCTGATCTCCAGCAGTGGAACTCACTCCAGCTACGCTAACAGTGTTAATATTAGCTGACGAGCTAGAGGTGTGGTTGCTATCCTCAAATGGTCTTTTTGACTTCCTCTTTTGTAGTCCATTAAGCCATATGACTATTTATGACTAGTGACTATGTAGCCATATGACTACGATTACTGACGTCCAAATTGAGTACTGGAGTATTTATGGCCATCCCTAATATGAGAGATGGTAGGGTTTGAACCCTTTTATCATTTCCTTGACCACATTCTGTTTAACGTCGGACCAGATTGATGGACGACTGAATGAAAGGCTGGCTATGCTGCAGTTTCTCATGTAATTTTTGTCCTGCCTTTTGTTCATGCTCCCGTGAGCGGCCCTTCTGCCCCGAGTGAAGGGCCTGTTGTCGCGGTGTGGGAAGAGTGGTGACTCACCTGGTGTCTGCTGCCCAGCTAACACACAGCACATTCATCTGGACCTCTTGTCATCTGGCTCCCCTCCGTCCTGGCCCCCCCCCCCCCCCCCCCCCCCCCCCCCCCCCCATGTCCTCGTTCCCTTGAGAAGCAGGATATGCTTACCCTACATACACACACAGACAGACAGACAGACAGACAGACACTCTCATGCTGGTATCAAGGCACCACTGTCAATTCCACTTTCACACGCTTTGAAAGTCCAAGGCAGCGCATATGTGCGCGCACACACGCACACACACACTCACACACACACACACACACACACACACAGGTGTGTGACTGTGTAAAGGTATAAGAGGAGAAGAAAATGAGCAGATTCAAATGTTTTGGTTTTCAGTTGTGTGTGTGTGTTAGGGTTGAAAGATTAGGATATGTGGGAATGATCATTTTTGCATCACAATTAGCATTTTCATTGAAGAAATTATTAAATCAGAATGTGACATTGTTGGGTTCACTACCAAACAAACTGAAAAAAATGTGTATGCAAGAGCATCTCTGCAAAATGGTGTTATGCATTTTCATTTGCACACTTCCCTTATCAAAAAATTGCAGCTCCTGCATTTTGATATTGCACTTGGTCATATTGCTAAGATAATAGTTTGATTTATTGTTCAGCTCTAGTGTGTGTACACTTTCTTTTTTGTTTCTCATATTCTGACAATATTTCAACGTGTGTGTCTTTGTATAAACACAACACAACAGGCTTTTTTTATTTTTACTGCAAGTGGGCGCATGCTGTGGCAGTGGGAGAGCGAGCTGTGTGTTCAAATTCGCTCTCTGTGGCAGAAGGAATATGGAAACGTAGGAAGTATCTCAAATTCTCTCTTTCTCTTGTTCTCTCTGTCCCTCCCACTTCTTCCCCCTCCCTTCCCTTATGTTCATGGGATCTGGACCGTACTCATGATATGCTGAGAGGAAGGGCCAATAAGACTAATGCACACGCACACGCACGCACACACTATTTTTATCTGTGTGTTTAAGTGAGAGCTCTATTAGTTGGAAAACGCTGACTGGGTTGTTTGCTACGCCTGATTGAGTTTGGGGACGGTGCCGCTATCTTTGATATTAGTTTCCTCTCTCATCGCTTCGCTTTATTCTAGTTAAAGACAGATCGATAGATGTTATTTTTAGGCTGCCTTTCTCGCATCTCTCCTCTCCATCTCTATATCCAACACTCTCCTCCCACAGCCCTCTGGCACTGGAGAGAGCACACGCATACATGCAGACATATGCGCACACACATGGATGCACACTCAGAGAGAGAGAGAGAGACAGAGAGAGAGAGAGAGAGAGAGAGAGAGAGAGAGAGAGAGAGAGAGAGAGAGAGAGAGAGAGAGAGAGAGAGAGAGAGAGAGAGAGAGAGAGAGAGAGAGAGAGAGAGAGAGAGAGAGAGAGAGAGAGAGAGAGACACATTCTCATAATTAGGTATTCACAGTGTAGCTGTGGATACCTATTGTTATTCTAGGGTTTGGATATTATTATTCCGGATTGGTAACGCCTATATCGCCGCGGTGGACTTGTCAAACGTTTTCGAATTCGGGGATTATATGAATATTCCTGGTAAGCAGGTCTCGAAAACGTTTGGTGCCGAAATTTCCATAGGGGGCGCTATAACTTCCGGTCAAAGTTAAACGCTCAGCATTTCCGCCCCTATGGATGAACAATTCTGAAACTTGATGTACATGCCTTATTTCGCATGCTGAACCTTTTTGCCTCTTGGACCCATAATGTCCGTCGGGATAGATTTAGCTGTACACTGAAAATGTCTCGAAAGCTTCAAAAACTGTCTTCTTCAGAACCATAGTGTAGCAAAGACCATGCCACACTCCACCTAGGGGACTTTTCTTGGGCTCCTCCAAACAAAGGACACAGGGTGGTGATGTTAAACCGGTTTACTGCCAAGGTTGAGTATATTGACACAAACAGCTGGTGCCCCATGCTGCCTTGCAGGAGCTCTCTCTCTGAGTGTGTGCGGTGATGGCTGGTTTAACCTGTGCACACTGATTGCTCAATGTGCAACAGGTGTGCTGCCTCACCCAGCCCCAGATTCCAATCAGTCTGACTCGGGCCAGGTGAGGCTGTTTAAACCATCCATCATCCACACACACTCACACACATGGCTTCAAATGAAAAATGGATTTGATAGTCATGATCTGTGACTGCTTGCAGTCCTAGTTTCTTTCCTTCTTCCATTTGTTTGGCGACTGTTAAGTTCTGGTGCTCCCTGGACATGCCATGATCATGATTACACATCAATACCTACAGCCATGTTCATCCCGGCCTTGAATCCATTTAGCCGATTTCGTCATTTGCCAACGGGTCACCGCGGGAACATAGACACCTTATTCAGACGGACTGATATTGGTTCTGGACTTGTGTGTCTTTCAAAACTACAAATAAAACCAGGACTGCAGGCAGTCACAACAAGGTGTTCACAGCCCACGCACCGCCCATCCCAGCGGCCGCCCTTTTCAAGTGAACCACGGGTGTAGTCATTTTACCATGTCTCACAAAAGGTTTGGTTGAGGTCAGACTCGAACCGGCGACCCAATGTCCACGTGGCCGACGCGATACCACTTCACTACATGGACTTGTTTATTGCCAGGGGCAAATTACACTATATTTTGAGAAGGAGCAGTCTTACATACTTTGCAGATGTAGTGAGCTTGGAAGGTGTGGTAAAATGGCATTTGTGTGCCTTATAAACTGGTTTATAAGGTATGGACAAGTATACAGTGTCAAAAGCCACCTTTTGTGATGAAATGATGTTTGTACCCCTTTAAGGCCCAACCTGCTTTGGAGAGAGGCCTCGATTTGGATAGGCGAACTTTAAACCAATGCATCCAATTATATTTTTAATTTAATCTTTATATTTTGAAAAAAACAAAAAACTGACAGACACACACACACACTGGTTTAATAGTAGATGCCATTTATGTGTGATATTGAGCCTCTTATAGGCGAACTGGTGCACTGCACTTATGAGGAATTACTGTCATTGACACTGTGACGTCATGGAATGTGATATGGACACCAAACGTTTTTCACATGTTAAGGGAGATGTCTATGTGCATTGCAAGTTTCAAATAATACCCAAACCCCACAATAACAATAGGTATCCACAGATACTCTGTGAATACCTAATGAGCTCCTTCCACCTGCAGTTGAATACTACATCGGTGACAACTGATCACACCTATTGATAATATTACAACTGTACAACCTAGAAATCCTCCTCCTGATATTGTCGTGTTCAATATACGAGCCTTAATCACCGTCTTAAGTAAATTGCACATTTTGTAACCAAATACTTTAAAAACATTCCCATATAGGCTACGGTCGGTCTCCCATACCGTTTGTAGTCTTTGAAGACAGACTTTGAAGGGCAGGGACGGTATGAATTTCTTCTTACCGCGGTTTGGTGGTTTTCTGCTATTATCAGAAGCCTGTAGCATGGCTTTGAACACTGGCTTCTCAACGGTATGGAATGGTGCCATTTATTGTACCAAATAATGAGTCACACTAGATTAATGACCAACCTGGCCACCTAAACCCAGCCTGGCCACCTAAACCCAGCCTAGCCGTCTAAACCCCGCCTGGCCGTCTAAACCCAGCCTGGCCGTCTAAACCCAGCCTGGCCTTCTAAACCCAGCCTGGCCATCTAAACCCAGCCTGGCCATCTAAACCCAGCCTGGCCATCTAAACCCAGCCTGGCCATCTAAACCCAGCCTGGCCAGGAAAAACTTGAAACTTGAAACTAGAAAAGCCTGGAAACTTTCACATGGTGGGCAGTAAGTACAAAGGAAACAAAGGTGAGGGGGAGTGACCATCGTGGAGGGTTAAGGATTGGCCAGGGCTGAAGTCAGCCATGGCGGGAGAGGCCAAGTTAATTATTATTATTATTTATTAATTATACATTATGGGTGAAGTGGACATGTCTGCAAGGCTGCAAGCAAGGCTGCAAGAAGGAGTCCTCACAATAAAGAAGTCAGTCGATTGGCCTCAGTATCAGACTTCGTGGCTACGGTGGAAATGCAAACTCACCCAATCGTAACACCTTTCAAATAGAGAGAGGAAGGGAGACATCTCTAGTTCCAAGGAAAATGTATACAAAGTCCTTCTTCAACCTTTTGACTAGTAATTATATAAACAAGGTTTATATAAATATATATAATATTTATATATAAATAAAACAATTGCAGTGATGACGGTTCAGAGCTCATCTGGAAGGCACCGCATCACCACGGTGATGCGACGCTATGCTATGCGACGCTATGCTATGCGACGCTATGCTATGCGACGCTATGCTATGCGACGCTATGCTATGCGACGCTATGCTATGCGACGCTATGCTATGCGACGCTATGCTATGCGACGCTATGCTATGCGACGCTATGCTATGCGACGCTATTAAAAAGGTATACTCTAGCATAGGGCAGACGATAACCGCATGCGGTTATCGTCTGCCCTATGCTAGAGTACACCTTTTTAATCTTTGCTTCTTCTATGCAACACACTGTGTATGTCCCGTGACGTCATTCCATGGACAAGGGCCACAGCGTGATGGGGGAGAGCAATGAGGAAACACTGGGTGGAGCACAATGAGGTGAATCAAAGTGTTAAATAAAAAAAGACTTGATTCATTGCAGTGGCCTCATATTTCAAATGTCGGCCGCATTTTTATGGAACCCTCGTACATTTTCGTCCCCTGGTCCAGTATTAGTATTATCCATCGATCGGATGAGTAGCCTACTAAAACGACTGTTTAGTTTCTTATCATTTACCAGTGTGAGCAGTGAGCATGCACCATGTGCAGGGTGGTTCCTGGCTCCGAATGGGCCAATGGGGGGTGACAACGCAAAAGAGGAAGCACGATTGGTCCGTAAAGGCAATGAGTCACTGTTACCTTATTTGACAGAAATCAATGCATCTTCCTGTGATTTATGACCGTTACATAAACAACAAGATATATTATGCTTGACTAAATGAAACCCCACTAACAACACCCTTTGAAGGACCAGGCTTGTCCACTGGTTCCTGGTGTCTCATTGGAATTCATCTACCTGTTTATAAAGTGTTTACAAATCAAAGGTCCTCCTCTTGTGCAGGTCAAATAGAAATAATCGAACGTAATAGCCGATTAGACGTTCGTACACGCTGAGGTTTACGCTCTATAAACTTAACGGCCGTTTAGTTAGAATGCATTTCAGATTATTACACAAGAGTTTGACCATTTCTTTTGAGCTATTGTTGCCTACTCATCGCATAGGTGTACTCTGGCTATACTGTGTACCTTCAATATTGGAACTTTTTAAATGTTTTGTTAGACAATAGGAATGGAAGAGTGAGCATCTATTTGCAGGTTGAAAAACAAACACATTGAAGGAGAATACAAGAATGGAGACATGTAATAGTTTCATTGCAGGAGCAGTTTCAAAATATTAATAATCATGTAATCTATGTCTATTTTTATTTTGAAATGAAACCATTACATTCTGCATCCAGTCTACATTGTAAACTGTCCTTTTCGTCAAAATAGCCAAACTAGGAGGCTGACCCACACACAATTGATTGTAGTGTGGGCTTTGCTCGTCAGCATCGCAACAGAATATCCCTTTCTCTTTAGAGATGATCGCTCAATCTGTGAGGCTGCTCATGCAGTGTGAAGAGGTTCTAAACAGTGTGTGTGTGTGTGTGTGTGTGTGTGTGTGTGTGTGTGTGTGTTGGCACTCATTAACCACGCGTTAGAGGGGGCAATCAACGGCAGAATATCTCTTAAACGATCGTGTAATCAATCATCAAGACTCGAGGACAAAGCCCATATCAAACCTTGATGAGATTAAAGTAGCTCATTGATATCAGACATAAATGGAAACACACACACACACACACACACACTCACACACTCGTAGTGTGTGTGTTAGTACCGGTTTCAAATGATTAATAGGAAATATACTCATACTCATTTAACATTTATATTCATTTACTGAATACAAAACATCTACGAACATACAGTAAGTACAACTTTTACGAGACATGGCTACATAAACATGTGATACTTTGTTTATCGAGGGTATGAGGAGCCGCATGGGCTAGCTGTTCTTCCAGGGGTCCAAGACAAAAGGTGTGCAACAAAAGTGTGTCGCAAATGTGTGTCTTTTGCTCATGAGCGTGTTTAAAGCTCAAGGACAAGCGACCCCACCTTGTTATCGGAGCAAAAAATTATGAAAGGGCTTAGTAGGCGGTGGTTGAGACACATGCTGTTTTAGCAGAACCTTTAATGGAGTCACAGGGCAGGGATGTCTATCTGTTGCATAATCACTACACTCTAGCCTGGCCAGTTCACCTGAGGTCAAAGGTCACGTTCTTTTCCTGTTGATGGGAACACAGACAACAAGGAGTGTGGGGGGGGGGGGGGGGGGGGGGGTGAAGTCTTTATTTCCAAGTCATAAAGTAGTAATTCCTCTCTCTATCTCCATTAGGTAAATGTTAGAGAGGGAGTCTCTCTCTCTCTCTCTCTCTCTCTCTCTCTCTCTCGCTCTCTCTCGCTCACTCTGCCCATTATTCTCTGCTCAAGTTTAGCTGAAAGTCATCCATCTGCACTAGATGCCCACACACTGAGTTTTTGTATTAAGCAAAGTGAACAGATGCTAAGCCTAATGATTAGTCAGGTGTGTGTGTGTGTGGGTGCACACACACACACACACACACACACACACACACACACACACACACACACACACACACACACACACACACACACACACACACACACACACACACACACACACACACACACACACACACAGTGAGTGGTTGTTTGGATATGGTGTCAGGCGACCTTTATTCCATTAGAGATATTGTTGCGGTGATCTCTCCTCCCCTCTTGGCACTTTGGTATATCGCTCCTCCTCTTCTTCACCTCCTCTTCTTCCTGACACATCTTTTAACTTGTAACGTAACCTTTGAACCCTTGTTTTGTGTGCATGTACCCGTACTGATGGAGATACAGACAGTGCGACTACACTCTGCTCCCTCCTGAGTTGTTGTCATTAGATGCGCGTTAGGCCTCCATCGCTTCATCCCCAGTTCCCACCCTCCGTGGTGCATCTGTTTGCCTTAGCCTTCTCATTTTTCCATCCTCTCCGTCTTCTCTCTTTCACGTGTTTCCCACACTCTCTTCTGCACCCCACTCTCTCTCACTCTCATTCTCTCCCTCATTCACTCCCTCATTCACTTTCATGTTGCTTAAGCATTTAAATGAAGCATTTAATTGATGTATCATATCAATTTGAAATGATGACAACCAGTTATTCTACAGCATAACACAACAATCAAAAAGAAATAAGAGCATATACAATACACAACGATAAGAAGTGATATACAACATAAATGGCTGGATGTTGGAACACCACAACCTTTTCTCAGGGGCTTGCTGTTATTGTTGTATAGCAAGTTCTCTCTCTGTGTCTCTCTCTTATTGTCACAGCTGTGTTCTCGGTGACATGGTCACATGGTCGCTGTGGACACACTGTCCCCTACCGTGTGTGTGTGTGTGTGTGTGTGTGTGTGTGTGTGTGTGTGTGTGTGTGTGTGTGTGTGTGTGCGCACACTGGTGCCATGGCGTACCGTCCGGTACTGCTCTTGGAGGAGAGAGAGAGAGAGAGAGAGAGAGAGAGAGAGAGAGAGAGAGAGAGAGAGAGAGAGAGAGAGAGAGAGAGAGAGAGAGAGAGAGAGAGAGAGAGAGAGAGAGAGAGAGAGAGAGAGAGAGAGAGAGAGAGAGAGAGAGAGAGAGAGAGAGAGAGAGAGAGAGAGAGAGAGACTTGGGTTTTACTTATTTATACTATACTTAAAATATTTATATTTTATAGATATTATTTTCGTTCCCACTCTTTTCTAAAGTTAGTCATTCTGACTGCAATTCATTACCTTGCAAATTAACATTTCCTTTGGTGAACAAATTAGAACGGTGTTCAACGTCCCAGTTTGGTTCAGCAGGGCAATGTAACATCAATGTTGATATCACTTATGTCAGCAAGTTAAATGCTGTCTTAATTATTTTGAAGACATTTCAGTAGCTGGCCATTGCTGAACATAGTATGCTTTCTTGTTTTTGTGGGAAATGTCACTTTATGCCGCAACACTTTGTACTAAATGGAATATCCCATTGTTCCCTTAGTACAGTGGTTCCCAACCATTTTTGGCCTGTGACCCCATTTCTAGCGCTGAAAAGGTTTGGGACCTAAACTTTAAACTTTTTGCATCTGCTTCCACATCAATTGTTTTTACCCAATAAACATCTGCGGTGATTTCAATGGTGAATGTAATCAAATTGCTCCACTACAAACTAAGTAATGAGTAGTAGTTTTACTCATGGCTCATTCAGTCATTTTCATATATACAAGTCTATGTGACAAAAATAAATAAAAAGGTTTTCTAAAATGGATCATGAAATATCTATAGCTTATGTCAGCAACCTCTTGCAACCCCAAATGCATATCAGGGGACCCGAAGTTGGGAACCACTGCCTTAGCATGCTCACAGTGAGTAGTTAATAGTTAGGTTTAGCGCTACGAGGTCGAGCATGTACCTGTTTAAGTCTACGTAACTTCAGATCCCGACAACAAGGAGTACAATTGGTCATGTTCTGTTTACGCCGATAGATAAAAGCTATTTCATATATATACATTTATATAATCGTAATAATTGTACATCTAATTATCTCTAGAATCAACTACAATTATATTCCAGCAGATGCGCATGTTACTTCAGTCACTAAATCGTTTTCTCTGTCCTAAATCCCAAGTTTTCTCCTAAAAGTGACCGAGAGATGTGCAGATCTAGTCGTACTTCAGTCACTAAATCATTTTCTCTGTCCTAAATCCCAAGTTTTGTCCTAAAAGTGACCGAGAGATGTGCAGATCTAGTCTTACTTCAGTCACTAAATCATTTTCTCTGTCCTAAATCCCAGGTTTTGTCCTAAAAGTGACCGAGAGATGTGCAGATCTAGTCTTACTTCAGTCACTAAATCATTTTCTCTGTCCTAAATCCCAAGTTTTGTCCTAAAAGTGACCGAGAGATGTGCAGATCTAGTCTTACTTCAGTCACTAAATCATTTTCTCTGTCCTAAATCCCAAGTTTTGTCCTAAAAGTGACCGAGAGATGTGCAGATCTAGTCTTACTTCAGTCACTAAATCATTTTCTCTGTCCTAAATCCCAGGTTTTTTCCTAAAAGTG
The DNA here is from genome assembly GCA_026745465.1 of Lota lota. Classification (NCBI taxonomy): domain Eukaryota; kingdom Metazoa; phylum Chordata; class Actinopteri; order Gadiformes; family Lotidae; genus Lota; species Lota lota. Next base: position 751,297 of record JACYXH010000719.1, read on the forward strand.
ACCGAGAGATGTGCAGATCTAGTCTTACGCAGAGTTACTATTAGCAAGGACAGCCAATAGATTGCATTTTTTTGTATCCCGTAGTTTGGACAACCAATAAAACAATGGCCCCACCCCATTCTGTGAGATCATCAATTCAAGACGATTCATTCAGCATTCTGGAGAAAATGATGTTTATATATTTCTGAACAGATTTTCAATGTGCTGTTTCTGTTTAGTTGAATCAATTTCTCAAAGTGACAGAATTATGGTCAGGCAATATAGATGAGGTGTTGCTGAAAACAAAATGGCCTTAGACCTCCGTGGGTTAAGGAGTTTCCTTCACATTCCTCTTACGTCAGCATCACGATTTGATATTTTTGTTTTCCTTTTGCAAGGGTTCCCTCAGTCGTATACTGCATTTCATTTGTCACCTACTGAGACAATTGAATCACAGTTCTTCCCATGTTCCTTAGCGCAGCCTTAGGATAGTTGGCAAGCTACCTAACATTAGTTTATTTACTGTACATAAATACGCTGTACCTCAACTAAGCAAATGAACATCGCAATAAAATAAAAAAGGTATGGGGATTTTAAAGTAAATTCAATGCCTTTGAAAAATGCATGCAACCGTGGAAAAGTGGATTTTAGTGTATCAAAACCTCAAGGCGTACTTCAATTACAGAGACAGACTTTATTGTCTTTCAATAAAGAAATGCCAGCAGTGATATTTAGAGGGTATCATAATCTTAACAGAACTTCCTGGTCCCACAACACTCCACATGGCAGTACTAAGTGCTGTGGGCGAAGATACAGGATTTGGATTGAGGGATTACGTGAGATGAAGCTAGCCTATACAAATCAGACAGAAAACCAGTTGCTATAATATTGCTTTATTCACTGTACAAATTCAGCTTCATGTGGTTGCTATTATGTGTAGTGTAATAATGTAATGCTTGAATGTTGCATTTATGTGTCCCTTTTTAAAAATGTATTTACTAAATGGTTAGTTATTTACTAATTCAATTCATATTTGATGTGTATTTCTTTTTGTCTAGATTGGGAATTGCGGTTGCTTTGTAATTATCTTGTGGTTCATTATGGAAAAACAACAAACCAAACACTGCTACCATTAAATGAAGGAAATCGAATCGTGCCCTTCAACCTCAAACCAATTGAGACATTTGAGAGATATTCAGCGAGAAATGGGGAGGGAGAGATGGACTAATTGAATTGGGAGTTAGAGCTGTGTGTGTGTGTGTATGTACCTGTGTGTGTGTGTGTGTGTGTGTGTGTGTGTCCTGAGAGCGGTGCTCCGTCTGCTGGCATGTCTTTAGCTGGACGTGGAGCCACTGGTGATGTGCAGCTGGCTGCTCGACTCTGGACACAGAGTGGGAGAGAGAGGGAGACGTGCTGGGAGAGAGGGAGAGGACAAATAAAGACTAGAGTCAAGAGACTTGTGGACCAATTGACTGCCAGTATCGCTGTAATACGACTGATCTATTGATCCCATGGCTGTCAATAGATAGAGTGTGTGTGTGTGTGTGTGTGTGTGATCATATTATAACTGTGACAGGTTGGTTCCCTGCCATAAAGATATCTTCGTTATTTCAAAATAAAAGTTTCTGTCTGATTAATTACAAAGTTGGTCAGCACTGTGGTTAGTTGAAGCATTTCTAGCTGTGCGTGTGTGTTTTATATTTTACAACATTGCTGTAATCGTCCTTAACAAAACACACCTGCACTTTCTCCCTCTCCCTCTCCCTCTCCCTCTCCCTCTCCCTCTCCCTCTCCCTCTCCTCTCCCTCTCCCTCTCCCTCTCCTCTCCCTCTCCCTCTCCCTCTCCCTCTCCTCTCCTCCCCCTCCCCCTGCCTGCCTGCTTGTGACTTGTGCTTCCCAAAATGAACCACTCTGGATGCATTGAAATTCTGCCTGCGTCGCAGTGTGACTTAAACTCCTCCATATACTGCCAGTTTCCCTCCTCCTCTTCCTCTCTCTCATGACTCCTGTAGCGCTAACCATCCTGCTCTCTCCTGCTCTCTCTCTCTCCTGTTCTCTCTCGCCTGCTCTCTCTCCTGCTCTCTCTCTCTCTGCTCTTTCTCTCTCTCCGGCTCTCTCTCCTGCTCTCTCCTGCTTTCTCTCTCCTGCTCTTTCTCTCTCCGGCTCTCTCTCCTGCTCTCTCCTGCTCTCTCTCTCCTGCTCTTTCTCTCTCCTGCTCTCTCTCCTGCTCTCTCCTGCTTTCTCTCTCCTGCTCTCTCTCCTGCTCTCTCCTGCTCTTTCTCTCTCTCCTGCTCTCTCCGGCTCTTTCACCTGCTCTCTCTCTCCTGCTCTCTCTCGCCTGCTCTTTCTCTCTCTCCTGCTCTCTCTCTCTCCGGCTCTTTCTCCTGCTCTCTCTCCTGCTCTCTTTCTCCTGCTCTCTCTCTCTTGCTCTCTCTCTTGCTCTCCCTCTCTCTCTTGCTCCCCCCCCCTCTCTCTCTCTCTCTCTCCTGCTGTCTCTCTCTCTCTTGCTCTCTCTCCCTCTCCCTGTCCGTCATCCGCGTCACGGCTGAAGGAGCTGATGTGGTCGCTGAGCCCCCCACCCCCCACCCCCACCCACCTCCATCCTGCCCCCCACCTTTTCTCTGCTGTCTCCTATTGCGGTGGAGACCCCTGTTATTTACTGTACCCCGCTTCCCCCCATGTTTATTCATGTATCTACACAGTCCAATGCTCCCTCTATTCATCTATCGCTCCACACTGTTGCTCCCATAGGTCTTTCTGTTGCTTTTTCTTTTGGGTAGAGTTGACTTTCTGCTGTGAATACTTGATTTCCTCTCCCCCCCCCCCCCCCCCCCCCCCCCCCATTATTTGCCTCTTGCAATGTCTGCCCTTCCACACAGACACACACACACACATACACATACAGTACATACATACATACATACATACACATACACACACACACTGTGCCGTTTGAAAAATTGCACTGCCTTTTTTTCACACAAGCGTATCACACTGGCTGCCTTTCCATATCCGGACACACACACACACACACACACACACACACACACACACTAATCTCACATACCAGGAAATGTGTGATCCACTGCCTCCACCCTCTGCTACCTGTTATTGTTTGGACAAGGAAGGCTGAAGAGTGAAAGAGCACTAACATTTATCTCATTGAGCTTCTCTCTGTCTGTCTACCCATCTCTCTCTCGCTCCTTCCCTCCCTCCTTCTCTCCCTCCTTCCCTCCCTCCTTCTTTCCCTCTCGCTCCTTCTCTCCCTCTCTCGCTCCTTCCCTCCCTCCTTCTCTCCCTCTCTCGCTCCTTCCCTCCCTCCTTCTCTCCCTCTCTCGCTCCTTCCCTCCCTCCTTCTTTCCCTCTCGCTCCTTCTCTCCCTCTCTCGCTCCTTCTCTCCCTCTCGCCATCTGTCTTATCACTTAATGACAAAATTCACAAATTCACCTCAACACACACACACACACACACACACACACACACACACACACACACACACACACACACACACACACACACTGTCAGGGAGCTCATTAGTCCAAGTGAGTGATGGTTTGCTAGGGCAGAGTGGTGCACTCCCTGGTCATTTGGGGTTGACAATCTGGACTACGGCCAGGTGTGTGTGTGTGTGTGTGTCCTGTGCCTTGTGTATTAGAGTTAAACATTTGGGGACCCTGATATGTCTGCCTTGGGAAGTTGGCAACAAACCACACGCAATGCCACGCAAGAGATGTATCAACGCACGCACAAACACACGCATGATTTGCAGTACGCGTAAAGACAGGTCAACTAAGTTGCCATGTGCCAAGGATTTCCTCAGGCCAGCTTATCTTTGTCCCAACTGCAGCGCGTTTGGACCAGTACAACCTATTTCTGTGGCCCTCCCCATAGCAGCACACCAACACTTGTATTGCTGTGCTGTGGGGAGCGTTCTTCTCTGGCAAGCGTTACAGGGTCACAAGGTTGTTAAAGAATATGCTATAGACTGAGTGAGAGAAAGTCAGAAGCAGGATGCTGTAGGTGTAATGAGTATAGTATTTGTGTTTTTCTAAAATGGGTAATACCCCATGTCTTAGCAGTTCATGTTTGAATGAATGATTTCAGAAGAGTGTGTGTGTGTGTGTGCGCGTGTGTGTGTGTCCACTCTTTTGTGTTGTTCTGGGTGATCTGGAGCGTTGATTTAGCTGCAGTCCGTGTCCCTCAGTCATTTACCCCTGTGATTGGCTTAGCCGGGGAGGCATGGCCCTGGTTGTTTAGTGGATTGGCTGACAATAAGTGGAGACAATAAAGAACTTTGTCACTTGTCCTCCCTCCTCTGTCTCCTGTCTCTCTCACTCTCTCGTGGCTCCTCTTTTCCCTCTCTCTCTCTCTCTCTCTCTCTCCCTCTCCCTTTGCTGGTTCCTTTTCATGGCGTCACCTGCGTGGGATCACCCTTGGCCCGTGTCCCGCCTCCTCTCATTGCTCTCCAAGCCTCTTGCTTCCCCCTCTCGTCGGTCTGGATGGAGCCGGGCCCTTCCTCAATAGCAGACAGCATGATCAGTACGTTCAGTTATCACTGGGATTATGGTTAGCATTATAGAGGGATGATGGTGATGAGCGTTGTGTTCATCCGGTGTCAGTCCTCATTCCTGTAACGGGGGACGCCGATTCTTTGGTCTTGTTTGTCTTCTCTCTCTCTCTCGCTCTCTCTTTCTCTCTCTCTCTCTTCTCTCTCTTCTTGGTTGTTGAGTCGATGAGTAAAATAAAGGATCTGATCTGTTACTCGCAGCTAATATCCACCAGTCAACAGTTTACGATTTGGTCAAGCTAAATATCTTGTCAATGCGGTTCAAAAGACTTTCACCTGCTGGGCCTCTGCTGCCCTTCTGTTCATTGTTTGGCTCTGTGCTAGGTTTGTCTTCTCATTGAGTTTGTTTGTTTCCATTCAGGCTATATCTGTAAAACAGCTTCACTCACTGAACTTTGACCCCAAAACAACATAAAATGATTAAGATGGAATCTTCCTTTTACTACTTGCATTCCGACAAGTCCCATCTCCTCACAGCTAACACTGTGATTGGTCAACCAGGCCTGCTGTGACCTCACTCTAGTTTTAGGTATTGATTTTGTGTGGCTATCTCACCTTATATCTAATCTGCTTCTAACCTTTGGACCACTTGTGAAACACAAGTGATACCTCACAGTAGCACTTGTCAATCAAAGAGCAGGAGGCAGGATTTGCAACGTAAAGGAAACGTTTAACCTCCGAATTGGTTTTGGGTCTCATTGCTGTTTTCCCCGATGAATGGCAATTTCTTCATCACCTTTTTGTGAGCATTTCCACAGGATGATGAACGTGCTTCAGGCATGTCCTGGTTCTCGGTGTTTCCGATGCTCGATTTCACTGCAGGCCTACTGGTGGACGGACCTGCCCCTCGTTGCCCTTGCCACCTATCGACCCTAGACCGGGACACCCTAACGCTGCCCGCGCATCTGGGATCAATTAGACCAGAAAGGCATGCGTAACTGAGTGACTATTTCTGCCCGAGCTCAGTGTAATGACAGGCTTCCAACCAGGGTTGCCTTTATTCCGGAGAAGTCCATAGATGCCTGTTTTGTTTTTTGTTTTTTCCTCTCTTTTTCAGAGGTGCATCTGAGCGTCTATTTCTGCCCCTCTTGTTTTTCGGCTATCCTGCCGCATTTGAAGTCGCGTTGCTTAATTAAGACCTTGGGCCGACCATCATGGGCACGTACAGGAATTCTGCGCAGAGCGGAATTGTTGATCCCGGCTCTGCATTTATTGTTGGGAAAACCCCAAATCACTTCCACACCTCGTGTCCATCTTGGGCTCCTTTTGGTTTTCTTCTTTTGCGCAGGTCTACAGTGTTGTGACTCTCTCTCCTGTCTTTGTTGTTTCCCTCATGCGTGTGTTCGATTCATTTGATTTGTTTTGTGTCAGCAGCAGCCCACCGGGCATATCTGCACAGAAAATGAAATGGCTTAATGTGTTTTAGCTGGCCTGAAATATTGTGGCCATCAGTGTCTTGATCACAATTGCATGTATTTGGACACAAATATTTCGCAAACCATTGCGAATGCGTGATAAGGCTAATCACAATGTGATGATACATAGGTAATAGCGCCACATCCATTATTTGTGACAGCTGTCTGACTGCAACCCAAGCTGACTCTGGGCTTTATACATATGAACATCACTTTTCGTCTATGAAGAAATATGGATCTGTGTGGTCTGGTATACACTTTTCCACCCTTCCCACACTATACCGTTCCATCACAATCATGATTCTTCATAACACGGTAAAAGGGATTGCATTTCTAGAAAACCACCGCCTGCTGTACTTCCCTTATAGCCTTGGCGTGGGCTACTCACAGAATCAGATGGCAGCCAGTGAGTCATATCTCAGCACTCCTCCTAAATAGACGATTGGCTTTCCGCCACATTTGGTTGAAACAAGACCAGGACAGCTATGTCAATCCATGCCAACAAATGGCCAATCTGCAGATAAGCAATGTAAATCAGTCATCTTTTAAAGTTTTCTGGCTCTATCTCTGATCTAATCACCATATTGCCAGGTGTAAATCTATGGAAATTCCTTTCACTCATTTTTATGTTGTTCAGTTGTTCAAGCAATGACCTTGAATGTTTGATAACTTAGTGATATGAAGTTTCTTAATATGGTTCAGATCCACGCGTCAGCGAGGGAGTGAGTGTGTGAGTGTGTGAGTGTGTGAGTGTGTGAGTGTGTGTGTGTGTGTGTGTGTGTGTGTGTGTGTGTGTGTGAGTGTATGTGTGTGATCCTGTTTATCCCTTTGAGTTGATCCCTTCCTGAATTCTAGGTACCATCCACGGTGGAAAACGAAGTAAAAGGACTTTAAAGGGACTATCATTGTGTGTGATAAGGGGCTTGCGATTATCATAATGCCCCCTGTACAATTCAAATGTATTTAATTATATGAAAAAATAACACAGGCATTGTGAACAGGAATATGTTCCCTCCCACATTTAAAGCTCAGGGGCACATATTTAACTTTGATCCATTTTGTTACCACCAGTGATAGGAATGCTGCAACACCACCAAACAATTATAATAACATGATTAGGCTTACTTATTATGCATCTTGTTAATCATTGGCCAGTTCACAACCTGGTCGTTCTGTGGGCCCAGGGGCATTGTGGGATGGGGAACTGCGGTCTATTATGTGGCACACGGGGCAGAACATTTCCTGAAGCAGTTACTGCTGACTCTGTATGTGTATATGTGTGTGTGTGTGTGTGTGTGTGTGTGTGTGTGGGGGGGGTGTGATGTAATTATCACTCACTCATCTTGTTTTGTCTCACTGCACTGGGTAGTGTTGTTGAAATCTGACCTTCAGCCAATATGTCCGCACGGGCCAGAGGCAGGTCAGTGAGATCCTATCTGATATTTTGGTTTTATTGAATATTTCTTTGGTCCAATCGTAATCTTAATTACAACTAGAGGAATGTCTACGCAAGACCACCCCTCGAGGCAGTTCAAAGAGGAGTATGCGCAACATGCAAGCAACTCTGACTGTCTGTGTGTGTGTGTGTGTGTGTGTGTGTGTGTGTGTTCCTCCCCTCTCAGATGTATGGGCGCTACACCCAGGAGCTGGGGGTGTATGCCAAGGAGGAGGCGGCTCGCTTGCGGGATGGAGGTCAGCGTCGCTCGGCCGGCCGCCCCTTGGACCTGCTGGAGTACGACAAGGGACGCTGTGCCAAGTGTCGCAGTGAGTACCTGCCCATAACGCCCCCCCCCCCCCCCCCCCCCCCCAAATTCATCCCCGGTGGGGGGCTCACCATGAGACACTCCCAGCAGTGTCGTCCTGCAGGTCGGATGGGAGTTGCGTTGATGACGAGACTAGCGGCATTAATTGCAGTACATGAAGGGGTGAGGGCGTTTGACTCCCAGGTCAAAGGTTCTGGGTTGCCAGTGTCCAGTCTTCCTGCACTGTAGGCACCCCCGAGCCGGATGCCCCTACCTGCAATGAATGAATGAATGAATGAATGAATGAATGAACGTATGGAGGAACACTCCCACAGTTGACCTCACTGTGGTGAGTAAGGGTTGCAGTTGTGTTCACTTTCATAGTTTGGGAATAGAATCACACTTGAGTCTGCAAGCATCTATCTATGAGATGCACATGAAATCGGAAGAAGGATAAATAAGAAAGATATAGCTAACATCCCATTGTACTCATCATTCATCATCATTGCACAGAAGGGTACTACATATTATTTATCTGACACGTACACATTCTCAACACTGACTGGTGGAAAATGGAAAGTGCGGTAAAACGAAACACCTTGGACTCTTCGTCCCTCACTTCAGGCAGGCCTATGCATTGCATTAACCACTTGGAGTGCTTACTTGCAGCTAGCATTTAGATCTGTGATGCAGGGAGGTTATATATAGACGTGACGGCTGCCTGCAGGTTAGCCGTTAAAATAGGAACATTCCAGGGTGTGTTCAGCAATGTTCCTGCTCAGTGTTTTGTTCATGCTGCCTAATCAGTTGGTTAATTATTCTCATCATGAGAAAAAAAATATGTTATCTCAATGACTGTGGTCGTGTTGTAGCATAGAAAGTTTTGACAACGCTACAATCGTGCATATTAATGGTGTGTGTGTGTGTGTGTGTGTGTTTCTATTTTGTGGAACGTGTGTGCGCTCACTCGTGTGTTAGACATCGACAGCCCATCTAGGTGTGAGAAGCAGTTCCCCCCCTCCCTCAACTGATTGAATCCCAATGGAAGTTAATTCATGCAGATTTAAGTTTAATATTCTGGGACCTGCCAGGGGAAATCACTTCACTTGCACGTGCAATTGATTGGTTTTTCATTCGTTATCGTCTTACTTCAGAGCTCACATTCTATCTTTTACTTAACATATTGTTGAACTTTTTCATGGTATCACATAATAATTCTGCCAAACTTCAATTATTGAATACAGTCATGACCGAATGTTCTCTCTTACGCTCGGTCTCTGGCAAATGACTCTGTTGTGTTGTAAAGAAGCGCCCTCTTCTGTTTAGAACAAGTTAGTGCAACTGGTGTTCTCACACCTCTCCCAATGCTGTGTGTGTGTGTGTGTGTGTGTGTGTGTGTGTGTGTGTGTGGCCTTTGTCCATTCAGCATTCGATTCAATATTGATTCGGTTAGGGATATTTCGGTGACAATACCAATTTTGCTTGGATATGAAAGAGATTGTCAGAGAACTAATGCTGTAAACGTTACAAGGAACCCTCTAACCTGGTGCATTATACAAAATATAAATGTTTACATAACAAATTGACCAAATAGTAGTTACATTAATATGCTTTTTACATAACATGACCAACACACTGCAGCAGACAACACAATATAGTGTAAGTTGAAAAGAGGTGCATCTGGACTGGAATACTCCTGTGTACCCCCGGGTACTCCACAGATAAGATAGGGATGTATCCAGGGGTTTTGTCTGGAATACTCCTGTGTACCCCCGGGTACTCCACAGATAAGATAGGGATGTATCCAGGGGTTTTGTCTGGAATACTCCTGTGTACCCCCGGGTACTCCACAGATAAGATAGGGATGTATCCAGGGGTTTGTCTGGAATACTCCTGGTTACCCCCGGGTACTCCACAGATAAGATAGAGATGTATCCAGGGGTTTTGTCTGGAATACTCCTGTGTACCCCCGGGTACTCCACAGATAAGATAGGGATGTATCCAGGGGTTTTGTCTGGAATACTCCTGTGTACCCCCGGGTACTCCACAGATAAGATAGGGATGTATCCAGGGGTTTTGTCTGGAATACTCCTGTGTACCCCCGGGTACTCCACAGATAAGATAGGGGTGTATCCAGGGGTTTTGTCTGGAATACTCCTGTGTACCCCCGGGTACTCCACAGATAAGATAGGGGTGTATCCAGGGAATGGAATCCTCTAGTAGTTCACACCTTTCACACACGCACCGAAAGTCTTCTCTGTGTAATCCCCGGTGGGGCTGTGTGTGGAAACAAAAAGGTCAGAATCCGCCCCTCTTCTAAAGTCTGGAGCGCCGGAGGAGTCACACCGAGCGAGTGGGCGTGTCGTTGACGTGTTGATGGCGTTTCTATCGTGCGACTGGCGTGAGTGAGACCGGGGAGCACGGAGTGGAGCTGCTTCCTCCTTTACTCTTCTCGCCTGGCATTTTCCGTTCCAACTTCGCTCTGCTTTCCACTCTTCTGTTGATATTGCGGATAAACGCTAAATGAACGCCGTGTTGATATCACCGCAAAAAGAGTCAGCATTACGGAGTTAGTAGCCTCAGCCGTCATCTTTGATGTGTTGTAAACAAAACACTGCGACTACCGCTGCATACTTTCTGCGTCACGTCCTGCCTCCTGCACGCTCTACCCAGGCGCCCCCCCTCGCCTAAAGTATCAGAGTATCTCCAGTATGAACACGTCTGATCATCTTATCTCCTAAAGTATCAGAGTATCTCCAGTATGAACACGTCTGATCATCTTATCTCCTAAAGTATCAGAGTATCTCCAGTATGTGTGAACACGTCTGATCATCTTATCTCCTAAAGTATCAGAGTATCTCCAGTATGTGTGAACACGTCTGATCATCTTATCTCCTAAAGTATCAGAGTATCTCCAGTATGAACACGTCTGATCATCTTATCTCCTAAAGTATCAGAGTATCTCCAGTGTGAACACGTCTGATCATCTTATCTCCTAAAGTATCAGAGTATCTCCAGTATGAACACGTCTGATCATCTTATCTCCTAAAGTATCAGAGTATCTCCAGTATGAACACGTCTGATCATCTTATCTCCTAAAGTATCAGAGTATCTCCAGTGTGAACACGTCTGATCATCTTATCTCCTAAAGTATCAGAGTATCTCCAGTATGAACACGTCTGATCATCTTATCTCCTAAAGTATCAGAGTATCTCCAGTGTGAACACGTCTGATCAGCTTATCTCCGGCTGTGTGTTGCACGTGTGAAAGGGAAACTCCGGATCATCTCCGGAGTTCATCCTGAGTTCAGGCGTGAAAGGCCTATGGGATATAACCACCTGCTGGGTGCTGCCCCCTGCTGGGTGCTTGCAAGGGAACATTTGCAATTCACACCGTAGGCCACCAGGTATCCTTCAATTGGTCAAAAGTCTTACTTTGGATTGGTGCTACAATGTCTTGCCACTCTTCTAAAACCCCTCCCCATTGGTCCAATGTGTGGACCAATGGGGAGGGGTTTCATTTATTATCATTTACATTATTATTATTGGCGTTGTTGTTTTGTGTTCATTGGTAGATTATACAGATAGTCCGATCAGCAAAAATGAATGACACAAATACATTTATTGTGCAAAACACCAGTGGATACAAGACTTGGGTGAATGGAGTGGTGAGAGATGGGTTGCCAGCATCAAGCTTCTACACAAAAAGGCATGTATTATGTATGACCATCTCTGGACTCTGTGGCTCAACCCGCGAGTGCTAACATTGGACGCCTTGTAGCAACCCGGGTTTGATTCCCACCTGTGTTCCTATGCTACACGTCGTTTCCTCTCTTTTCCAGCCTGCTTTCGGTCTCTCCTCGCTGCTCTGTCTGTAAAGGCCCGTACAAAACGGATCATTCAAATGTAGATTGATCGTTTCTTTAAATGCAGCTCCTCCCCCCCCCCCGCTCATCCACGCGTCCTGTTGTTACTTCTGCTCAATAGATGGCGATGTCCCGATGGCCTCAGAGTAAGGAGGTGTCTCGTTAGCACGACTGCCACTTAAGGCAAGGCGAGCTGATTATGTAGCGCCTTTCACACACGAGGCCTTTCATAGGGCTCTAGGAAGGAAGAAATCCCGTCTAAAAAAGACTTCCAAATGAAAATGATCAAAAGACAAAGAAAACAAAGAAGTAAGAAGGCATCACAGCTCGCTTGTATTTCTAGGCAGGTCAATAATGGAGATACACAAGCTATCTGTCCAGCACACAGACACACAGACTAGCTCTGTCAGGAGCAGTGGCACACACACGCGCGCGCGCGCGCGCGTGTGTGTGTGTGTGTGTGTGTGTGTGTGTGTGTGTGTGTGTGTGTGTGTGTGTGTGTGTGTGTGTGTGTGTGTGTGTGTGTGTGTGTGTGTGTGTGTGTGTGTGTGTGTGTGTGTGTGACTCTGCGGCTGATGTGGACACCCTGGCCCCTTTCTTTCACTAGATCCTAGCGTGGCAAAGATGAAGAGCATACTGCATACTGATGCAGCATGAAATCAAGCCATACAGTGAGGGGGATGAAGCTGAACACACACACACACACACACACACACACACACACACACACTCCCTGGCAGTAGCTGTTGGCTATGATGACACTAGCTGCGTCGAGAGACCAGTATACATTTCCTTCACTGTGCATTAGTGTCATTCTCTCTTTCTTGGTATCAAGCACACGCACACACACCAGTACACACGCGTACAAAAAATGGTTTACACACATACTGTATATATTCACATGTTCAGCTGCTTTGCGTGGAGATGATCAGAAATCCACTAAGTTATCTTTGTTTCTGTTCAAAACATTGTCCCTTGCTCCCGTCACACACCTACTGGTGTCGTTCAGGTCTGTCTGACACTGGTAGCATCTGCCTCCCTCTCTGCTACCCCCTGTAGGGGTGAACAGTACAATCCCAAAGATGCATGAAGCTACAACTCTGTGAATAGGATTGGTTTTGAATCAATAATTGTGGGGAAAGATGGGCTGCCCATACTAGTTAACGTGGGCTGTACTGTGCCAGTATATATTTCACCTTTCAAACTGTCTACAGTGGCATTGATTGTCCAGCAGGGGGCAGCCTGGGCCTGATCAGAATGAGTTTGAGTCACAAACTGCACACTGGAAGAATGAGATGGAGGGGGAAGATATAGAAGACCTAGAGGGGGAAGATCCTTAGTCTTTGTGTGTGTCTCTCTGACCTTTTAAATCAGTGAGATGACATCACACACACACACACACCAAATGACACATAATGCACTTATTTGGAGCATTTCAGGTTCAGTTTGAATTGCAGACAGGGTCAACCCTAATATAATTCGCCCCCATATGCCAGCCAACAATAATCAGATTCCAGTGGCTGTAGGAAAGGCGTGATTGGATTAGCTCTTATGTTTGTTTATTTAGCTGTCTAAAGGTTGACAGCATATTGAGGCATGACAATCACTCATCAAAGACAATAGATTAAATAACCATGCTATGTAGATGTCAATATGTAAGGTTGACACGAGCAATGGATATTTTGTGAGTGTGTGTCTGTGTGTGTGTGTGTGTGCGTGCACATGCAGTATAAATGATGCCGCTGATAAAAGAGGAGGTCAGACTCGGATGATACAAATACATTTTCTTGTCAAAGATAAGATATTAAGTCTACTGCAGGAACGTGTTAGGCACACACACACACACACACACACACACACACACACACACACACATACACACACACACACACACACACACACACACACACACACACACACACACACACACACACACACACACACACACACACACACACACACAGGTCTAAGATAGCTGTGAATATTGAAATGTACAATGGTATTTTCTTTTTCTTTGCCTTTCTAAATACATCCTAGAAATGCTTCAGAGATGCATGTTTATTGGTTACCAGATAGGATTTAATATAATGTATATACGTCATGCGTTGATGGAATTTAGGTTCTCGACTTGTGTGGTGCCCATGGTGCTATGCTGCCACCTGTCGCTATGGTAACGGGGGGGTGAGCCTGTGTCAGTTTGCTCCCCTCACCTGATGATTCTCTGAGCACAGCGCAATGGGAACGGTACAGTAGATGCCCACGCGCGTGCACGCACACACACACACACACACACACACACACACACACACACACACACACACACACACACACACACACACACATCAAATTCAGGTAAAACTAAATGTGACAGTGTTATTATTTAGACACATATGTGTCAAATAAGTGTGTGTGTGTCGGGTTGACGATGGGTCAAGCACATGTCTCGTGTGTGTGTGTGTGTGTGTGTGTGTGTGTGTGTTTGACTAATGCGTTATGACACGTTGTCATATCTGTTTACCAGGGATTCGATTTACATTTCAAACCAACACCAGGGCCACCGTGAGAGAAACCAACCATACCAATTAAAGGAAGTCTCTCTCTCGCTCAGACACGCACGCACTAGCATATTGAAAGATACAAATAAAGAGGCGAGCAGGGGAGGAAGTTGGCTCAAGAGGTAGGAAGCTATTGTTAATCCTTCTATGCGGCAAAGCTCTCCTGCCAGCACCCCCCCCCCCCCCCCCCCCCCCCCCCCAGCCGCCTCCACTGTAAACACTCTGCTAGTCCTTGTGTTGCCCATGCAGCAGGGGGGGGGGGGGGGGGGGGGGGGGGGGCATTGGTTCGGGTGCAGGGCGATGTGCCATGTTCACCCATGTGGGAGGAATCGGGGAAGTGGGAAGAGTAGCCCCTTTCACAGAGGCCTGATCGGAGGACAAGCTCATTAGCAGACTAAACCAGGCGATGAGTCTACTGTCCAGGCCCCGGGTCGTAGGAGGGGCAGTGACGCCTGTGTTTGTCCTACGGCCTGTAAAGGTTACTTTCCATTGCTCCAACCTGATCGTGTTTGGCAAACTCACACATAGGGGAGACTTCAAAAGGATGGGTGGGTTGGAAAATATGCTAACCGGCCCAAAAAAAAAACACAGATTGACGGTGGCTGAGCCAACAATAAACACTACGAATATAGACATAAATAAAAGGTTCACAACCTCAGCTAAATTGTTTGTTTGACACCATCGAAATCGAATAAAGTCAGCGATATCGGATCCGTCGGAAAGTTCTCAAAGCTCAGACTCGCAAAAATAAGTCGGGGAGGTGAGGGGAATGCTTGTTCCCGCTAGGAACGGCCCAATAGACCTTATTCACCTAGCAGCCATATTGGCTATTTGTGTGGGGAAGCCTTCTGTAATCGTTGGAAACCACGACGACTATTAGTCCATTACTATTAGTCATTAGTGCATTACTATTAGTCCTGCACTCCCAGTTTCCCCACCCAGGGAGCATTTAGAATGCATTTCCATGGAGTTGTCATGGTTTCCCCAAAGGTTCTAGAAGCTTTCCCCACCCATCTAACCAATAGTGCCCCTAGGTGAAGAGGGGTTGTACATCAGAATGCGTCACGGGATTTTTTTTGTTGCCGATACACCGCCATTTCGAGAGTACTCAAGAGAGTTGTAGTAGTGTAAAATCCTAAATAAACGTAAATATACCGTATCCTAGGCTAATCAAAACTTTGTTTTGCCACGTCTCGCATGAGAAAAACTGCGGCAGTTTCAAACATAACAATGTCACCACATAATGAAAAATAACCAAACAATGACTAAAACACTATTACTACCGTTAACATTCTTTACTCCTATACTTCCCAAATGGAGGCGGTCATTGCGATGTACAAGCTCTATAGTGTCTCCTGTCGGGTGTAGACAAGTGACAACATGACAGTGAAGGAGATATGCCAGTCAGTTAGAGCCTTTTTAACAAATGTAAGGAACTCTTATTATATCATTTAACTTCTGATTAGCTTTATACCTACTACGTCGATGACGCCCTGTGTCCTCAGAATTTCACTGCACAGAACTAGCCTGTGTTGTACTGTGAATTTCGTAAATGAAACTCTTGAATGTGTAAGTGCGTGCGACAAAAAGGTAGGATTAATGATTAATTCATTCCTATATCTGGTAACATGCAGTAGCCAAGGAATGTGTATGCTGGCCAGCTCTGGCCAGCATAGCTGTTCCACTGTGGGTGTGTGTGTGCATGCATGTCATTGACACTCAGCCGTCAGCCAACACACTGAAACACACACACACACACACACACACACACACAAACAGTGCCACTTATGTGTAAATGAATGATCTCTTACTCTGATGTATCAAAACAGCTATTGGACTTTGGCCGCTGATCCGTGTGTGTGTGTGTGTGTGTGTGTGTGTGTGTGCGTGCGCACTGTCTGCAGTGGCACTGTATACTGCAAGCTGATGTCATCTACCATATACATAATGTATAAGACACAATGTGCCAGCTCTGTCTCTCTGGCTCAGCACAGTGTCAGGAAACGACACTATTGGTGAGCATTGGGGGGAAGTGTGACATAATTAGCCAATTGGGGAAAACGTTTGCCGAAGAGGATTTCAGTGATTACTCTTTTTTTTTTTTTCTCTCCACTGGGGTTCACTCTGTTGATCCCTTGCTGCGCCAATGGGTATTTCAGTGGCAATATAAAAAATGGATTCTTGTCTGAAGCTCTAGCCACAACCCGGCGGTGCCCGGACACCATTTTATTACCAGCAGCGTTCTTTTGTTTTTTAATGTCGTGTGATTGGGTGATCTCAGCGCATGGCTTTATGGCCGGTTCCCTCCTCCGCTCGTAAAAACAGAGAAAACATTGCAGAGTGGGACCGCCATGCCTATTGATTTTCTGTCTATTTGTCCGTTTGTCTCTCGCTCACTGTCGTAGGGTAATGTGCCTTTTGGTCCAATTGAGGTTAAGCCACACGTTGAAGTTCAATGTAGATATTTATTACAAACTATACGATAACAAACAAGAACGCAGACAGGAACTAACATAACACATACATAAATGTCAAGCGTGACCTACATCAATGATGGCTCTCGCAACCATCACCAACCGTCTCTCCCCTACCAATGAAGCCATCCAGGCTTAAATAGCAGTAGCAGTTGGTTAGCTCCACCTCTAAGCTAAACCAAGTGATTATAAATCAATTAAACCCTCACATCAATTTTACCCAGCCATAATACCAAAACAAAAGTATATTATTATCCTAAACCTAATACAAACACAGCACAACTTAATCCATATATTTTACCCACACATATAATAGGTATTTTAAGAATACCTAAAAATACCCCTCACCATTTACCGCGATGGCCTGACCCAGCGCGATCCCGTGACATATATTGCGGAAGTGAATGCAAACTTGCCCTTAATGCAAGAGAACTGTGGTGAGTATGAGTGATGTGGTTTTACAGACAGAAATAACATAACGTGCGCAAATGTCCATATGCTGTTAAAAATAGTCTGTCGGCTTCCATGCCGTGGCGCTTCGTAGCGCCGTACCGTTAGTACATCCGATGCACTGTGACGATCACTTCGTCACATTACCCCCCTCCTTCAAATGTTTTCGTCCTCGAAAACTCGAGACAGGTAATCGGCAGTCACATTCTGCGCCCCCGGTCTGTACTTCACCACGAAGTTGTATGGCTGAAGGGCCAAATACCACCGTGTAATGCGGTCGTTGGAGTCTTTCATT
The DNA here is from genome assembly GCA_026745465.1 of Lota lota. Taxonomy (NCBI): domain Eukaryota; kingdom Metazoa; phylum Chordata; class Actinopteri; order Gadiformes; family Lotidae; genus Lota; species Lota lota. Next base: position 768,639 of record JACYXH010000719.1, read on the forward strand.
TTGTGGAGCCACTGCAAGGCCCTGTGATCGGTCTCCACGGTGAAGCTCTTCCCCATCAGGTAGTAGCGCAGAGAGTCTAGCGCCCACTTGAGGGCAAGGCACTCCTTCTCCACCGTAGAGTACCTGCACTCTCTGGGAAACAACTTCCTGCTTAGAAACATGATCGGTTTCCGGCAACTCTCCTCCCCCTGTAACAGAACAGCCCCAAGCCCCACACCAGAGGCATCTGTCTGCACCGTAAAAGGGAGATCAAAGTCTGGCTGTTGCAATACTGGATCACTGCAAAGACAATTCCTCAAGTCCTCAAAGGCAAGCTGACACTGAGCAGTCCACTTGACCTTGTTTGGACTGTCTTTCTTAGTCAATTCGGTTAAGACGGCTGCCCTACTAGAGCAGTTAGGGATAAACCGTCTGTACCACCCAACCATCCCCAGGAAAGACCTCACCTGGGATTTAGTTTTTGGTACTGGGGTATCAGTGAGGGCACTCACCTTCCCCACCTGTGGCCTCACTGACCCACCTCCGATGACAAATCCCAGGTACTCCACCTGTGACTGGGCAAAGGAGCACTTGGAGGGATTCATGGTCAGGCCAGCATCCTTGATTCGCTGGAGAATGTCTTGGACGTGGACCAGATGATCCTCCCAAGTCTCGCTAAAGACTATGATGTCGTCCAGGTACGCCCCTGCGTAATCCCAAGCACCTTCCAACACCCCATCCATGAGGCGCTGAAACGTTGCGGGCGCCCCCTTCAGACCAAATGGCATCACCGTGTATTGGTAAAAACCAAACGGTGTTCTGAATGCCGTCAGGGGTTTTGTCTCCTCTGACAGAGGAACTTGCCAGTACCCCTTACACAGGTCCAAGGTGGTCAGATATCTGGCACAGCCCAACCTGTCCAGAAGATCGTCCACTCTGGGCATAGGGTAAGGGTCGAAAGTTGAAATGGTGTTCAACTTTCTAAAGTCATTGCAAAAACGCAGAGTACCGTCCTTTTTGGGCACAATAACAATGGGACATGACCACTCACTGTGAGATGGTTCGATGATCCCCATCTCTTTCATTGTTTCTAGCTCCTTCTTGAGCTTTGGAACCATCTGAGCTGGAATCCTGTAGCTCGGGACCCTGATCGGTCCTGGTTCCTTCAGGGTTACGTGGTGTTGAGCCAGCTGTGTGAGGCCAGGAGTCTCAGCAAACAGCCCCACCGGACAACAGCTACCCAGCGCCTGCTGCTGGGAAACCGAGAGGTGGTGCATGTCTACCTGGACTCCAGAACCGTCAGTTGTAGGGAAAAACTGCTCATCTCCCTCGTCTTCCTCCACGACCCTCCTGGCAAACAGCACGACCGCAGGCTCCTCACGGGGAACCCACTCCTTCAGCAGGTTGATGTGGAACGTCTGCGTCTGCTTCCTCCTCTCTGGCATGATGACCTCGTACGTCACCGGCCCAGTCCTTTGACGAACCACATATGGTCCCTGCCACTTGGCCAATAGACTGCTCTCACATGTCGGCAACAACAGGAGAACCTGCTGCCCCGGCTTGAAAGAACGGTCTCTCGAAGACTTGTCATACCACCTCTTCTGGGTGGCTTGTGCAGCTTTGAGATTTTGCTGCACTTCCTCCGTCAATGTCTCCATCCTGTCCCTCATTTTTAAAATGTAGGACAAAATGTTCACCTGCTTTTCTGGCTGGTCTCCTTCCCAGGCCTCCTTCAGCACATCCAGTGGACCTCTCACCTTCCTCCCGTAGAGCAACTCGAAAGGTGAGAAGCCAGTGGATGACTGAGGAACCTCTCGGTAGGCAAACAGCAGGTATGGTAGCCACTCGTCCCAGTCTGCACCTGTGTCCAACACAAACTTCCGCAGCATAGACTTCAGGGTCTGGTTGAGGCGCTCCACAAGCCCGTCTGTCTGAGGGTGGTAAGGCGTGGTCTTAATAGCCTTGATCCCTAAATACTGATAGACCTGCCTGAGAAACTTTGAAGTGAAGTTTGTGCCCTGGTCTGTCAGTACCTCTCTCGGGATCCCTACCCTGGTTAACAGCTGGAGAAGCGCATTAGCTACCTGCCTGGCCTTCACATTCCTAAGCGGAAATGCCTCGGGGTACCTGGTAGCATAGTCAGAGATAACCAAGATGTAGCGGTTTCCTCTACGACTACGCTCTAGCGGCCCCACAATGTCCATGGCTATTCTGCTAAATGGTACATCTATAATGGGTAAAGGTATTAAAGGTGCCCTGTTACCCTTCTTTCCCGGTGCTGTCAGCTGACACTGGGGACAAGACTTGCAGTACTGTATCAGCTGAACATACATGTTTGGCCAATAAAACCTCCCTGCAACCCTTTCCCATGATTTGTTCTGGCCTAGGTGACCTGCCCATGGACTAGAGTGCCCTAACTCTAGCACCTTTTCCCTGAGATCCCTTGGCACAACCAGCTGCTCCCCCTCTTCCCCATGGCGGTACAGTATGCCTTGCCTAAGCCTAAACTTGGGCCCTTCCGCATTACCACCACCATCCTCTAACAAGTCCTTGTAGAAGGAAGTAAGGGTGACATCGGCTCTCTGTAATTCCCTGATGTCTGCTGGGATTGTGACCTGCTCGCTATTCTCCAGTGAAGGTATGGGAACTGTCTCGTGCACTGGGGTCCCTTGAAACCTGTCCCTCCTTCTCTGGCTCCTTGTTTTTACTTGTTTAGTGGGGTGAGAAAATGGCAACTCATCCCACGTACTGTCCCTTGGTGCCTGTGCCCGAGTAACCACCATGTGACATGCTTTCTCTATATTTAAAAGTTGTACTAGCCCTGGCATGTCTTTCCCCAATACCACGGGGTATGGCAAGTCCTCCAGCACCCCAACAGTAACCAGGTACTCTTGTCCCTCAACCTCCAGGTAAATGTCTGCTGTTGGATATGTTTTATTGTGACCATGGACGCAACGTGTGATGACTGTGTGTTCGTGCCTTATCTCCGATTTGGGAATTAGGTGTGCTTTGACTAATGTCTGATTGCTCCCTGTGTCAATCATAGCCTGCACCCTTTTCCCCCTGATTCCCACCCAAACCAACGACTCCCACTGGTGCTCTGGACCCTGCCTATCTATACCACACACATATGTGCTTTTAGGCTTTATCAGGGGACACTTAGGCTTAATGTGCCCAGGCTGGCCACAGTGATAACACACTAGGGGTTCTTTTGCTGGTCTTGGGCTACCACTGAGTGTTACTGGATTGCTTGTGGGACCAACATCTCTGGGATGACCAACTGATCTAACTGGGTTCCTGGGATAGTTCACATACTGTCTGCCTTGACCACTCGCCTGACCACCCTCAGACCTACCCCATGGAGATGAGCTTGGTGGTTGATCCCCTCCTATCTGGTAGGATCTGAAGTGTCGACGCGCTGTGATGAAGGAATCAGCGAGGAGTACTGCCTCTTGAGCTGTGCTGGGGTTATGTTCCCGGATCCACAGCTGAACATCCGTGTTGACCATCCGGAGGAACTGCTCCAACACGATCTTCTCCCCGATCTGCTCCTTTGTGTGAGTCTTTGGAGAAACCCACTTCTCATAGAGCTCATTTAGCCTTGTGAAAAGCTCTCTGGGGGTCTCTTCTGGTAAGACCCCCATTGCTCGGAACTTCAGTCTATAGGTCTCACTGTTAATTTCATACTTAGCCAAAATGGCTGCTTTGACCTTTTGATAGCATAAAGTGTCCTCCATGTCCATGGCTATGTAGGCCGCTCTAGCTTTTCCCGTTAAAAGAGGGACCAAGTAGATTGCCCACTCTGCCATGGGACACTGGCTCACTGTAGCCATGCGTTCAAATGCCGTCAGAAAGTGTTCAATGTTCTCTTCTTCCAAGAAGCGCTGCATTTTAGGGCCTCTCCAGCCAGACAGCTGGCCCTGCTGGATCCTTGGTGGACCTGGCTCTGCCACCACTTCGGCGTAACCTGGATGCTGCGCTGCTCCTCCAGGACCCGGATCCACTGCCGCTGGGGTCATCGCACGAACCGCCGCCGGCTCCTGGACCATCGCTGCTGGGAACACCGCTGGGTCCGCCGCCGTCTCCCGGACCATCACCGCTGGGTCTGCTGTTGGAGCTGCTGAGACTGGGGCTGCCGCTTCCATGCGTCCGCTCCTGTCCTTAGTAGCTCCCTCTTCAATTTTTTTTAACTGGTGGCCCACATAACGCCACCGCTCCTCCTGGTTCTTCTCGAACTCTCTTTGCGCCGCGTCCTTCTCCTTTTGAGTCCGCATGAAGTCACGAAACATGGCTCTCAGTTCCGTGACTTCCGACTCAATAGCCCCGCCTTCTGCACCTTTTTCCAGGCTGCAATCCTGCTGCTTTCTTCGACGCATGCTCATCCCTCATTGGCTACTGGTCCCGAAAACCACTGCCACCAAATGTCGTAGGGTAATGTGCCTTTTGGTCCAATTGAGGTTAAGCCACACGTTGAAGTTCAATGTAGATATTTATTACAAACTATACGATAACAAACAAGAACGCAGACAGGAACTAACATAACACATACATAAATGTCAAGCGTGACCTACATCAATGATGGCTCTCGCAACCATCACCAACCGTCTCTCCCCTACCAATGAAGCCATCCAGGCTTAAATAGCAGTAGCAGTTGGTTAGCTCCACCTCTAAGCTAAACCAAGTGATTATAAATCAATTAAACCCTCACATCAATTTTACCCAGCCATAATACCAAAACAAAAGTATATTATTATCCTAAACCTAATACAAACACAGCACAACTTAATCCATATATTTTACCCACACATATAATAGGTATTTTAAGAATACCTAAAAATACCCCTCACCATTTACCGCGATGGCCTGACCCAGCGCGATCCCGTGACATATATTGCGGAAGTGAATGCAAACTTGCCCTTAATGCAAGAGAACTGTGGTGAGTATGAGTGATGTGGTTTTACAGACAGAAATAACATAACGTGCGCAAATGTCCATATGCTGTTAAAAATAGTCTGTCGGCTTCCATGCCGTGGCGCTTCGTAGCGCCGTACCGTTAGTACATCCGATGCACTGTGACGATCACTTCGTCACACTCACACATTCCTCGGCTTCTTCAACCCGCCTCAGCCCATCTACTCTGCTGTGCTGTCCCTCTCCTTCAATCCACCCCGTAACAGTAGACGGAGAGAGGGAGCGATAGATGGCCGATATGTTTGCTGTTGGCTTAAAGCAGTGAATTCTAGTAAATCATTCTAATCACACTTCTCTCCCTTCTCCCCCGATTCCTCCTCCTCCTCCTCCTCCTCCTCCTCCTCCTCCTCCTCCTCCTCCTCCTCCTCAGCCTGTTCTCTGTCATTTCCTGTGTGACCCCACACTCCTCTCTCATTAGTAAGTCGTTTCTAATTATCGGTAAGAAAAGTGCATCCCTGCTCCAACAGGCCACACACACACACACACACACACACACACACACACACACACACACACACACACACACACACCTTTTTCAAAAGTTCATTTTTCTGAAGATCTATAAATTCCATAATAACGAGAGAAAGGTATCCACCGTTAACACGACGGACGAGCGGGAGTCTGTGTGGGTGTGTTTGTTGTCGATTCACACTTTAAGAGACAGCTCAACGTGAGCTCAAAAAAAAGGAGTGCGTTTGTGTGCGCTGAACATTGTCATTGACAGGACATTAAGCGTGTGTTTTGTGTGTGTTCATTGGGGTCAAGTAATCATAACCGGCAATAAACCTCCAACCGCCCTGATTGAAAGTGATGGTCTTTTACTATGGTCTTCTTATTCTGATTAGACTCCTCTTAAAGACACAGACAGTCATGGCTTGGTGCACCTAGCTGTGTGAGTCCTCTGCAGTGGTGCTGTGTGTCTAACTGTGTTTGTGTGATCTGTCTATCCCTCTAGGGTCAGGGTATCCTTGGGTTCTGGATGCCCCTGCTCGGGACTTTATATCTGGTAAAGACAAAGTGGTCTGTGTCACCCCAGCCCAGCCCCGCCCACCCAACCCCCCCAACCCCCCCACCCCCCCTTTTGCCAGCATTTTAACGGCCTACATTAATATCCCCATCATTAATATCTCAACAAGCAATGTTCCAGCTTTGTGAAGTGTTACTAGAGGACCATCCTCCTTGGTCAACTCAGTGTGTGTGTATGTGTGTGTGTGTGTGGCAATAGTTCAAGCACATGTCTCTGTGTGTGTGTGTGTGTGTGTGTTTGACTAATGCCATCATTAATATCTCAACAAGCAATGTTCCACACACACACACACACACACACATTAGTGTGTGTGTATGAGTATGTGTTTTTATGCCGCTTCATTTTGCGTTCAATATCCCACTGACCATGCAATGTGTACTTTTCCTTTTGGCTACATTAATCAAGTACATGGACTTTGTAACATATGAGTTTGTTTGCCAGAAACCTCACCAGCCTGGCCTTTTTTACTACTCGCCACAGGCGTTAATGGAAAGTAATAAACTGCATGGTGTGTGTGTGTGTGTGTGTGTGTGATGTGTGTGTGTGTGTGTTTGGGCTCGCCAACTTCCACTCGTGTGTGTGTGTGTGTGTGTGTGTAGATGAATGGCTCTGATTATGCAGTGCAAGCTGCAGAGGACTGCGTTGATCAATGTCTTGCTTAAAAACAGACGAATGCTCCATGCCTACACACACACACACACACACACACACACACTACAATCAATGTTTTCATCAGCCATTGCCAGCTCTCTTAATTGTTTCTGTGCATGTGTGTGTGTTGGTGTGAGTCCTCCATTTTTGTGTTGCTCTCTATAATAGTTATGAAAGTAGTCAGCACTGGATTGATGATGCCTGTGTTCCAATCCCTCCGTTTTCACAGTGCAAACATCAGGCTGTGAGTTATATGTGCACTGCATGTATTTGTTATGTGTTGTGAAATGCTATTTAATCCACAATGTTACAGGTCATCAAATAAAAAATGGTGTTACAGTTGTGTGTGTGTGTGTGTGTGTGGCACACAAAGTGTACGTGATGCAGTTGTGAGTCTGCAGGGGACTGCAGAATGAAAACGCTGACTGTGCAGCTCCCGGAGATTGGGAAGAGAGAGGTGAGGTGGGGTGTGTGTGTGTGTGTGTATGTGTGTGGTGGTGGGGGGGGGGGGGGGTAGGTGCTGAGTGGGAGTGGAATGGTGATATGGAAACGGAGGACTGGAGGGCTGGGGAGAGAGTGGGAGAAACAAGGGATGAAGGGGCTGAGGGACGGATACACTCAAACGGAGAGGAGATGAGAGTGAGGGACGGAGAGATGCAGAGAGATGATGAGTGCAGCGCAGTAGCAGCAGGTATCCTATTGGCTTCTGGTCTCAGGCAGGCTCACTTCCAGAAAGTGAATTGACTTACCTTTCCTCTGTGTAATTACCACACACACACACACACACACACACACACACACACACACACACACACACACACACACACGCACACACACATGCACACAGAAACAAACAAACAATCCACAACACCACGTGCAGCCATATGCTAACTCACAGGCTAAAACCCACTCCCGTGATGATTGATGGTCATTGTCATCACGGACGCCACCATCTGTCTATGTTGGCTCTGTCTGCATCTGTGTGTGTTGTGAAGAACTCATGCAAACCACCTCATTAATCACTACCCACTGTGCATGAGTTGTGACACGCACCATCATCCTCGTCCTCTCTTGTTGTTGTTGTTGTTGTTATTCTTCTTCTTCTTCTGCGTCGTCTATGAAGCCTCTCCCTGTTTGGATCCCTGACACTGTGATGCTCCACATTCTCCACCTGTGCATCAGAATGCACTGTGGAATGTTTTGGGCAATAGTCAGAGCTATTTATCACCATTAGTTTGAACTTTGACCTAATACCTGAGGATTTTATATATATACAATATTGCCAAAGGTATTGGGACACCCCTCCGAATCATTGAATTCAGGTGTTCCAAACACTTCCATGGCCACAGGTGTATAAATTCAAGCACCTAGGCATGCAGACTGCTTCTGCAAACATTTGTGAAAGAATGGGTCGCTCTCAGGAGCTCACTGAATTCAAGCATGGTACCGTGATAGGTTACCACCTGTGCAATAAGTCCATTCGTGAAATGTCCTCACTACCAAATATTCCACGGTCAACTGTTAGTGATATTATTACAAAGTGGAAGTAATTGGGAACAACAGAAACTCAGCCACGAAGTGGTAGGCCACGTAAAATCACAGAGCGGGGTCAACGCATGCTGAGGCGCACAGTGCGCAGAAGTCGCCAACTTTCTGCAGAGTCAATAGCTACAGACCTCCAAACTTCGTGTGGCCTTCAGATCAGCTCAAGAACAGTGCGTAGAGAGCTTCATGGAATGGGTTTCCATGGCCGAGCAGCTGCATCCAAGCCTTACATCACCAATTGCAGTGCAAAGCGTTGGATGCAGTGGTGTAAAGCACACCGCCACTGGACACTAGAGCAGTGGAGACGTGTTCTCTGGAGTGACGAATCACGCTTCTCTGTCTGGCAATCCGGTGGACGAGTCTGGGTTTGGCGGTTGCCAGGAGAACGGTACTTGCCTGACTGCATTGTGCCAAATGTAAAGTTTGGTGGAGGGGGGATTATGGTGTGGGGTTGCTTTTCAGGGGTTGGGCTTGGCCCCTTAGTTCCAGTGAAAGGAACTGTTAATGCTTCAGCATACCAAGACATTTTGGACAATTTCCTGTTCCCAACTTTGTGGGAACAGTTTGGGGATGGCCCCTTCCTGTTCCAACATGACTGCGCACCAGTGCACAAAGCAAGGTCCATAAAGACATGGATGAGCGAGTTTGGTGTGGAGGAACTTGACTGGCCTGCACAGAGTCCTGACCTCAACCCGATAGAACACCTTTGGGATGAATTAGAGCGGAGACTGCGAGCCAGGCCTTCTCGTCCAACATCTGTGCCTGACCTCACAAATGTGCTTCAAGAAGAATGGTCAGAAATTCCCATAAACACACTCCTAAACCTTGTGGAAAGCCTTCCCAGAAGAGTTGAAGCTGTTATAGCTGCAAAGGGTGGGCAGACTCCATATTAAACCCTACGGATTAAGAATGGGATGTCATTAACCTTCAAGTGCATGTAAAGGCAGGCTTCCCAAAACTTTTGGCAATATGGTGTATATATTAGTGCTCTCCTACTATAATCCTATAATCTAAATAATCAAAATTTCAAAGTTTACGATATTTGAAATGACGATATCAGTGTTAAATTTGATTATCACTAAGCATCAAATTGTGTGATGCAGTCAAGTGAGTTGAAGTCTCATTCCACTTTATTATCCTACAACCAATTTAGACTCAATCATCAACAAATATATTCAGAAGATATGTGTGTATCCCCAAGAATCTCCCATAAGGCCGTGCTCTCACCAGCTGATGAGCGCTGTTGAAACAACAGGCAGTATAAATACAATAACATTGTAATGGTTGAATTCAAGCAACCTTACAAAAGTGGTCTCCGGTTTAGCTACTCTATCCATGATTGGTAAATGCAGCAAACGGTATCCTAATGTGTTTACAGTAAAAGAGTGCGATGTTCAGAAGACACCTTGATAACGATGCAATCTGTAAGGGTTACTCAAGCGTGAACGACTACTAGAGTTAGCGTTACCTCACTGATGATGACTACCAGCAACTCTCAGTGTGTAAGTTATATAAGGGATCTGTGGATTTTCATGGGTGGAATCGAGTGGCCCTCTAATAGCGGGAGAGCTAAACCTTTCTATCTGTGGAAAGATAAGTGGCTCGCCAAGGCATGCGCAGTGCGGCTTAGTGCAGTGGTGTAGGCAAAGACACAAAGGAAGAGGAACTTTGTGGATGTATTACCACACACACACTCCAGCAGATTTAGCGCCCTCACTGTTAGAAATCATCCAGTAAAGGCCCGCTACACGAGGAGACTGACATGAGTGTGCTGCATCGGTAGAGGCCGTTTTCCCAATCAAACTTTCCCTCCAAATAGAGAAATGTCCCTTTCTAAGGCCGATATTTTAGCAGAAAGTCTGCGATAATGTGTGTATGTGTTTTTCGACGCTATTCCAGCTCATTAAACAGACGTTGTGCTGCATTCATAAGCTGCATGTCAGAGAGAGAGAGTGAGCGTGAGCGAGAGAGAGATGGCCAGTGAGCGAGAGAGAGATGGCCAGTGAGCGAGAGAGAGATGGCCAGTGAGCGAGAGAGAGATGGCCAGTGAGCGAGAGAGAGATGGCCAGTGAGCGAGAGAGATGGCCAGTGAGCGAGAGAGAGATGGCCAGTGAGCGAGAGAGAGATGGCCTGTGAGCGAGAGAGATGGCCAGTGAGCGAGAGAGAGATGGCCAGTGAGCGAGAGAGAAATGGCCAGTGAGCGAGAGAGAGATGGCCAGTGAGCGAGAGAGAGAGATGGCCAGTGAGCGAGAGAGAGATGGCCAGTGAGCGAGAGAGAGATGGCCAGTGAGCGAGAGAGAGAGATGGCCAGTGAGCGAGAGAGAGATGGCCAGTGAGTGAGAGAGAGATGGCCAGTGAGCGAGAGAGAGAGATGGCCAGTGAGCGAGAGAGAGATGGCCAGTGAGCGAGAGAGAGATGGCCAGTGGGCGAGAGAGAGAGATGGCCAGTGAGCGAGAGAGAGATGACCAGTGAGCGAGAGAGAGATGGTCAGTGAGCGAGAGAGAGATGGCCAGTGAGCGAGAGAGAGATGACCAGTGAGCGAGAGAGAGATGGCCAGTGAGCGAGAGAGAGATGGCCAGTGAGCGAGAGAGAGAGATGGCCAGTGAGCGAGAGAGAGATGGCCAGTGAGCGAGAGAGAGAGATGGACAGTGAGCGAGAGAGAGATGGCCAGTGAGCGAGAGAGAGAGATGGCCAGTGAGCGAGAGAGAGAGATGGCCAGTGAGCGAGAGAGAGAGAGATGGCCAGTGAGCGAGAGAGAGAGAGATGGCCAGTGAGCGAGAGAGAGATGGCCAGTGAGCGAGAGAGAGATGGCCAGTGAGCGAGAGAGAGAGATGGCCAGTGAGAGAGAGAGAGATGGCCAGTGAGCGAGAGAGAGAGAGATGGCCAGTGAGCGAGAGAGAGATGGCCAGTGAGCGAGAGAGAGATGGCCAGTGAGCGAGAGAGAGATGGCCAGTGAGCGAGAGAGAGAGATGGCCAGTGAGCGAGAGAGAGATGGCCAGTGAGCGAGAGAGAGAGATGGACAGTGAGCGAGAGAGAGATGGCCAGTGAGCGAGAGAGAGAGATGGCCAGTGAGCGAGAGAGAGAGATGGCCAGTGAGCGAGAGAGAGATGGCCAGTGAGCGAGAGAGAGAGATGGCCAGTGAGCGAGAGAGAGATGGCCAGTGAGCGAGAGAGAGAGATGGCCAGTGAGAGAGAGAGAGATGGCCAGTGAGCGAGAGAGAGAGAGATGGCCAGTGAGCGAGAGAGAGATGGCCAGTGAGCGAGAGAGAGATGGCCAGTGAGCGAGAGAGAGATGGCCAGTGAGCGAGAGAGAGATGGCCAGTGAGCGAGAGAGAGATGGCCAGTGAGAGAGAGAGAGATGGCCAGTGAGCGAGAGAGAGATGGCCAGTGAGCGAGAGAGATGGCCAGTGAGCGAGAGAGAGATGGCCAGTGAGCGAGAGAGAGATGGCCAGTGAGCGAGAGAGAGATGGCCAGTGAGCGAGAGAGAGATGGCCAGTGAGCGAGAGAGAGATGGCCAGTGAGAGAGAGAGAGATGGCCAGTGAGTGAGAGAGGGGAGGAGTAATGGGTAAAGCACGTTGTCCGTGTGGGAGCAGCCAGCGCGGGCGGGCCCCTACATCTCTTTCACATAACGGGTTATGTTTTACACCTGATTAGCATAAGGAACACGTCAACCAGAGGGAGAGTGAAAGGGTCGATTGTTGAGATGAGAAAGGGCGAGGGTCGGAAACATGATGCCTTTTTTTTTTTTTTATGTATATTTAATATTCTCTCCCGCCACATTGGGGCCAATTTACTGCCCTGTGCGCGCCAGCTTCTACTGTATTACCCTCCACTGACATTTTCTTTTATCTGATTTCCGTCTCGTCTGGAACTGTAGGCACATTCGGGATTTGTCTCGTATGTCTCCCATGCTCACCTTCGTTAGGACAAGTGTATTTATTGTTCTTTCTCCCTCTCTGTCGCTCTGTGTCCCTCTCCTTCCCCGTGGAAGCTTCCTAAAGGAGCAGAAGAAAGGTACAGCAGGTTGCCCCTGCGTGTGAATGCTAATCTAATGAGCTGGGGGTATTAAACAGAGCAGAGTCATTCGTTTCTAATGGAGTGTCACCCCGTGTGCATGAAGCTACAGACATGAATGGCTGCAGAGGAAGGCAGAATAGAGTTGTTTAGTGGCAGATATCTCCACCTGTGCATTGCCTAACATTGCATGGCATAAGAGTGCGGTCGATTTAAATAATTTACGTGTTTTTATGTTGAGTTGCAGCACGAGGATTTTGCATCGGGGGGGGGGGGGGGAACTCTTGACTGTCCATCTCTGTCTCCGTCTTTCTCTTTCGATCGCTCTGGTGCTCTCTCTATGGCTACAGAGGACAGAATGCACACATACTTGCTGGGTTTAATTTAGGTTGCCTTGGATACGGAACGCATCCGGCTCCACAGCCTCACACTGTCCTGAGCATATCGAGTGCACTGGTACTTTCAACAGTTAGTGCGTGGGTGTGTGTGTGTGTGTGTGTGTGTGTTCACTCATGCTCTTTACAGATGTGGGTGCATTTGTGCTCAAGTGGGAGGGCGTGTGTGTGCGTGTGTGTGTGGTTGGCAATAGTTCAAGCACGTGTGTGTGTGTGTGTGTGTGTGTGTGTGTGTGTGTGTGTGTGTGTGTGAGAGAGAGAGATAAAGAAGGACCCGAGAGAGAGAGAGGGAGAGGGATTGAGAGAGAGAGAGAGAGAGAAATATAGAGAGAAAAAGAGAGAGACCGGGAGAGAGGGAGGAGGGATTGAGATTGGAAACTAGCATTCTGCTTATTGCATTCCACCAAGAATAAAGTCACCAACCGTTCCACTGCGTGTGTGTGTGTGTGTGTTTGTGTGTGTGTGTGTGTGTGTGTGTGTGTGTGCGCTAAAGAAAATGACAATACCTGCAATACCACTACAGACTGAGCAAACCAAATTATACCTCAGGAGACAAGATGACACTGATGTGCATGCAGTCAGCAAGTGGCTGCCCGCACATCTGGAATCCTAACCGAATACTCACTCACTCACTCACTCGCTCGTGCACACACTCGTGCACACACACTCGTGCACACACTCGTGCACACCTACACCTACACCTTCACATTCACAGGCTGACTAACCTCACAGGAGAGTGTTTGGAAAAAAATTAAATAAACATGGCTGGTGATGACACAGACACACAACATGGACACAATCATGAACAAATACACCATGCATAATATTGTACAAGAAAGATTTGTACAAGATTGTATAACAAATGACTTCTGCTGATGGACTGAAAGCCCTGGCAAAGTGATATGTATGGGTTTATGAGGGTGTGTGTGTTTTAGTGTGTCAGACAGACGTCGAAAGTGTTGATTGGAAACTGTGCAAGTATTGGCAAGTATAAGTATTCCAGCATTTATTATTCACCACTTTTGCCCTCCCTCCCTCTCCCAGTGTTACTCTCTTTCCTTTATGCCCTCCCCTCAGCCCCTAATGAAGAGGACATGTATGGCTTGAGTTGCCCAGCTCAAAGAGGGATCTGACACAACTCATTTCAATAGAAGTGTGTAGGCTTCCATCTTGACTGCCTGCTCCAGACTGTTAAAAAAAAAACTTGAACGGGGTATGGCCTACAAACGCATCCCCACTCACAGTTGAAGCATCAAGGCATTGTGTACAAGACAGTTGGCTTCTTGGGTGTAGAACCCTTATCACAGGTCAGGAGACAAAGTAATTCAAAACTCGATCTACTTTTTATTTGGACCTTGTACTGCTCTGCGGCACGTTGTTCACACAAACACTTCAGGTGTCAACAATCAAGAGAAG
>JACYXH010000719.1:787636-805136 GCA_026745465.1 Lota lota
CACACTCTCACACACATGCACACTCGCACACACACACGCACACATGCACACACACACACACACACACATGCACACACACACACGCACACTCGCACACACACACACACACACACACAACCCCCCCCACACCCCCACACACGCTTAAACTGTGGCATTGAGGTCCAGACCCGCTGTGAGTCACCTGGCCCTTGAGCAGCTCTCATTGGTTCTCAGCTCTGTGTGCTACTCTCTCCTCTTGCCCCTGCATTATGGAGTGCAAACGATTCAGGGATGGGGGGGCCTTCACACTGCAGCGTTTGAGGTGTGCGTTGAGTGGAACTGGTACAAGTTGATTCATATCCGCTCGTTGCATGTCTCATTTGAACCAGAAAACATGAGCGGCGTGTGCATGTTATTGTGTATGTTCATTGGAAGCTTGCCCAGCGTGACGAAGTAGAACAACATCGTGGAAAATGTGTGTCTGCTTGTTGAGACATGGTTTCCACAATCAAACAAAACAGAAAAGGATATTAATGATCAAAACGTGGCGTTTACCCACAACCCGAAGTGTAAGATGGGACAAAGGAGACAGATTGCTACTCCTGTGCCATCATGCGAGTCAGGTGACATCAAGCCTCTGCATCACTAGCATTGTCTCATCACTGCAATCCATATACATCCCCACAGCCTGGCAATACTGAAATGCCCGATTGCCAAGGGTGTTGTTATGAAAGGGGAAAAGATCAGTTGCTCAGTCTGTATCAGCTAGAGATGGATGATAGATAGATCTATACAGGGAAGAAAGAAACTGTTGAGCCAGCCGAGTGATTGGCTGAGCCAGCCGAGTGATTGGCTGAGCCAGCCGACTGATTGGCTGAGCCAGCCGAGTGATTGGCTGAGCCAGCCGACTGATTGGCTGAGCCAGCCGAGTGATTGGCTGAGCGTAGCGTAACTTGTGAGCCTGGGAGCTGATTTCTTCTTTCAGATAGTTCGACAGTTTTCTTTTTGCCCGTGTTCGTGAATTATTGATGCTACTTCTGGAGCCATAGCAGGCTCTTGCAGATGTAGTGGGTGTGAGTGTGTGTGTGTGTGTGTGTGTGTGGGTGTGTGTGTGTGTGTGTGTGTGTGAGAATCACTAAAGTATTTTGGCTGAAATAAATCTGGTATGATTGAGACATTCCCATCAGACTGTATTGCCTGGAGACACACACACACACACACACATGTGAGCACGCATGTACACACACACACACACACACACACACACACACACACGTGAGCATGCATGTACACACACACACACACACGCACACCCCAAAGGCCATCCTGTTATGTAGTGAAATGCTTTCCTTAGTCATTGACTTTTGAGTTGAGTGATGCATTGTACTTGGTGCTGTTCAGTGTTCAGTTTTCACACACATTGTTACTGACATGGTCTCAGTGCGTTCTCACACACATTGTTACTGACATGGTCTCAGTACGTTCTCACACACATTGTTACTGACATGGTCTCAGTGCGTTCTCACACACATTGTTACTGACATGGTCTCAGTGCGTTGTCACACACATTGTTACTGACATGGTCTCAGTGCGTTCTCACACACATTGTTACTGACATGGTCTCAGTGCGTTGTCACACACATTGTTACTGACATGGTCTCAGTGCGTTCTCACACACATTGTTACTGACATGGTCTCAGTGCGTTCTCACACACATTGTTACTGACATGGTCTCACATTTCTTAAAAATTGTCTTCTGAAACCTCCCATCTTTGATTCTCCATCGCGCTATTGAGTTGAACTTCGGAGGAATGTATCGGTACCAAAGCGTGACTCCGTGGCTGGTATGTTCTGGTTTCCGGACCAGACTCCCTCCAGGAGTTCTGCTGTAGCATTGTTCAACTTGTGATTCACAGATTATTACTGACATGACTTCATTCCTCTCTCTCTCTCTCCCTCTCTCCTTTAGGGTCCATTTGTGCACATCGCCAGCTTGTGTGCAGCTCTCCTCAGCAGGTTTATGTCACTGTTTGGTGGAATCTATGAGGTAACTAACTCACCATAATCGTAATATTATACAATAATGTGCCATCGCTTCTGCAGTATTAATTAATAGCGCTACATGTGCTTATACACTCGCATGAATAATGGATGCCCGTTTCCCTGTGCTCTCTCTCTCGGGCAATTGGATTGAAAGTGTGTGTGTGCGTGTTTGTGAGTGTGTCTCATTTTTCACCGTTTTCCTCCATCTTCTCTATTTGCCGTCTTTGTGTGAGATCTTTCAGTTGAGCTGAGCCTGCATTGCCACGGCCATGAAAACCAACGGAGCGCAAAGAGGGATTTTGTGTACACCCTATTTTGTGATCATCTCTTTATCGTTTCCTCTCTCTTTCTTTCTCTCTTGTTCCCATCAAATGGGATTGGGTGCGTGGTTTCCATTACCTGTGTATTCAAAGGAGCGCGACACACAGAGGCTCACCCACTGGCTTGTTAAACATTATTTCTCGGCGAGGATGGGCTGCTGGTGACGGGTGTCTTGGCTCAGCGCCACGCCGCACGGCGAGCGCTGAGGACAAAGGATGAGGATGAAATGAGTTGATCTTTGTCTATTGCTCTGGCCTTCTTCTCCCTCTCTGCTCTGACCTCTCCATGGGGGGGGGGGGGGGGGGGCATTAGGATACTAGTGAGGGTATCTATGTACAAAAGTATACATTGATTATGGAGCTGGTTATGGGCCCACTGTGTGGTTATTTGTTTAATTTGCTTAAACATCCCTTTTCCCTGTCTTTCAAGCTTGAAATGTGTTGCGGGTGAATCTGACCTGCTCCAACTGCTTTCTTTTCGACTTCCACGTTTTTAATGTCGTCCTCAAATCGTTTTTTTATCGCTGTGTGTTCTTTGTTTTAACTTATTAGGTGCTTCTAAGGATCCTTCCTTGTTCAACCAATCAGCTTGTTGTTTTTTTACACACCACACAACACAACACAACACAACACACAACATATTTCAAGAGTTGAGCCTGCATTACGTGTTCCCATTGGCAACCTCTAGGGGCTTGAGCTGTAGCTACAGTTACAGCTATGTAGTTATCAGATGACCGGTACTGTCGTCTGATGTTTGCCCACAGTGTCGGGGGGGGGGGGGGGGGGGAAGTGGACCAGAATAAAACGATTAATTGATTAAAATTGACTCGTGGATGGGTGCACTTTCTAGGTCAGATATGTTTTAATGGAGTAAATATCCGCAGTAGTGAAGTTGCATAGTGCAGGTTCAAAGTGCGCTTCATACTCAATTCACCCACAACCCCAGCACATCACATGTGTCTCTGCCTGCACTCTTGCCACCAACCGTGATCAATCCCCTTGTAACTCCTCTCCACCAGCCTCTCTCCTTCCGTCCTCCACTGTCTTCCTCTGCCACTCTCTCCCTCTGCAGGTGCTTGTGTGGTGCATGTTGCAGCAGATGGATAAAGTGGATTGATGTGCGTGCGTGCGTGCGTGCATACTGTGTGTACTTGTATGTCTGTGGGAGTGTAGTGTACTTGTGTGTAGGGTGTTTGATGTGTATGCAGTGTCCCGGCTGCATTGCGGGGCCCTCTCCACTCTTGTTGGAGTACAGCATGCTAATGTGTGTGGGGCCGCCTGCGGGGCCCCGAGTCAGATCCTGTCCCGCTACCACCGCCGCTGCACAACGCACACGCACACATGCACGCACGCACGCACGCACACACACACACGGTGTCATGCACCGGCTGATTCTGCAGTACTAAAATGAAGAAGACCACTGCTCAATTACGTACTAGTGTCAAATGTACTTTTATTTGCGTATTTGTTCATTTTTATAAATGTATGAATACATGCGTAAATGTATAAACAGAAGAGTTGTTTGCTAAATGCTATTGTTTGCCTCAATGCTGCTTAAAGGAGCCCAGTCTGTTAGGGACCACGGTAAGATCTGCTCCCCGGTCTCCCAGCATGCTCTTGCGCTTTGCCGTCAAACTGTATAGTCGTGTAATTATTTTTTGTGTATCTTTGATCTTCTGCAATCATCAAGTGTGTGTGTGTGTGTGCGTGTGTGTGCGTGTGTGTGTGCGTGTGTGTGTGTGTGCGCGTGTGTGTTTGTGCGCCCGTGTGTGTGTGTGTGTGTGCGCGTGTGTGTGTGCGTGTGTGTGTGTGCGCACGTTTCCCAGAACGAGTCGAGGAACATCGAGATGCTGGCGGCAGCCTGTGCCGTGGGAGTGGGCTGCTGTTTTGCTGCCCCCATAGGAGGTGAGCGCTCCTCTGGTGTCCTGTACTCCTCTGATGTGTCCTGTACTCCTCCGATGTGTCCTGTACTCCTCCGATGTGTCCTGTACTCCTCCGATGTGTCCTGTACTCCTCTGATGTGTCCTGTACTCCTCCGATGTGTCCTGTACTCTTCCGATGTGTCCTGTACTCCTCTGATGTGTCCTGTACTCCTCCAATGTGTCCTGTACTCCTCCGATGTGTCCTGTACTCCTCTGGTGTGTCCTGTACTCCTCTGGTGTGTCCTGTACTCCTCCGATGTGTCCTGTACTCCTCTGGTGTCCTGTACTCCTCTGATGTGTCCTGTACGCCTCTGATGTGTCCTGTACTCCTCCGATGTGTCCTGTACTCCTCCGATGGGTCCTGTACTCCTCTGGTGTCCTGTACTCCTCCGATGGGTCCTGTACTCCTCTGGTGTCCTGTACTCCTCCAATGTGTCCTGTACTCCTCTGGTGTCCTGTACTCCTCCGATGTGTCCTGTACTCCTCCGATGTGTCCTGTACTCCTCTGATGTGTCCTGTACTCCTCCGATGTGTCCTGTACTCTTCCGATGTGTCCTGTACTCCTCTGATGTGTCCTGTACTCCTCCGATGTGTCCTGTACTCCTCCGATGTGTCCTGTACTCCTCTGATGTGTCCTGTACTCCTCTGATGTGTCCTGTACACCTCCGATGGGTCCTGTACTCCTCTGGTGTCCTGTACTCCTCCGATGTGTCCTGTACTCCTCTGATGTGTCCTGTACTCCTCCGATGTGTCCTGTACTCCTCCGGTGTGTCCTGTACTCCTCTGGTGTGTCCTGTACTCCTCCGATGTGTCCTGTACTCCTCCGATGTGTCCTGTACTCCTCCGATGTGTCCTGTACTCCTCTGATGTGTCCTGTACTCCTCTGATGTGTCCTGTACACCTCCGATGGGTCCTGTACTCCTCTGGTGTCCTGTACTCCTCCGATGTGTCCTGTACTCCTCTGATGTGTCCTGTACTCCTCTGGTGTCCTGTACTCCTCCGATGGGTCCTGTACTCCTCTGGTGTCCTGTACTCCTCTGATGTGTCCTGTACTCCTCCGATGGGTCCTGTACTCCTCTGGTGTCCTGTACTCCTCCGATGGGTCCTGTACTCCTCTGGTGTCCTGTACTCCTCCGATGGGTCCTGTACTCCTCTGGTGTCCTGTACTCCTCTGATGTGTCCTGTACTCCTCTGATGTGTCCTGTACTCCTCCTCTGTGTCCTGTACTCCTCCGATGTGTCCTGTACTCCTCTGATGTGTCCTGTACTCCTCCAATGTGTTCTGTACTCCTCTGATGTGTCCTGTACTCCTCTGATGTGTCCTGTACTCCTCTGATGTGTCCTGTACACCTCCGATGGGTCCTGTACTCCTCTGGTGTCCTGTACTCCTCCGATGTGTCCTGTACTCCTCCGATGTGTCCTGTACTCCTCCGATGTGTCCTGTACTCCTCCGATGTGTCCTGTACTCCTCCGATGTGTCCTGTACTCCTCCGATGTGTCCTGTACTCCTCCGATGTGTCCTGTACTCCTTCAATGTGTCCTGTACTCCTCCGATGTGTCCTGTACTCCTCTGAGCCTTTCTTCAACACTTCTGAGGATATGTTGAAGATGCTCGGTGTTCCTGCAGTTCCTTTGTTAGTTTACATTCAGATGTAACGTAAGATGTTACATCTCCCTCTTTAAACAAATTTGAACATGCTTGGAAAGCGGCTGGGTTAACGTTGAACCAGTGGCATTTCCCTGCCCCGCATATAAAGGCTGCGGCGGGCTAACACACACAGCTAGCGCTGTGTTCGGTCACTTTGGTACGATTCAATCAAGTCTCAAAGGAAGCAGGTTGTCCTCGGCTTTGTTCTGCGCTGACGACCTGGTTTACCTGGTTATACAGCCGAAACACATTCCATGTTGGCATTCAATGGTGGCCATTCAACTACAAAAATGACTTGTTGAAACAAGTTCAGTAAGCTTCGGAAAAAGTAAAATGGTGCATTTATAAATGTGATGTTTATACACAATTGGTGTGTTTGATCATGTCAGGGTTTTTTGACGAATGGATGATGAGGCCTCTTAATTGGTGTGTCTACCTGTGCTGTGGCCTGCAGGTGTGTTGTTCAGCATCGAGGTCACCTCCACCTTCTTTGCGGTGAGGAACTATTGGAGAGGCTTCTTTGCCGCCACCTTCAGTGCCTTCATCTTCCGAGTGCTGGCCGTGTGGAACAGAGACGAAGGTGAGTCAACACAACTAAAGGATTTGGCCACTTCGCTAAGACCCCAGCGTCACTGCACTGTCACCCCAGGTTCATTGATGACAGCGTCACTGCACTGTCACCCCAGGTTCATTGATGACAGCGTCACTGCACTGTCACCCCAGGTTCATTGATGACAGCGTCACTGCACTGTCACCCCAGGTTCATTGATGACAGCGTCACTGCACTGTCACCCCAGGTTCATTGATGACAGCGTCACTGCGGCCCTTCCAGTTCGCAGTGGCGTGTGAACACAGAATTGAAACTTGGATCTTGGATGAACTGGATTTGTTTTGTTTTTTGAGCTGCCTCCAACGTTGTTCCGTCAGTCACTGCTATTTGAGAACATGATAGCTTTGACAACTTGCGCTTCCAAACACTTTTCTTTCTTTCTTTTCTTTCCAGAGACCATTACGGCCCTTTTCAAAACCCGCTTCCGTCTAGACTTCCCCTTCGACCTCCAGGAGCTCCCTGCCTTCGCCGTCATCGGGTGAGGAACTTGTGTGCTAGCAGTGAAATATTAGCTGCGCTAACGTGGCTATTAGCATGGTGTATTTTAATATATATACCCTCAGGGCCCCTCGTTACAGCCATAGGTGTCAGGAAACGCAATTAGTTGAGGTGTAAGGCAGAGGAGCCTGAGGAAGAAGGGTTGCTGGGGTGAGTCAACCCAACATGGATCATTTAGCTAGTGAGGGCTAGGAGCACCCCAGGGACCCCTTACTTTCGCCCGTCCTAGCCCTTGGGGTGGTTCCATGGCTTTCACTGGGAACAGAACAGAAGAAGAGAGTTTTCTCCCTCCCTGTTTGTCTCTCTCTCCTGCTCCCGCTCTCTCTCTCTCTCTCCTGCTCCCGCTCTCTCTCTCTCTCTCTCTCTCTCTCTCTCCCCCCCCCCCCCCCCCCCCCCCGGTTGAAGTGGAAGCCCACATCTCTCCCTGCATGGGCGGCCGGAGAAGAATATCCCTTTCTTTTCCTCCTTTGATATTTCTTACTCATCTTCCCAGTGGGCTGTTGTTAGGTATTCAGACTATCTGTGGATCCCTAATGTTATTGTAGGGATTCTTCTAATTATAAGGTATTCACAGAGTATCTGTAGAGTATAGAGAGACAGAGAGAGACTGAGTTTGTGTCCATTACATTCAAATAAGCCTCCATCTCATACTTAGTTTCTGGGTTCTTGTAGAGTGAGTGGTGGTGGTGTGTAGAGAGAGAGAGAGAGAGAGAGAGAGAGAGAGAGAGAGAGAGAGAGAGAGAGAGAGAGAGAGAGAGAGAGAGAGAGAGAGAGAGAGAGAGAGAGAGAGAGAGAGAGAGAGAGAGAGAGAGAGAGAGAGAGAGAGAGAGAGAGCGAGTGAGTGGTGGTGGAGAGAGAGAGAGAGAGAGACTGAGTGAGTGGTGGTGGAGTGGAGAGAGAGAGAGAGACTGAGAGAGAGAGAGAGAGAGAGAGAGAGAGAGAGAGAGGTGGTGTGTGTTTTGTGTGGGGGCTTTTTAGCAAGGGCACGTGTTTAGGAAGTTAAGGTCCTCACGCCACCCCAGGCGTTAGCAATTACCCTCACTGTGGGACACAGGCACACTCACATACACTCACACACACACACACACACACACACACACACACACACACACACACACACACATGCAAGAACACTAAACACTCACTCATCACACAGTGTGTATTATTTATCCAGAGGTATTAGACAGAGTTAATAATGCAGTTAGATACATTTCTGAGCTGGTTGTCTGCATACTCCCCCCTTTTTTAATCTGCCTCGCTCCTAATTCTCTAATTCTCTCTACCTCTCTCTCACACTCTTTTTCACTCTGTTGCTGTCTGTCTGTCTTTCTCTCTCTCTTTCACTCTTGCTCTCTCTCTCTCTTTCACTCTTGCTCTCTCGCTCTCTCTCTCTCTCTATCACTCTTGCTCTCTCTCTTTCACTCTTGCTCTCTCTCTCTTTCACTCTTGCTCTCTCTCTCTGTCTCTCTCTCTCTCTCAGCATTTAAATAGCTGCTTATATAAACGTGTGGTTGTGGTTTGTAAATCTCTTTCTTCCCTGCCTTTATAATTAGTTCTCTCTCCATCCTTCCACTCTCGCCCCAGTCATGGTGTTTTTAACCTAATCCCTGGTCTTATTCTTCTGTCTCTTTCTCTTCCTCTAATCCTCTCACCTCTTTCTACTCATCGCAATGACCCTTCTGCTTCCTCGCCCTAATTCCCTTCCTCGTGTAAATCATGTTTCCATGCTCTTCCATGCTCTAGTTGTGTCTCTCTAAACCCCGTCTCCGTATTTGGTGAACGTGTTTGCATACGTATTAATGGTTGTTGTTGTTGTTGTTTTTCGTAAGCAGTGTCGAAGCAAATTTCAAATGATGCTGCTTTGCAATACAACAGTGTACACACACACTTCCTCTGTTGTTTCCTCTCTCTCTCTCTCTCTCTCTCTCTCTCTCTCTCTCTCTCTCTCTCTCTCTCTCTCTCTCTCTCTCTCTCTCTCTGGAAGAGTGTGAACATTGTGTGTGTGTTTCAAGTATCTGGACTAAACCCTTCCTCTCATATGTATGGCTTGTTTTTTTGTGTGTGCAGTATTGCCAGTGGGTTTGGCGGGGCTCTCTTCGTCTACCTGAACCGCCTCATCGTGCAGTTCATCAGGAAGCAGAAAGTCATCAACAAGTTCCTCATGAAGAAGTCAGTCTGACGCACCGTCCATCACAAACGCATTTAGAGAAGCTTGACCATGGGTGGAGAACATGTTTTATTCAAAATATAGATCTATGTGTTTTAGGTCATGGGTCAGGCATATCTCTCTTTCTCTTACACACACACACACACAAACACACACACACCACAGTCCTTCTGCATTTGTACCAGAGCGATGAATTAGATGGAGGCCCTCCAATAGGTTTTTTTTCTCTCCCTTTTTTTACTATTCTCCCATTGTTCCAAACCCAGCATTTGATAGAGGCCTCAATCACACCAGCTCTAATGACTGCTGGGTTCCATTCCCACTAGCCAGGTTGTTCCGTTTTTCACAAAAGGTTCCCCGAAAGTAATTGTGAACGTTTTTTATTAAGGTTAGGGGAAACATCACGTTTCATAAATTTTTGGTTTTGGTATTTCATTTCTCGGCATTTTTTCATTCAAGAGTTGAATGACAAAAAGAACAAACAGGCCATAGACAGGACAGGCCTGCCACATACACAAAGTGAACGCTCTCCTCTGCTCTTTGTCTTTTGAAAGTAGCCCTAAAATAACAGAAAGAAACAAGAGTGTCGCTAGTGTAATTGCTTACTTGAACTGCGTCTGTGAACCTGGATGTGTCTCGTCCCCAAGGCGCCTGCTCTACCCAGCTCTGGTCACTCTGCTGGTGTCCACACTCACCTTTCCACCGGGCTTCGGACAGTTCATGGCTGGCAAGGTGGGTTTGTACACGCACGCACGCACACACACTCACGTACAGGTGCACATACATTTTTACATTTGTTTTAGTTGTATGGCCATACCGACAACTGAATTGCGCACAAATGTGTTTATTATGCAAACCTGTTACCAACACATTTCGTATGTCTAGTAATCGATATATCTATCTACCTAGTACGTCTATGATATGTTCTGCTTGGCCTATGACTCACCTGTGTGTGTGTGTGTGTGTGTGTGTGTGTGTGTGTGTGTGTGTGTGTGTGTGTGAAAGCACACTGCTTTCCAATTATCACCCCTCATTCGTCTTATCACTGGCATTACCCATATAATATTCAGTGTACAGGTGCACACTAACACACACACACACACACACACTTCTTATGTTCTGTCTGTCTCAATAAGCTGCTGGTTCCACTGCCTTGTCTGCCCTGCAGCTCTTAAAGCCCAGAAAGCACCAGCACTCACAAACACACAGATGCATGCACACACACACATGCACATATCCAGTAAGAAGCAGACACACACATGGGTGCGCATGGCCCACCTTCCACCTCACTGCCCTTTCCTCACCAGCCCAGTCACCCAGTGACTCTATACATCTCACCAGCCCAGTCACCCAGTTACTCCACACATCTCACCAGCCCAGTCACCCAGTGACTCCACACATCTCACCAGCCCAGTCACCCAGTTACTCCACACATCTCACCAGCCCAGTCACCCAGTGACTCCATACATCTCACCAGCCCAGTCACCCAGTGACTCCACACATCTCACCAGCCCAGTCACCCAGTGACTCCAAACATCTCACCAGCCCAGTCACCCAGTGACTCCATACATCTCAAGCTGCGCAGGCAGATTAACTGTCTTCTCATTATCGGACTGCACCACTGCTCTAACATAACATGGACGTGTTCAGACTGCACCACTGCTCTAACATAACATGGAAGTGTTCAGACTGCTCTAACATAACATGGATGTGTTCAGACTGCACCACTGCTCTAACATAACATAGATGTGTTCAGACTGCACTAACATAACATAGACGTGTTCAGACTGCACCACTGCTCTAACATAACATGGAAGTGTTCAGACTGCACCACTGCCTGCTCTAACATAACAGTTATCAGTTGAATTAGAGAGGGCACCTCTCCCCACACACACACCATGCGCACACACGAATGCACGCACGCACATGCACATTTTGGTCCCATTACGACTTTCAGTGCTAGCAATCCTGTTGTTGGTAATGTGCCCTTAACTCTGTGATGTGCCCTTAACTCTGTGCTGTAACATGTTAGAGTTGTGAGTGATGTGCCCTTAACTCTGTGCTGTAACATGTTAGAGTTGTGAGTGATGTGCCCTTAACTCTGTGCTCCAACATGTTAGAGTTGTGAGTAATGTGCCCTTAACTCTGTGCTCTAACATGTTAGAGTTGTGAGTAATGTGCCCTTAACTCTGTGCTCTAACATGTTAGAGTTGTGAGTGATGTGCCCTTAACTCTGTGATGTGCCCTTAACTCTGTGCTCTAACATGTTAGAGTTGTGAGTGATGTGCCCTTAACTCTGTGATGTGCCCTTAACTCTGTGCTCTAACATGTTAAAGTTGTGAGTAATGTGCCCTTAACTCTGTGCTCTGACATGTTACCGTTGTGAGTGATGTGCCCTTAACTCTGTGATGTGCCCTTAACTCTGTGCTCTAACATGTTAAAGTTGTGAGTAATGTGCCCTTAACTCTGTGCTCTGACATGTTACCGTTGTGAGTGATGTGCCCTTAATACCGTGCTCTACCATGTTCCAGCTGTTTCACTGTTGATGTTGTTCTATATGATGTCACTTCCTGTGTCATGCAGCTGACCCAGAAGGAGGCACTGGTGACCCTGCTGGACAACAGGACATGGGCCAAGCAGGGCATTGCCGAGGACTTCGACTACCTGGGCCACCTGCAGGACTGGCAGCACCCCCAGGTCAATGTCTTCGTCACCCTGGTCCTCTTCATCGTCATGAAGGTACCTCCTCGTTTGATTTGATTTATTTAGTCAGTGTTGTGATTCTTTTCTTTCTCCGAACAGCGGAGGCGTTTGTGGATCTTACTTAAAAAAAAAACAACTGAAAGGAAATTGAAAGTGAAAGTAGGCACAGTGAGGATATTATAATGTGTGTTGATATTGCATACGCTCCCTAGATCCATCTGTTATGAAAACCCTCTTGTGGCATATTATAACAGGTCTTCCTTTGTTTGTTCGTGTTCTTGTTCAATGAAAATAAATATGCTGGTTTTCAGGGCGACGAAGACAACAGAATGGCACAAAGATTGAAAAAACGGGCAGCTGTTCTTTTGCATTCGTTTTTATGGTGTCACTAAATGTGTCACGCTAACATTTAGTCTCGTCTTCACTTCGACGATGAAACGCAATACCGAGCAGCCAGCAGCCGACGTGTTGGAACAGAGACACCCTCCCGTTCCCACTGTGGTCTACAACATTATGCTCTAAGTTGACTGTTGTCACGGTCACTCTTTAAGCTGTGGGCCCTTCCGTTCATCACCCTAGCTAGTATGAACCATCCAAAGCAAAGAACGTGTTCTCTCTCTCTATCATTTCCCTCACTAGTTATACGTGCGATCGGTTGCAGGCTTCGTATGTCTTTGATTCTAATGGGGATGCTTAGAACAGGGATGACCAAAAGCGCACCCAATCGCCCTGACCTTTTTAGAGAGCCGGTAAGACAAATGATCTCTGGCAAGACACCGTTTATTGCAACTGCTGTTTGTGATTGGCTCCTGTAGCTGTGGGACAGTCATTGGAACACCGACGCGATAGGACGGGACAGGGCGGGATGCTGCCACGGGGGGCTTGACGCGTTACCGTTGGGTTGCTGTCTAAGTTCCCCGTTAATGCCAGTAGAGAGAGGGCAGAAGTGGGCCCATTGTAATAGATCTTAAAGGGGATCCAGACGCACCAGCTCTTGGAGGGGAACTCATACAGACACAGGCTTCGCATGGACCCTTCTCTCGTTCTGATGGGAGGTGAGGCTGCACCGAAGCCCCTCCCACTCTCCTTGCAATTACACTGCTACCATGGACATGGAAGCTGTACCTTTTTTCCTGTAAAGAAAGGCTATAAATCTGTGTGTGCGTGTGTGTGCGTGTGTGTGTGTGTGTGCGTGTGACACGACTGGGGTGTGTGTGTGTGTGTGTGTGTGTGCGTGTGACACGACTGGGGTGTGTGTGTGCGTGTGACACGACTGGGGTGTGTGTGTGCGTATGTGTGTGTGTGCGTGTGACACGACTGGGGTGTGTGTGTGTGTGTGTGTGGGCTGGGCAGGCTCACTCGACTATTGAAGTTATCTAGGCACTGCAGTGGTTTGGGATTGCATTGATCTCTATTTCAGCAATGGCAGAATATATGAGACTGTCTGCCAGCATTCAATGCAAATCTCTCTTTCCATCTTTTTGTCTACATCACACAGTGGTGCAGAATATCTAATCTATTACGGTCTATCGCCTTCTCCTCAGCTCACCTCTTCTGTGAACACTTTGGAGTTAACCTCGATCAGTTCATCAGAAAGTCTTTACAGAAGAGATCAGATTTTTCACTGAATCAACTATTTATCTCCAAGGCACAGCCGCAAGCCCATTGGCTGCGCTTGGCTGTTTGTGTGTGTGTGTGTGTGTGTGTGTGTGTGTGTGCGCGCGCGTGTGAAAAAGTGTGCGTGTGTGAGTGCGCATTTGTGCAAAGTCTCTTCTGCGTTGGCTGAAATTGGACACCAAGGGTGTGATGCGCGTTTGACTTTGTGTGTGCATGGGTTTTCTGAGTCTCACCTGCTTGACAGTTAAAATGGTGGCCAAGAGCAGCAAAGGTCAGAACAGTACACACACACACACACAGAACCACGCAGGTTTAACGTCACAAAGCAACAATGACGTAGAATGTCATCAGATCATGGACAGCGAATAACACCTCCGCACACACACACCTGTAGGTGTGTATCAGTGTGTGCCCTTCCTTTTCTGCACCATGAGCGAATCATCAGTAGGAATTAGCATGTGTTTGGGCAGCATCAAAATGCCCTCTGTTAGTGTGTGTGTGTGTGTGTGTGTGTGTGTGTGTGTGTGTGTGTGTGTGTGTGTGACAGAGTGACACAGAGCTGGCGGGACTGTAATTGGAATGGGAATAGGTTTGGGGCCCCTAGGTTCCCAGAGGCCCTAGGCAAAACACTGTCCTCTGAAACACACACACACACACACACACAGTTTCTGGATGACTGAAGAATGAAATTAAGTGCAGATGTCCCGGACAGTGCATGACAAGTATTCCAGCTATGTCAGCGTCCTTGCTCTGTCCTACCCCCCGCTGGGCCATGCTTTTGGGTGTTTGTTACCTTTTTGTGTTTTTATTCACCCCACCTTGTGTGCATTTAGACATTATGTTTGTGTGTTTGTCACTAATGGTGTATTATTCCAGCTATATCTATAGTTACATCTATGTCTGTCTGTCTGTCTGTCTGTCTGTCTGTCTGTCTGTCTGTCTGGCTGTCTGTCTCCCTCTCCCCGTCTCTCTCCCCCAGTGTCTCTGTGTGTGGGTAAGGCAGTATGTCAGTCGGTGCAATACAGTATAAGGGAAAGAGAGTGAAGACGGAGCCAGGCTAGGATCAGCCCAGTTCCATCACATGACGCATGCCTGCGCACCCATTGGATCAAGGGTCTTTTTCAAATTCGACCCTCAAAACAAACGGCAAGGCCCCCCTGCACTTTAATGTAGCCATCTTGTCACCTCGGCTTACAACAAGTAAAATGTGACGGCGCGTCCAATGGAGAATAAATGTGTTCGGTTAAACAAATTATGCAAATACATTGTGAAAGGTCAGTTTCCTGTGGCCTCCTCCTTTGCTCCCCACTCAGCAGATCTTCCTGTGTGGGGGGTTTCTACAGCTGATTCAGCATGGATCCATGGTCGTGATGAATGAGACACATGTAGCATACGGTTCACATGACATTGATCAATTGGTTGATATTGATTGAGATGAGGTCACATGGTGGTGACACACTTCCACAAAGGAAACCATTAAGATGATCCCATAGGGTTAAAGAGGTCCCTTTATGTTTGCATAAACCAGACCTACTAATGGTTGTTGTCTCTATAATAGCTGAGAGTCATGCTGAGATTATAATTGAGAGATACAGTAATTAGGCTTAACAATGTTGCTTGTCTGTTATGAACATCTGGAGGACCGGCTCTAAATTGCCCTGAGGAAAGACGTACTGATGCTAGTTCAGTTGTCGAGGAGTATGAAATGGAGCCCATGCCTTAAAGGCAATGATCATCGCACAAAACCGACCAAGTCACTCAACAGGTATTCCGTTCTGATAAATAGAGCTCTTATATTATATAGCTGTTAAGCAATCCTTCCTGTGTTCTTTTGCAACGTCCTCACTTTTCTATCCCCGTTCGATGCTACCTGCCCTCTAGCTTCCACAACTTCCCTTGTTCCACTTGAGATGGGGGGGGGGGGGGTGGATGTGAGGTTTGGCGGATGGATGTGGACTGTTCCTGTTCCAGTACCGCAGAGCCCAGAAAGGGAACGAGGGCAGGAAGAAAGACATCCACTGGTGCTGATGCCCTGGGGGGGAAGGCGTCCTTGCCCCTGGCCTCTTTAGCTTGATAAGCTTCAGCATCAAACTCTCGCTCTCGCTCTCGCTCTCTCTCTCGCTCTCTCTCTGTCTCTCTCTCTCTCTCTCTCTCTCTCTCGTCTCTCTCTCTCTCTCTCTCTCTCTCTCTCTCTCTCTCTCTCTCTCTCTCGCTCTCTCTCTCTCTCTCTCTCTCTCTCCTCCTGGAGGTGTGCACACACTAAACTAGGTGCTCAGGTCCCAGCAGGTCTGCAGATGTATCCCGTCTTCAGAATTCGATGCCAGATGTTGATGTTGATTTAAGAGGGATTCAAAGAATTGGACATTCAGAGTCCTGCGTCTCGACACTGGCAGGGTCTGTCGCATACACCACCCCCACACGCACCCACTCACACTCTCACCTGCAAAACCGTGATGTGTAAAACCTCTGTGAAGGAGATGGTCGGCACTAACCTATCGGCTCTAGACCTTGAAGTAAAAGGATTGGACTAGAGGTCACAGTGAAGGACAGGCCTATGCTGATGAGCTACTGGGAGAAGCCCTGCAGTGCCCATGCAGAGACCCTGTATGTACCTCTCCCTTCATCCCTTAGGCTCTTAATATCGAGAATAGAAAAGTACCAGTACTAACTGCAGACTGTCTACTGTGTATTACAAAACAAATCCGCATTATGGCAAAACACTCATTAATTGCAAATTATTTGTAGTATTCTTTTTAACATTAAGAGCGCCATTAGCCAATTTGCCGTGGGTCCAGAAAAAGGTTTGTGTGGGATTGAAAATACCTTTGAGTCTATGACCTTTCATTTTACATATACGGTTGCCTCTACTTGATTTCACTTGAACCCTGGAGGCCGTGTGTTAGAGCAACATATATTAATTAGTTAATTAGTTAACATACAGTATAAACGTGGCATCGATCGGGAACACCAAGTTTGCTCGAAGAGAACAATCCTTTGAACAAATGTGTTGTTTTTGCGTTTAATACATTAACTCCTGCTCCACTGATCCACACAAGTCACTTTTGTGTGCACATTTGCACAATAGGATAAATAGTTTTAGAGCTCTAGTTTTAGAGCGCTAGAGGTTTATACAACTTTATGAAACTACAGTAACGCTTGTAGAGGGGATGATATCAACCAATAAGAAGAGATCGTGTCAGCCTGTCACCTCGGCAACCCCCCCCCCCCCCCCCCCCCCCCCCCGAAGGCAGCCCCAGACAGGTCTCGCGGGGGCCTGAACCTGCTCACCATGGCAATGGCTTCCATACTACAGGGAAAAGACGGGGGGGGGGGGGGGGGGGGGGGGGCATTACCAGCACTGCATGCACGCACGTGTGTGTGTGTGTGTGTGTGTGTGTGCATGCAGTGTGAGACCATGTAATAAGGGCCACAGTAAACCTGAGGGACACCTGTTTTACATTTCAGTGCATGTTACATCATATGGATACACCGTTTCATACACTGGGATGGGTTTGTGCACTGTATCCCTGTCCCTTCAATCACCACTGTGATGCAAAGGCCTCATCGTTACCAAGTCTCTCGGTCTCTCGCTGGTCTTCTGCTATACAAACACACACAGACGCACAGGTCCACCGGCATGTAAAGGTCTCTGCAGAGTCCACAGGCATGTAAAGGTCTCTGCAGAGTCCACAGGCATGTAAAGGTCTCTGCAGAGTCCACAGGCATGTAAAGGTCTCTGCAGAGTTCATGGCTGTGGTAATAGAGTTAAGCCTGTGTTATGAGTTCCCAGATCCTCTAAGCCTGCGCCATGCTTATTAGAGGTTTACCATCATCATATCTCCTTTGTTCTCTGTGTCTGTGTGTGTGTCTGGAACCTAGCCTTGTTAAGGTCTGTCCTCCTTGACTTGTGTGTCACTCTGCACGCTCGTGTTTGTGTGTGTGTGTGTGTGTGTGTGTGTGTGTGTATGTGTGTGCAAACGTTCCACTAGTTTTC
>JACYXH010000719.1:807636-817636 GCA_026745465.1 Lota lota
CTCTCTCTGTGTTTCTGTGTCTCTCTGTGTCTCTTTCTCTCTCTGTGTCTCTCTGTGACTCTGTGTCTCTCTCTCTGTCTCTCTCTCTCTCTCTCCCCGTGTCTCCCTCTCTCTCCCCGTCTCTCTCTCTCTCTCTCCCTCTCCCCCGTCTCTCTCTCTCTCTCTGTCCCCGTGTCTCTCTCTCTGTCCCTGTGTCTCTCTCTCTCTCTCTCTCCCCGTCTCTCTCTCTCTCTCTCTGTCCCCGTCTCTCTCTCTCTCTCTCTCTCTCTCCCCGTGTCTCTCTCTATCCATCTCTTTTTAACCTGCTCCTGATGCGTCTTGTGCCCATCATCAGTCTGATGTTATGCAGATGTGACTTGTTGATGATATGTTATGTATGTTATGATGTATGTATGTATGATGATATGTATGTTAGATCCCACGTAATGTGCATCTCCTACAGCTGATGATATATATATAGATATATAGATATATAGATATATACAGTATACTAGGGGTGGAATGTTCACAAAATTCATGGTTTTGGGGTCATGGTTTTTGGTTCGGTACGGTACATTTTGGTAAAGCAGGGGATGACATAAGTGCCTATACATTTATTCATATATATATATATATATATATATATTATACTGTAACTACAACCGCAGTGGTTACCGTAACTTATTCTAACACGATGTAACTGTGGAACGCTACACGTAGGTGTGAGTGCCTGTAAGGATCGCCGCTGTAGTAAGTGCCTTTGTCCCCCAGGCGCGGCGGCTCTGTCGGGGGCGGTCACCCACACGGTCTCCACGGCGGTGATCGTGTTCGAGCTGACGGGCCAGATCTCCCACATCCTGCCCGTGATGATCGCGGTGATCCTGGCCAACGCCGTGGCCCAGTCCCTGCAGCCGTCGCTCTACGACTCCATCATCCGCATCAAGAAGCTGCCCTACCTGCCCGAGCTGGGCTGGGGACACCACGAGTACGTACCTGAGCGCACCAGGGCATCCGTTGGGCTTCCAGACGGATGGCCCAACGTTCGGTGGTGGTGGTGGAGGGGGGGGGGGGGGGGGGGGGATCTGAGGATTGGATATTCAAAGAATGCGAGCGGGACTGATGACATGTTGGAGTGCCTGGAGTGCCTGGACAGAGGGGCTGGATACAGGGTGGAGGGTGGATAGATTCAGGGAGGAGGGTGGATGGATTCAGGGAGGAGGGTGGATGGATTCAGGGAGGAGGGTGGATGAATTCAGGGAGGAGGGTGGATGAATTCAGGGAGGAGGGTGGATAGATTCAGGGAGGAGGGTGGATGAATTCAGGGAGGAGGGTGGATGAATTCAGGGAGGAGGGTGGATGGATTCAGGGTGGATGAATTCAGGGAGGAGGGTGGATGGATTCAGGGTGGAGGGTGGATGGATTCAGGGAGGAGGGTGGATGGATTCAGGGTGGAGGGTGGATGGATTCAGGGTGGAGGGTGGATGGATTCAGGGTGGAGGGTGGATGGATTCAGGGAGGAGGGTGGATGGATTCAGGGTGGAGGGTGGATGGATTCAGGGTGGAGGGTAGATGGATTCAGGGAGGAGGGTGGATGGATTCAGGGTGGAGGGTGGATGGATTCAGGGTGGAGGGTGGATGGATTCAGGGTGGAGGGTGGATGGATTCAGGGTGGAGGGTGGATGGATTCAGGGAGGACAATCAGAAACGGATTGTTTTTTATTTATTTATTTATTTTCATATCCGAAGGTGTTCAATTGGTGAAACTGATTGTTTTTTTTTGTTGTAATAACGCAAAACAACAACGTCAGGTCGGTGGCTTTGGGAGCCACTCAGCAGTCCGGCAGAGCTTCAACGCAGCCGAACGCTTCCCGAATGCACACCGTTTCCAAAGCGTGCGCGTGGGCCTACTTCCAGTCATCACACCGCAAATAGGTGGTTTGAACACTGTGCAGCGTCTTGAATAGATCTCCTAGCAGGGCTAGCGCTGTTTACCCGCTGATGAATCACACAGGCGCTATCGTGGGGGGACGCATCGCCATGAAAGGAAAAGCATCGCTACCTGTTCTATTCACGTTAACTAAATAACCAGCGCGCTATTATTAGTAGCTAGAGCTTTTTGGTGTCGTTTGAGCATTGAAAAAGCTGCTAAATGCGTTCAATATTAAAACCCTTTTAAAACCATTAACCGTTAAACGATGGCCGGGGGGGGGTTAATGGCTTGCTTATCCTCACACTGGACGGCAGCGTTCAAAGTGCTACCCGGAATATTCTTATAATGTTTGAATATCCTAAAATATGCTAGCTAATCCACAGCTAAGCGCTAATGATCTTAGTATTCACCGCTACGACGTCTAGCGCCCTTACATATATGTTTGATCACTGGGCTATTCAGACGAAACGTAAGCTAGCCTTCTACCTTCAGTTCCCAAATATGCATGGCCATTTAAAAAAAATGTATATATATATTTTGTTCTTTCATAGAAAAAAACCAGTTCACTTTCAATAAGCGGAGGACAGGTGTGTGGTGTGAGCATCAACGCTTATTCAGCAGTTGACCAGGTAACCCTCTCAGCCAATCAGCAGAAGTCCCTTTTTGCAGAGAGGCCGTCGTTGGACAAACAGAGGTGTGTCTCTACCACTAATGATGGGTCTGCTTGCTTTCCGTCCCAGGGTGGTACACTGCCCACGCCCTGGTACATAGAGGTAGCAGACCCATCATTAGTGTTATGAGCGACACCTGTGTTTGTCCTACGATGACACCCCTGTGAAAAAGGCTTCATTCACTTTCAATGGGCGGAGGACAGGTGTGTCCCATCAACGCTTAAGCTCCGTGTTCCAGTTCTCACGAGATCTCAGGTTACCTAACAGTGAGGTAGCATTTCTGACCTTCTGCGACTGGACGTGTAATGTTGAATAACTTGTAACAGTATCAGCACATAGAGTACTTTATATGCAGATGCTGGACTTCCAAAAGATAGATGGATAGATAGATCGATCAATTGTATTGATCCCACCGGGGCGAATTAATTAGCCACCACACAACCGAGGAACCAACAAACACATAACAACATTGAGTTACAGCCGATCAATAATCAAGCTGATAGCAAGCAGGTTGACCTCCGTATGCTCCCACTGGATCATCCGCTGAACACACTTTAAAAACCCTATGAAGAGGATGACCTCCACACTGTAGCGCCGTCTGGCATTACACTAAAGAAGTAATGACATCAGTGATGTCTTTACTAGTTCTAAAGAAAAGGATATGTAGTAACCTGCTGTTCACTGCCAGCCCTCCTCCAGACACAAGCATATTTGAGGGGCTCTGTAATCCAACATTTGGTTGATGGTGCCGGCTGCTTGTGAGGTACAGTTAACACCTCCGTTCTCACTTGAAACGGAGCTGTTCAAGAAGCAGCAGCACTGGAACCGCCTTGTGCTGTTGTTGCATTCCATCTGTTCAGCAGAAACCTCGTTTGCAGAAGTCTCATGCGCTGCTTTGTTGTTCTTTCTTTCGTTCTTTCTTTCTTTCGTTCTTTCGTCTTCTATCTTTCTCATCTTTAAGACCGGTGTGCGTGTGTCTGTTTCATACGTGTGTGTGTGTGTGTGCGTGTGTCTGTTTCATACGTGTGTGTGTGTGTGTGTGTGTGTGTCTGTGTATGTGTGCTTGTGTGTGTGTGTTAGAAAGTCAGGAGGAAAAGGAAAGACAAGTAGCAGATGTTACCTGAGGTTTTCACTTAGCCGCTACATCCTTCCTCCTTTCCTCCTCATGCACACCCACTGCACTTCACTGCTTTGGGGTCACACACACACACACACACACACACACACATACACACACAAAGACACTAATAGTGTGCAAAGAGATGAGCCCCCAAAGCATCGGAGGTAATGACAGTAATACATCTGCGGTCGTTAGTGAGAATAATGAGTTCAGATGAATGCGTGACCTTTTGGCTGCCGCGCTGTTATTACAGGATAATTACATCTAATGCACGTACAATAATGAGAGTTTGTAAAGTTGCATAAAGAAGAATAGGACGTTGTTATGGACCTAGCATATAGGCAAGATCATAAAGTGTGTGTGTGTGTCTGTGTGTGTGACAGACTATAACTACAGCTATAACTTCTACCCACACAATGTAAAATAATGAAACAATCAAACCAGTTTAATGACATGAATCTCTTTTCTCTTTCTTTCTTTTTTTCTTTCTGTCTTTCTGTTAACAAATGTTAACATTGCCAAAGCAGGTGAAAAATTAGGAGGTCAAAATATAAACGTTAAATACAAAATATATATACATATCAAATATTAGAATGTTAAATACTAAATATATCAAAATTCAAATGTGGAATACTATAGAAAAGTCCAGTATCTCCTATAAGCGGATAAATTAAAGATACACTGTATTTACAATGTGGAGGACATGTGCAATAGTGCAGTCATTGTGAACAGACAGAAAAGTTACATATGAACAAAGGTGTGCTAGTGGTTAAGGTCCTGTGGGATGAGGCTGTTCATGGGGAGTTTGAGGTCCTTCTCTCACCACAACAGGTGATGAATCTGGCTGCTGTCAATGATTGTGCATAACACACACACAGAGGGATTCTCAACACACACACACACACACACACACACACTCCCTAGCCTTCTCTCTCCCCTCTAATGAATCTGTCTTTAGAGTGGCATCACTACAACCAAGTGTGGGGGAAGCATTATGTAAGGTGTGTGTGTGTGTGTGTGTGTGTGTGTGGGGGGGGGGCAGGCGCCTCTGTGTGCGTGTGTCAGCGTCTGCGTGTGTCCCTGGGCACTTCATAAAGTCCAATTAGGGGCAGAACTCCCCCCCCGTCTCTGTAGTCACCTGACAGCTGAGACGGGGGAATGATCCTATTTTCCCCACATTGGTACAGCGGGGTCCTCCTGCTTTATTTCTTCTGGAGAACACACACACACGGTTAGGCACGCACACGCACACGCGAACACACACTCAAGTCTTCTTCGCTCTTGGGAACGATGACAGATAAAGCGTTATTCAATTAGCCATATCTATTATCTTTGCCATATCTTTATATGGATGCGATGTATGCCTGTGTATGTAGGTATCAGGTATAGTGTGTGTACCTGTACACACACACACACACACAAGCACGCACGCGCTCGGCCACACATACACACACACACACACACGTTGGGTCGGGGTGTGTGTGTGTCTAACATCTATCTAACATGTAGCGGGCAGTGTCGTGAGCCCGGGAGAGAGAGGGGACATGGAGTAAGGGTTCAATTAAACTGAAACCCATTAGGTTAGATCAACTGCAAATACTTCTCCCGGGGGAAATTAGTGGTGGCAAGGCACTGGGACTAAAGGGCCGCATCGCCCGTCCAATGGGAAAGAGAGTGGGAGTCTGGAGCGCCGCCACCACCACCACCACCACCACCACCACCAGGGTGCTGTTCAAAACGCCTCCAATGAGAAAGAGAGTGGGAGTCTGGAACGCCTCCATCACCACCACCACCACCACCACCACCACCAGGGTGCTGTTCAAAACGCCTCCAATGAGAAAGAGAGTGGGAGTCTGGAACGCCTCCATCACCACCACCACCACCACCAGGGTGCTGTTCAAAACGCCTCCAATGAGAAAGAGAGTGGGAGTCTGGAACGCCTCCATCACCACCACCACCAGGGTGCTGTTCAAAAGCTTTACTACTACTACAGCCAATGAAGGAACATCTACTTTCTTGGGTTTCTATTGCCTCCAGTGCTCCAGAATGGGGAAGGGATGAATCCACAGCACAGCGTTTCCATTAACCTTGAGCTGTGAACGTTAACTGTGTGTACAAACAAACTGCAGACAGTATCTTCTGTTTTGACCAACGGGGAGTTTATCGCAGTTGAAACGCTGTGCGCTCACCTTGAGAACAGCCGCAGTCTCAACACTAATGCTCTTACACAAAGTTCCTTCAACATATGATACAGGGGGATGGGAGTAGTCGTCCCCACCACCCCACCACCCCACCCCAAACACACACACACACCCCTGTTTCTGTTCCGGGAACAACAATGCAATTCTGCTGAGTAGCACTCTGATCCACACACAACGTTGCCCCCTCGCCCCATCCACTCACACAAAACCTTCCCGTCTCCCGGGCACCGTAATCGGGATGAATCTGCATTACCGCCGGTGGTGCCTGGGCCGGCCCTGGAGCTGAACTCTGGCTGAGCAGTGATGGATGACAGGGGGGGCGGGGGGGGGGGGGGGCTTTTGACTCCAGTCAAAGCCTAAATTGAATTGGTTTTCTTTTTCATTGTACTGTTACAAGCCCCCCCCCCCCCCCCCCCCCCCCCCCCGCCTGTACTTGATCGATCATTCGCTCTCGCCTCCTTCTCCACCTCTCTTCCCTGTTCGTTTTAAACCTCCTCTCATCCCCCTAATCTCCTCAAACACACCGCTCCTCCCCCCTCCCTCCTCCTCCCCCCCTCCCTCTTTACCTCCCCTCTAATCTCAGAACCCGCAGGTTTGTTTTCCCCCTGGTTTGCGGCGTAAGTAAGCCTGCGATGGGGGCTTAGTCGGGGATTGTCGGCGTGTTGCGGGCGGCGGCGGCGGGGGGGGGGGGGGGGGGGGAGAGGCTGCGCATCTGATCGTTCGGGACAGAGCCGGCCGCCCTGGAAAGGCCTCATCAACCGCGTGTCGTCCGCAGACGCCCGTGGAGAGGCGTCGCGGCGGTCAGGCTCGCCTGCGGGAGAGCGCTCTCTAGTGGCGCAACGGATCTACGGTCGGGGGGGGGGGGGGGGGGGGGGGGGGGGAGCGCAGCTGAGCTTTTTCTCAGTCTTCCTCCTTTGCTCCTTTGCGCCTCGGATTCAACATGCCTCGTTCACTTGGAACACGTCGAGATTTAGGGAGCTATCGCTTTAAGAAATATATAACAATATATAATTGTCCCAGCGGCAGTAAAACATTGGGACATTAGCTCAGGGGTTAAGGCGGGTGGACTGGCAACCGGCTGGCAAAAATCGGAAGGTTGCTAGTTCGAGCCCCGACTTCAACCCTAACTAAGTCGAGGTGTCCTTGAGCAAGACACTTAACCCCAACCGCTCCCCGGGCGCTGTGATTGGCTGCCCACTGCTCCCTTGAGGGATGGGTTAAATGCAGAGGAAAATGTTCACTATGTGTATGTGACAATAAAAGTACCTTTTTAAAACGGTATTTCACGCTATGAGGGCAAGACCTCAAACTGAAAATGAATCCCCGGTTCACGTCCCCGCCGAACCTTGGGCCGGGACCCGTACGGCCGACGGATCGAGGGCCGCCCCCGGGGTGGCTCTCTCGTGTTAACTGGTCTGATACGGCTTGCGCTCTTACCTGTTGCCGAGCACTCACCCGCCCCCTCTGTCCTCACCCAGGAAGTACAACATCCGCGTGGAGGACATCATGGTGAGGGACGTGAGGTACATCACCCTCAACTGCTGCTACCGGGACCTGCACAACCTGCTGCTCACTGGGAACCTCAAGACCCTCGCACTGGTGGAGTCTGCTGGTGAGAGACACACACACACACACACAACCTGCTGCTCACTGGGAACCTCAAGACCCTCGCACTGGTGGAGTCTGCTGGTGAGAGACACACACACACACACACACACACACACACAACCTGCTGCTCACTGGGAACCTCAAGACCCTCGCACTGGTGGAGTCTGCTGGTGAGAGACACACACACACACACACACACACACACACACACACAACCTGCTGCTCACTGGGAACCTCAAGACCCTCGCACTGGTGGAGTCTGCTGGTGAGAGACACACACACACACACACACACACACAACCTGCTGCTCACTGGGAACCTCAAGACCCTCGCACTGGTGGAGTCTGCTGGTGAGAGACACACACACACACACACAACCTGCTGCTCACTGGGAACCTCAAGACCCTCGCACTGGTGGAGTCTGCTGGTGAGAGACACACACACACACACACACATGCACACACACACGCACACACATGCACACATGCACATACAGGTACACACACGCAAACACAGGTACACACAGGTACACAGACACACACATGCAA
Source organism: Lota lota (assembly GCA_026745465.1). Lineage (NCBI taxonomy): Eukaryota > Metazoa > Chordata > Actinopteri > Gadiformes > Lotidae > Lota > Lota lota. The sequence continues at coordinate 815,694 of JACYXH010000719.1, forward strand.
GCACAGGTACACATACACATACACACGCGCGCAAATGCACACACGTGCAAACACAGGTACACAAACACACACACAAACAGAGGTACTCACACACACGCAAACACAGGTACACACACACCCAAACAGGTGCACAAACACACACATGCAAGCACAGGTACACATACACACACACATACGCGCAAATACACACGTGCAAACACACGCAAACACACACACACATGCATACACAGGTACACAAACACACACACACACAAACAGAGGTACTCACACACACGCAAACACAGGTACACACACACCCAAACACAGGTACACTAACACACACGCACATGCAAGCACAGGTACATACACACACACACACACAGTTTGACACACACACACTTGCAAACACAGGTACACACACACAATCAAACACACACAAGCATGCTCACTTACACACAAACACATACACATGCAAACACACGCACACGCAGAAACACACACACACAAACACATGCACATTCACAGCTCTCCAATCCACAGCTCTCCAACAAGATATTCTCAACGCTGAACCCGAATTCAACCTTAGCATTTCTGCAGTTTTAATAATGCATATGACAAATTTATTATTCTATTAAGTGTATAGAGTGACAGCAGCGCATAGAGTGACTGGTGGACTGCTGCGTACAGCAATTATTTATATTTTGCAGCTTTCCTGCTAAATAAAAGACTAGGTGTTGGTGTATACAGTCCAGGGGTATCCTGGACCAAGATTTAGCATAGCCCAATCTGATTCGTCAGGCCACACCCATCATCGACTGATAGACAAATCATATACGATATTATTTAATATATGCCGCTCAATGATGCCTAATTTGTTGAGACTTTAGTGTGGTTTAAACACTTTAAACACACAACAGTAATCCGTTGGCTTATCAGGGTTTCCCCCAGCTGTGTATCAGCGCTGGAAGACCGACTCACAAAGTAACTGTCTCCGTTCACGTCCTATAAAATAAAAGCTAGGCTACTGTTAGCCTTGTATCGTATAATATCGACCTATGTAACACATGGTCATTAATATGGCACTATGTACTCAAACAGTGGGCAGGCTCTGATGCGATGGAGAGCTCTGTTCTGTCTGACTACGCACGCTATTCACATGGGAACATGACAAACCCTGCATCCATGAAGAGACCGTAGACAGCTTGCAGTTTGAAATACATGTGAACGATGAGTCTCAGCGTATAGAATAAATGCGCCACCGTTTATTTTGGAAGAACAGCCAGAAAACACTTACAAGTACGGAGAATAGCTTTATGTTTGACTTTTCTTTGTTTGAGATCTTCTTTAATCGTTTCGAAATGCTGCCAAACTTGAGAAGCTAACATTTTGTAACGTTCTGGACTAAGGGTCTGGAATGTGCTCTACTCCAAAATGACAATGCTTGGATAGTGCCACCGCCATTATACAAAGGGGTTATCAAACAAAGAATAAGGGCATGTATTGAAAGCAGAACATAACATCACAGCATAATGCACACAGAAGAGCAACTCAATCCCCTACCGCCACAAAAAAGAAAAACGTTATGTAACTTTAAGGCTTTTCCTTCTAGAAGCAAAGCAATGCTGTGGTATCACTCACTTAGCACCCCCATTTTCCCAATGCTGTGGTATCACTCACTTAGCACCCCCATCTTCCCAGTGGAATGTCCCGCTGTTACACATTTTCTTGACTAAATGTCTTTCTATCAAAGACACGAATCGTGGAAGATTCAAGGTCACCCCTAATAAAGTCCATAACATGCTGCCTTGCGTTCGGCTGGATGTGTGTGGAAATGCTCCTGTACAAGGTCCTTATACCGATGGTGGTATAAGGTCATTCATAAGAGGAAGGGATATCACCGCAAAAACAACCGCGACAAACACACGAAAAACACCACTTTCCATGGCGATGGATGGTGTACTTTC
>JACYXH010000719.1:827636-845136 GCA_026745465.1 Lota lota
GGAATTCTGGAAATACAGAAACAAGAAAGAAAACTACACCAAACAATAGGGAAGGGACACTGTTGCAAACTGCTGTAAATGAGATGTGGATTGAGGGATGGAAATGCCAATGGAGAGCTTTGAATGGATAGATTTTAGGGGGGAGATGGACTGAACCAAGGTTGGAGGAGTGTGTTGTAGATGTTCTCTATAGTGGGTGTCGGGCATAGCCGATGCCTAATACTACAGTGCTGTGTGTGTGTGTGTGTGTGTGTGTGTGTGTGTGTGTGTGTGTGTGTGTGTGTGTGTGTGTGTGTGTGTGAGAGAGAGCCGACCTGATCCTGGATCCTCGCCACTGACTGGTCAGACACATAGAAAGATCAATGACTCGAGGCATAGAGAGGGACAGAGGCAGTGGAAGAGTGATTGCTGCTCCTTAATCATTCTCTGGTCACAGAATCTGCCCACTTAGCAACACTGCTGCATCCACCTATTGTCAGCAGTCTCACTCTGTCCCTCACACACACAGACACACACACAACCACACACACAACCACACACACACACCACAGGAGCAGGAAGTTGTATGCATGCACACACACAAACACATAACATCACATTAAAATTCTCTGCTCTTAAATCACACACACAATTACCATGCATATATTTTCTAATTTGACTTCTCTCTTTCACACAAACACACACACACACAAATATGCCATAAGAATATCTAATAACACCGTGGGTTAACTTTAATACTGAATAACCTCTCATTGTGTTAATTGTTTGACGAAAGCATGACGACTGCATCATTTCGTGTTAGTTTATACAATACTGTTAGCAGTATTGCGCTATTGCAACAGTGTGTTTTCAGTAACACCCTTCCATTACATAACACACCCAACGAGCCTTCAGTGAGATGAGTGTGTGTGTGTGTGTGTGTGTGTGTGTGTGTGTGTGTGTGTGTGTCTTCGATTGCCTCTTCAACTGCGGGCATGTCCCACACCACTTGCAATAATCCTACAGTATAGAGCACCTCTCCCTCTGCCCCACGGCAACAGTTACCAGGGTTACCGACGGGTCAGCCTCCAGAGCAGCTGGGATATACGAGCTCAGGGCTCCCATCAGCCCATGGGTCGTACACACACACACAGTCTCTCTCTCTCTCTCTCTCTCTCTCTCTCTCTCTCTCTCTCTCTCTCTCGCTCTCTCTCTCTCTCGCTCTCTCTCTCGCTCTCTCTCTCTCTCTCTCTCTCTCTAGGTCTCTCTCTCGTTTCTACAATATTAATCAGACATACTCACACACTACAGGGGTTGCCTGGTTACTTTGGTGCATCCATGGGGTTTGGGATGAGGGAGTGGGAAGGGGGGGGGGATCCATCACTGTGCTGATCATCATGTGCTCCAGCTGTTCATGTATCATCTGTCCCACATCTCTCTCCATCAGCCTCATAGGTTCACTGTAGCTGCTCATCTCATTATCTGGTCTCATCTGGTCTCGATGCCTGCCGTGTGTGTGCGTGTGTGTGTGTGTGCTGACTCCTCTCTCCTCTCTGGTCCTCTCTGCAGGATGATGGGGACACGGAGGACGACATGACCATCCGAGAGGTGAGGGCCGACACCCAGTGTGCATGCCAGGGTTTGAAGGAGGGGGTGTGGCCTGTCAGCCATGAGCCATGGAGCCTCACTTGTTTAGAGATGAGGGTGAAACACACCACGTGAAAAGAACATAGGCCTTGTTAAGTGAACCAGATGATGCTGATATCTCCTAGCCAATCCGATGAGAGATGTGGGGTATACAGCCTATCGGAGGCCTTCCCACGATGCCAGGCAGCAGAGCAAGGGCTTGACTGATGGATGACATCCTCATGTCTCTGACAGGGTTATCAGGTTCCTCTCACATCCAGGGATGAGGGGCGATTACCTGCACACTGATATTTTGGGAGATGACATCATTCATAATTAATTCATCAACAGCCCTTCTCATTTCCTCATTCACCCACCATCCCTCACACTCCTCTCTCTCTCTCTCTCTCTCTCTCTCTCTCAATCTGTTGCACTCATTCCATCACTTCTTCCTCACACTTCCTGTCAACTGCCAACACATCTTCACATACATACAGGCACCCTTCAGCCCCCCTCCAACACACACACACACTTCCCTGGTCATTCATCCATTCACACAAATTGTCAGAGTTCTGGAACGTAACAAGAGTGTGTTGAATCTGTCTCTCTCTCTCTCTCTCTGTGTCTCTGTCTCTGTCTCTCTCTCTCTCTCTGTGTCTCTGTCTGTCTGTCTCTCTCTCTCTCTCTCTCTCTCTCTCTCTCTGTGTCTCTGTCTCTGTCTCTGTCTCTCTCTCTCTCTCTCTCTCTCTCTCTCTCTCTCTGTCTGTCTGTCTGTCTGTCTGTCTGTCTGTCTGTCTGTCTGTCTGTCTGTCTGTCTGTCTGTCTGTCTGTCTCTCTCTCTCTCTCTCTCTCTCTCTCTCTCTCTCTGTCTGTCTGTCTGTCTGTCTGTCTGTCTGTCTGTCTGTCTGTCTGTCTCTCTCTGTGTCTCTGTCTGTCTGTCTCTCTCTCTCTCTCTCTCTCTCTCTCTCTCTCTCTCTCTCTCTCTCTCTCTCTCTCTCTCTCTCTCTCTCTCTCTCTCTCTCTCTCTCTCTCCCTCTCTCTCTCTCTCTCTCTCTCTCTCTCTCTCTCTCTCTCTCTCTCTCTCTCTCTCTCTCTCTCTCTCTCTCCCTCTCTCTCTCTCTCTCTCTCTCTCTCTCTCTCTCTGTCTGTCTGTCTGTCTGTCTGTCTGTCTGTCTGTCTGTCTGTCTGTCTCTCTCTGTCTGTCTGTCTGTCTCTCTCTCTCTCTCTCTCCCCTCTGTTGAATTAAGACAGCCAGGCGCCTTCAGGCCAGTGAGGCCCAAACATCATTTAAATTCAACCTGTAGGTTAACATCCAAAGGGATGTGAGCGAGTCTGACTCCAACGTGTGTTAATCGATGCATTCCTGCTGTTTTTAGGCAGTTTGAACCCCCCAATGGTGTACTCATCTCCCCTTTCCTGCACCTCCCCACTACTCCCATTCACTTCCCCCTCCTCTCCCTCCCGCTCCAGATCGCAGAGTGGGAGGAGCAACAGCTTGACGAACAGGTCAACTTCAGCAACTGCAAGATCGACCCCGCCCCTTTTCAACTTGTGGAACGCACCTCACTGCATAAGGTATGTCTGTCTGTCTGTCTGTCTGTCTGACCGTCGGCCTGCCTTTCTGAGAGTCTGTTAGAGACTGTGAGACTGAGTGAGTCGTATTACTTCTGTTAATATCCTCTACATCGAACCATCAGCTCCTAACATTAACATTGGGACTGTACCACAGAACCTGCATGCACAGTGCATGTTGCATTGTTGCATGTTGTCTCTAGCTTTGTATATCCTGGTCCACTGTTATACACACACCAGGCAGACCTGCGATCACTAGCAATCAATGCGGTCCAGAGATCTGTCTCAATATCCGAACACATCAGGGCTTTGTCCCTGAAATCACCATCAGTGTCTTCACACTTTTACAATTGGGATGAGATAGTCACCGTTAACATGCTTTATCGAGCCAAACAGTACTACACACACACACAAACACACACACACACGCAAAGAATCAAATCCACCTCCCTCCTGGGAGTGATTGCTCCTTGACTGGGTGCAGGAGAAAGAAGAGATGTGCCATGAAGGGGGAGCTTTTGAGCTTTGTTGATTTAGGTTTCCCACTGCAGCACAGGCTCCTCTCTCTCTCTGGCTCTCTCTCTCTGGCTCTCTCTCTCTGGCTCTCTCTCTCTCTCTCTCTCTCTCTCTCTCTCTCTCTCTCTCTCTCTCTCTCTGGCTCTCTCTGGCTCTCTCTCTCTCTCTCTCTCTCTGGCTCTCCCTCTCACTATCTCTCTCTCTCTCTCTCTCTCTGGCTCTCTCTGGCTCTCTCTCTCTCTCTCTCTCTCTCTCTCTCTCTCTCTCTCTCTCTCTCTGGCTCTCCCTCTCACTATCTCTCTCTCTCTCTCTCTCTCTGGCTCTCTCTGGCTCTCTCTCTCTCTCTCTCTCTGGCTCTCCCTCTCACTATCTCTCTCTCTCTCTCTCTCTCTGGCTCTCTCTGGCTCTCTCTCTCTCTCTCTCTCTCTCTCTCTCTCTCTCTCTCTCTCTCTGGCTCTCCCTCTCACTATCTCTCTCTCTCTCTCTCTCTCTGGCTCTCTCTCTCTCTCTCTCTCTCTGGCTCTCCCTCTCTCTCATCTCAACATTTAAGAGTGGGCACACACAATCTCCTTAAGCATATTCAACCAATGACCACCTGCTCACACAGAAAACACACACACATACAAACACACACACACATACACACACACACACACAGGACCATGGATGTTATGTTGAAAGTGTGTTTGTGATGGTGAGATGTAAATATCTATTCTTTAAGGGTTTTCATAGCGGAGCTGAGGGAGGTAAAGCCCGATTGTTTGCTGATATGCTTGATAGAAATAAGGCATTCTCAACAGCATAGGCTGGGGTTTAAATGTTTCAAAATGTGATGCACCTCCCGTTGTCTGAAGAGAAGGAGCAGACATGTTTGTACTTTCTTGCCTTCCTAGTGTAGCATACCCTAAGCATGCTCATAAAAAGAATTGGCTTTTAGGTAAAAAGGTCTAATTACAACAAGTCTGTCGATACACGATGTAGGTCTGCACAGATATATGTGTGTGTGTATATAAAGTATATGTGTGTATATATATGTGTGTATATATATATATTTATATATGTGTGTATATTTTGTGGTGTTAAGAAGAACACATTCAATTATGATGATGTTATTGATATATGTATATATAACTGGATATGTTGATGTTGTATAGTAATTCATGTTCATCAATATATTGTAAATAGACAAGTAAGGTAGCAATCCCTGCCCAGACAAAATGGATGGTTCCAGGTGGGAGGGGTTAGGGCCTATGGAAGTCTCCTCAGCCTAACTCTAGGATTGTCAAGCTGACCGGCTAATGGCCACTGAGGTGCTGCTAGCCAGCGGAACAACCTTTGGAGAGCAGCCATATGGCCAAATCTATCCGCGTCGTCCTTTCCTTCAGCTTGGCGTATTTTGCACCGAGTGCTAGTCTGTGCCCGGTCAGACTTCTAGCCGAACGACCAAAGTGGGGTGACCTTTGTTCAGGTACAATTTCCTCGTCTTTGGCAGCAGTTTCACCGCCGCTCAAATTTCTCCTGAATAGTCGTACGCTTCTCCACGCAGGAGCCATGGCGAGTGGGAGGGGCCGGAACCATGGGGCCGCCCGTATGCGCTAGTTTATTTGCTGTACGATGGGCTGGTGGTGTCGTTTTTTTGAAGGTGGAGGAAAACGGGCTCAGAAATAACTATCGGAAATAAATCTCATTCATTTATCATCGTTGCCGTGGACATTTTTCCCACAGAAACTTTGGAGATTGTTTTATCGCCCAACCATGCTGTCCATTGATCATGTCTCTCCCTCCACCCCTCTCTCTCCCTCCACCCCTCTCTCTCCCTCCACCCCTCTCCTCTCCTTCCACCCCTCTCTCTCCCTCCACCCCTCTCCTCTCCCTCCACCCCTCTCTCTCCCTCCACCCCTCTCCTCTGCCTCCACCCCTCTCGTCTCCCTCCACCCCTCTCCTCTCCCTCTCCCTCCACCTCTCTCCTCTCCCTCCACCCCTCTCTCCCTCCACCCCTCTCTCTCCTTCCACCCCCTCTCTCCCTCCACCCCTCTCCCTCTCCCTCCACCTCTCTCCTCACCCTCCACCCCTCTCTCCCTCCACCCCTCTCTCCCTCGGCCCCTCTCCTCTCCCTCCACCCCTCTCTCTCCTCCACCCCTCTCCTCTCCCTCCACCTCTCTCCTCTCCCTCCACCCCTCTCTCTCCCTCCACCCCTCTCTCTCCCTCCACCCCTCTCCTCTCCCTCCACCCCTCCTCCCTCCACCCCTCTCCTCTCCCTCTACCCCTCTCTCTCCCTCCACCTCTCTCCTCTCCCTCCACCCCTCCTCTCCCTCCACCCCTCCTCTCCCTCCACCCCTCTCCTCTCCCTCCACCCCTCTCCTCTCCCTCCACCCCTCTCCTCTCCCTACACCCTCTCCTCTCCCTACACCCCTCTTTCTCCCTCGGGCCCCTCTCTCTCCCTCCACCCCTCTCCTCTCCCTCCACCCCACCCCTCTCCTCTCCCTCCACCCCCTCCTCTCCCTCCACCCCTCTCCTCTCCCTCCACCTCTCTCCTCTCCCTCCACCTCTCTCCTCTCCCTCCACCCCTCTCTCTCCCTCCACCCCTCTTCTCTCCCTCCACCCCTCTCTCTCCAGACCCACACCATCTTCTCCCTGCTGGGCTTGGACCACGCCTACGTGACCAGCATCGGGCGACTCATCGGGGTGGTGTCCCTCAAGGAGGTAAGGCTGGTCCACACACCAGGGGTAATGCTGGTCCACACACCAGGGGGAAGGCTGGTCCACACACCAGGGGGAAGGCTGGTCCACACACCAGGGGTAATGCTGGTCCACACACCAGGGGGAAGGCTGGTCCACACACCAGGGGAAGGCTGGTCCACACACCAGGGGTAATGCTGGTCCACACACCAGGGGGAAGGCTGGTCCACACACCAGGGGGAAGGCTGGTCCACACACCAGGGGAAGGCTGGTCCACACACCAGGGGGAAGGCTGGTCCACACACCAGGGGGAAGGCTGGTCCACACACCAGGGGAAGGCTGGTCCACACACCAGGGGAAGGCTGGTCCACACACCAGGGGTAATGCTGGTCCACACACCAGGGGTAATGCTGGTCCACACACCAGGGGTAATGCTGGTCCACACACCAGGGGGAAGGCTGGTCCACACACCAGGGGGAAGGCTGGTCCACACACCAGGGGGAAGGCTGGTCCACACACCAGGGGTAATGCTGGTCCACACACCAGGGGGAAGGCTGGTCCACACACCAGGGGTAACGCATGTGGTGTTCCTTCTTCTTCAGGCCGTGTTTCAGGCCGTGTTTATCAGGAACGCCGGGACAAATCTCAGGAGGAATGGGATTGGATCGTTCAGGGTGTCGTGTGAAAGGTTGATGACATGCTAGCCGGCTGTGTGTCGGTTCGTTACAGGCTTTTTATGAGTGGAAACATCATGACTCTGATTGGTTGAAATGCCACGTGTATCCCATATGGACATCATACTTATCTTGGCTGCAGAGAAAGCTACAAAGTTGAGGTTTCCTTCTTTCTTTTTTTATTTAAAATTGTTATGACACACTTTGCTGACTAACAGGACCCACTATTTACCAAGAAGAATCGCCGTTGTCATTTCAAGGCGTCTTTAAGGGAGATCCGAGTTCATGTGTGAAGCCACTCATACTAGTCCTTTTCCTGCCCTTGTTCTCAGCCCAGTTAATCACCCCCCCCCCCCCCCCCCCCCCCCACACACACACACACACACACACACACACACAGAGCAAGGAGACAATCTGGGTTCAACTCTCAGCGCCAAAGAGAATGAAGACAACCTAGAGACCGGCAAGTCACAAGACGACTCCTCTGTTCCAGCTCTGTAACTCTCATGGGGCAGGCGTCGCAGGGCAACTGAAAACGACGCGAGCTATTTAATGGAAAGATCACTCGACACAAAAGGATGTCGGTGTGTGTGAAAAGCACGAGGTTTGTCGTGATAATCGTGTCCATGGTGTAACCGTGCGTGGTGGGGTGCAGGCGTTATGGATTTTAGCTTTAAGTGTCTGGCACTTAAGTAATGCCTAAAAAGCCGGCCGTTGGGAGCAGATGGTTCCCGGGAGAGCGAGCGAGAGTCCTCGCCGGTTTGACAGGTTGATCCATCATCTTGAGCATGCGCGCGCTCGTAGCGAAGGAGGACGACTACGCGCACGCATCGGCGTTGATCACCGAAACACAGACGTCGATCTCTGCGGCGAGTCGCAGCGAAAACACGCATGCTTCTTATGAATGGTCTGTGGGTCGGCCGTGTGGAATCAGGCGGTCCTAGAGAAAGGATTGATAGATTGATGTTTCAGTAAAGGCCTATGTGTGTCTTCTCTCCCGCTAAACCATTCCGTCCTCTGCCTTTTTCTTTTTATCTTTGTGCCATTCTCACACTACTAACTCTCTCCGGCTCCATTATCCCTCCCTCTCATGCTTCACACTCTTCTGCCCTTCTGTCGATCCAGCCGTGACCTCCTCCTGTTTCCTCTATTGCTGTTCTTTACTCCACACTCTCCCTCTTTATCGTCTACTCTGTTGACACTCTTCCTGCCTCCTCCCCATCTCTCCCGCTCTGCTCATTCTTTGTGAATTGGCCTCCGCTTGTGGCCTGAATGGCTTCTGTGTGTTTCCACCATGAAGCTGGTTTTCAGAAACCCAAATGCCACGCCAGGGCAGATCATGGGTGTGCACACGAGAGAGAGACATAGAGATCCTGAGGAACAGAGTGTCCTCTGCATACGTCCTAATGCGAAGCCGAAGAGAGCGCGACCTTGTAGAGGGAGTGAGGGAGCAACTGGTGTCTGAAACAGGAGGAGAGCAGTTGAGTCATTGAGGCCGCAAATTACTGCCTGTCCATTCCCCTCGCTGTGCCATTGATCCTCAACCACACACACACACACACACACACATGAGTATGTTCATGTTTTATAGTCATGGCAACAAGCTCTTGCATAATTGCCATGGTAGCCGTTTACATTGGCAAGGTTTTAGCGTTGCCAATGTAAACGTCGTGGAGCTGCAGAACGAGCAGCGCTCAGATCTCCCATTAAAAGGCAACTTTAGAGAGCTGATTGGATCATGTTTTACTGATGTCTGCTCCCTTTTTAGCCCATAGTCTGCCCAGTCTGTTGGCTGGCAGACGTTTTGCAGATATGAACTTTGTGTACCTTTTTTTTTAAACACATGTCAATAAGGACATTGTGTTGATACAAAATTATGTCTGCTGTCAGATCAATATTAGAGGCCAGTAATGTAAGAATGATAAGCCCACGGCCTGAAAGACAACACGAAATTGGAGTTGATTGATTCAACTTTACTGATGGGGTCCATTGCGAGGATGTAGGCACAGTGGTCTAATAAAGATCGCTTTTTGTTCAACTCACCTCCTCTCGCGTTGTAGACACGTTCCGAAATTGGGCATTTGGCCATCAATTGACATCCATAATATTCCGAACAAGTGTTGAGCAGCTCCCGTAGCTGTATCTTGGTTTGTCCAACACAAGAAAGAGCATAGAGACTGCCCTGGCTAGGTAACTTTCTCCAATAGTGGCCCACAAGCGATCAAATGCACAAGATTTGATTCTGTGTTTACAGGCCACTGCGCTGCTCACGGACTTGGAGACGAGATGAGATGAGTAGGAGAGACTGAGCGCTATCTTCTCTGTGAAGATAGCGGCTGCGATTAGGCAGTGTGCAAATTTAGTATTCTGAACGCAGAGCAATATTTCTATAAGTCGCAATGGTAAGCGTAGGAAGGTTGTTGTTTTTAACTGTTTAGACCCCAGCTCAAGCATTCACTTCTGATCAAAAGGTACTGAAGGTATGAATGGACGTAGAACGAGACTAGCAACTGAACACAAATCCTTTCTTTTTTCTAACATTCAGGAATTGTAACTGCTTGCCTCTCAGTCTCTGTCCCTAAGTCTGTGAGCAGTGCAGTGGCGGGTTTACGCAGAATCAAATCTTGTGCATTTGATCGCTTGTGGGCACTATTGGAGAAAGCTACCTAGCCAGGGCAGTCTCTATGCTCTTTCTTGTGTTGGACAAACCAAGATACAGCTATGGGAGCTGCTAAAACACTTGTTTGGAATATAATGGATGTCAATTGATGGCCACATGCCCAAAGTCCTGGCTGATTTACAAGAAACCCTAGGGTCTTAGCAAACCAGCCAAATCCTTTAACAACTTGCATATTACTAATAAGTTACACTCGCCGATCAAATTATAATCAAAACTTGCTTCCCCTTTGCTTCTATGATCTCCTGTTTCAACTGGGAAAGGCTGAAAGTTAGAAAACTTCTCATGGTTGATTTCACAGTCTTAAGTCTGTGTCAGCACATACTTTATGACTAGATATCAGACCAACATCCAAGAGGCTCTTAAATTATTATTTTCCTCCAAATTATTTTCACAGATGTACAAGTAGTTTGGAGTAGAATCCTTGAATCAACTAAGATGAAACAACTTGAACATGAATAAATGTAATGCTAGTGTAATAATATCAATGCTTGGGCACACAACATAATGGCAGCCTTTGAATGTGTAATAAACAAAACACAAACTCTCAAACACACAGGCCTGAAAAGAAGACATAAAAACGCATTGCTTCTAACATTACCAAGATACAGCCATCCAAATGAAGAGCGTTCACCTTTTGGTTCTGGCTCTGAAAACACATTGACTGAAAGCTTAAATAGGGGTTGCGTATTTCCCAGATTGGGTAATAAACCGCAGCTGCACTGTGTGTTATTTCACACCATGGCGTCAAACAGTCTTTAAATACACACTCGAGGTTCATCCACGCCTCAGTCCAGACCACATGGGGCCAACTTTAATAGCGTCGTTCAATTGAAATAGTGATCGTCTTTGTGTGTGTGTGTGTGTGTGGGGGGGGGGGGGGGGGACGGGCTAGGGCCAGCTAATGGCAGCAGCGTTTTCTTCGAGGACGCCAATAGGAATAAATCCAGTCACCTATGAGCCATCATTGTCATCATGGTGTCATTTTTATTGTGCTAATCTATGCTCAACACGGCAGATGTTTTACTGAGCTCTGAGCTGTAGATTGTAACACCATGAGTGTTTGAGGCCATGCCGAGATAGAAGACAGAAATAGGGAAAAGGCCGCTGAGTGGACCGAGAACTATGGACCGAGAACTATGGACTGAGAAGTTTGACTGTGTTTGACTGACTTCAGGAGACAGCACTGTGTTTTCCATTCTCTGGACAGAGCAGCCTATCTGGACCACCTGAACCTTACGTTTTTAGATGTAAAGATTCAGACGGTTACGTTAAGGTATCAGGTTATGTAAAGGTTTGGTGTGGTTAACATAAACATTAAAATAATTTGTAAAATACCAGGGGTCTGCTACTTTCAGCTAAAACGCTAAAATCACAGGAACGGCTGCATGTAACACTATTCTCTCTCTCTATCTCTCTCTGTCTCTCTCTCTGACTCTGTCTCTCTGTGTCTCGGTCTCTCTGTGTCTCTTTCTCTCTCTCTGTCTCTGACTCTCTCTCTCTGTCTCTCTGTCTCTATGTCTCTCTCCCCATCCAGCTGCGTAAGGCCATCGAGGGCTCTTTGACCGTGAAGGGTGTGAAGGTGCGCCCCCCACTGGCCAGTTTCCGGGACAGCGGCACCAGCAGCAGCGAGAACGAGGCCACGGAGCTCCACAAGCTGTGGGACCGCCACAAGAGCATGCCGCTGCCCCGCGAGCACACCCAGTCCGACTCGGACGAGAAGTCCCAGTGAGGGGCCCCTGAGGGCCGCGGCGGAGGAGCAGGTGGGGAGCGGGGCAGGAGGAGCAGGTGGGGAGCGGGCCAGGAGGAGCAGGTGGGGAGCGGGGCAGGAGGAGCAGGTGGGGAGCGGGGCAGGAGGAGCAGGTGGGGAGCGGGGCAGGAGGAGCCAGCATCTACTGCTACCCTTGAAAGCTGCCAACACAGAAGAAGAAAAAAACGAATCCTCAGGGTTCGGATCGATATGTAATTCTGGGAAATGGAGTCCTCTTATTCCCTCCCTCCCCCCCTCCCCCCTCCCCCCTCCCCCCTTTACCCCTTCCCCCCGTGTCCCCCTATTGGTGTGTCTCCATCCTTCTCTTCTGCTGCCCGGCCCGGTAAGGTAACCAGGGGTGTCCTGGCACTGACTACAGACACTTGAATTCAGCCCAGATTGTGCCCTGCTCTCCTCTCGAACCATGAGGCCCTGCTAGAAGAAGCAAAAGGACGAGTGTGTACGGAGTGTTAGTGAGTAGTGTGGAGAGACGGGGGATTTGAAAGGGTTACAGCAGACATGGGGCGGGACTCTACTAAAAGGAATGCCACTGTCTGACGAGCCTGACGTCTTTTTGTTCTGCATCGGGATCAAACTCTGAACAAGTCTTCCATTTGTGTTGCGAGGACAAACAAAGAGTGTGTGTATGTGTTGAGAGATTGGACGAGTGTGTGCATGTAGCGACTATTCTTAACGAGGTTTTTATTATTTTGTAATTCATTTGAACACATTTCAGTCTTAGCGTCGTAGTTCTGTGTTCATTTAATCGCCATCCAAACAGGTGGTCTGGCTGTAACTGGATTTTAGTCATGTAGCCCCTCCCTTGGTCACAAGACTGCCGCCTGGCAGGGGCTTCTGCCTTCGTTTTCTAGACCTTTCTTGGTTCTCTGCTGCCATTCCACGAAGCATGAAGCGGGCTGCTCAAAGGAAAACAGCTCATCTTCTGTCTCTCTTCTGTCTGGTCCCTGTGTGTGCATGGCTGGACGAGACCGTCCATCTGAGAGAACGCTCTCTACGCCTCCTTCATCCCCCTCGTGCATGGCCCTTCTCAAAGACACTGCAACGCTACACGTGAAAACATGCACACACACACACACACACACACACACACACACACACACACACACTTAATGACACTAAACAAAATGTACCATCCAAGACATTTATCTTTCCCCTTCTTTTCATTTCCAATCAAAGCTCTTAAGAAGCATCACAGAACCACGGAGGGCTGATGGAGAGGACAGGGAGAAATCATCTAAAGAGAGACAGGAAGAGAGAGAGAGACAGAGAGAGAGACCGAATGAGAGAGACGGGGAAGCCAACGGGGAGCAAACAAGCGGCCACGGCAAGAACGAGCGCATTATGAGTTCATATATATTTATATATTTACAAATGCCCTGGCAGCGACGCGGTGCTTGGGGTCTAAGGGAAGGGGTCTTCTTACATCCCCATGCCTCCACAGCGTCTCCTCCCCGATGACAGCCGTGTCTCAGTGGGAGGGATGTGATTTGCTGTCCGCTGCTGACTGCGGGAGGAGTGAGCAGTGCCCTTAATAATGTGTGTGTCTGGTGCAGCGCGCTGGGCTTATCCACGGGGACAGGGGGAGAAGGGTGCCGTCGGGGCTCTCTTCTCCCGGCCCCGCTCCTCTCGGCCCTCATGTCCCTCTCTCTTCGGCTCTTTGTGTCATGCCACGCCCTGACTTGGAGAGTGTTTCCTGACTCAGACGGACTCCTTTAAGTGTGGCTCTTTTCTTGTTTTTATGGAATGGGTGAAGATGCCTTATCAACCCTGATATGTTGCAGATGCCTTAAAGCACGTAACACACACACACACACGGCATATACACGTAGCCATGCTCATCATGACCCACCTGAGGTAGCATGGCTTTAGCATGTAAGCGCTGCATGTGACTCAAGAGGCTGCGAGATGACCTATATGTTTTCACAACGTATGACCAGAAGAACGATGAAGTGAGCTAAATAAAAAAAACAGTGTGGGGGGGGGGGGGGGATGCTGTGTCGAGGTCTGGACACTGGTCCTGGGTTGCATGTCTGAGGTGTTCACAGGCACGTTCCATGGAGCTGCTCACACAGTGAGACTGCTCTGCCCCTGATTGGCCAGCTCCAGCCAGGTATTGATCAGTGTCTGGCCTCTTGGCTTGGGAAAAATAGATTTATCAATTTAATATATATATATATTTAACACAATTACTTGTAATATAAGATCCTAATTTAATGTCTTAACAGATGCAATGTGTTTTCTTGTCTCATTTTCTGTTCGATTCTTACAGGCAACATGTTTTGTTTGTGATGCCTGACGGTGTTTGAACTTCCTGTTATGTGTAGTGCAGATAACACTAGAACAACGATGGCTACTTCGTAGGGTCGAAACAATAATAATATTTGTACTATTAGTAATACTGTTGATAATAATGACGATAGTGTGTTTAGTGGAAGGTAGCTGTTGAGCTGTATGGGGCTGTGTGTGACATTCCACAAGTGCCTCTCCACTCTTCATCAGCTGGGCGGCCTCTTCCTCTTTTGTATATTGTTGTTGTTAGCGTGGATTAGCAATCACAAATGCTCTTTCTATAGTCTTGCATGTGAGCATTTTGACAAGGCACATGCACACACACACTCGTTTTCTTTCTGTTTTCTCTCAAACACGCACACTCTTACACACATACACTTAAGATGATGTGTCCGCGCCACTGTGCAATTATGCACTATCTCCATGGCAACATATCCCCACATTCATTCCCTCTCCGCCCGCCTCTCTGCACAGAGAATCGCGGAGATCCACTCGCACGATTATATTCAGTTGTTCTGTTCTCCCATCGATGTTCGTCAATCTTTGTTCCTACCGGTGGAGCTGCCCTCTGCTCTGTCGTCAACATTTCAACTGTAAAATGCCACGCGGCATATTTGTCATATTTATTAATCAAATGAAAATCTAATTTGTGATTTGTTTGTTTCCTTCCATTATATGATTTTCCTTTTTGTGGTATGCAGTAACAGTAATACATTTGCGCAATAATAATTGTAACCCAGTTAAAATTGACCATTTAACATGAATGCAATATAACCTCTTTTTTTTTAAAGAAACCTGAAAAGTGTAGAAAAAGAAAATGCATTGTAGGTGAGGAGATCCGAGATGTGTGTGTGTGTGTGTGTGTGTGTGTGTGTGTGTGTGTGTGTGTGTGTGTGTGTGTCAAGGTCATACTATAGTTCTATACAATCAAAGACATCCATTATGTGTATCTTTGGGAGCTTTGGGGACCCCTGCTTCCACTTCTGTTTTCGGGGGGACTGCACGCTTTGCCAGGGGCCGCCCATCATGCTTTGACGCTTGTGCCAGCTCGTCCAGTGTTAGGGGCCCCGGTCAAATGTCCCCACACTCCTCGTTGTACATCCATTTAAACTACAGTCACTCCAGAGGGCCAACACAAAAAAGAACAAAAACAGAGACTGAACAAAAAAGTATGAATTCAGAGGTATTTTTCACAGACGATTGAAACAATGTTTTGTATAACAGGAATGAATAAAGACATTTTAACAACAGAGCATCTGTGAAGCGTTTCCTTTAAAACAACGCAGGGGTCTATGACTTGCTAGACCCCTTGAAACGCACGCACACACACAGACACACCCGCACACACACAGACACACACACTTTAAATCTGTAGCCGAGTTATTCGGCACCTAGTGTCCTTCCCAGGTCCGCTGGGAAACATCTGGAATATGGTTTCTTTCCACGTTTCACTAGTTCTACTTTTACACACCGCCCTCCATCCCTTGTTAACTCCCTCCTCGGTGTATGTTTGTGTGTGCACATAGCCATCCTACAATGGGAAGAGAAATACTTAATTAGCTAAATGAGTTAATTTGTTAAGTGGTCTGCCTCCCTGTTCCTCTGCTGGGTTGTGGGGGGGGGGGGGGGGGGGGGGGGGGTTATGTGTTCCATTAGCAAGTGAACACTAATGAAAGGA
This sequence comes from Lota lota, assembly GCA_026745465.1. Classification (NCBI taxonomy): domain Eukaryota; kingdom Metazoa; phylum Chordata; class Actinopteri; order Gadiformes; family Lotidae; genus Lota; species Lota lota. The sequence continues at coordinate 843,098 of JACYXH010000719.1, forward strand.
AACAAACAAACATTTCCTCTTCCTTCCTTGGATCAACACTTCAGCTGATAGACATGTTGTTAAAAGATAGTATTGTTGTGAAACAATATGCCTGTAATTTCTCAAAGATAATAAATCATTGATTTTGTCAGAGAACGTTTATTTGTTGTCTATAAATAGCATAGGCCATAGCCTGATTCAGCAGCTTCTAACAACAGAGATACATTGAACTCTGCTCCTTAAACGGGTCATATTATGCATAATAATAACTAACTATTTAATTTGGGGGTACTACTAGAAAAGATTGACATGCTTTAATGTAAAAGAAAATACACCTTATTATTCTCACGCTGTTCGTTGCTGCAGAAACGCTCTCACTCCTTGTCAGAAACGCTTGGTTTTAGCACCTGTCTCTTTAAGGCCCTCCTCCCGAAAAGCCCCGGTCAGCTCTGATTGGTCAGCTGGCCCACTCTGTTGCGATTGGTGAATCGCTCGGCGTGCTTGGCAGCAATCTCACGCCCCTGAGTCCCGAGCAGCAGTAAACCGTTTCAATGGCTTCGGTTCAGGCCGAGTAGGACACCGAATCGTAAATCAGGCCGAACAATCACCAAGTATCATGTTGTAGCTATCTTATAATTCAGATGTAACGCTCTAACTGTAATTGCTCTGCATAATGGTAACAACTGTATCTTCATTGACTGATCAAAGTGTATATTTGATCATTTCTTCTTTCAGTACACTTGTGGAAATTGCACCAGAATGCCCAGCTAAGTGGCAAACTATACTAAGTAGCTACTAGGGTAGCTAGTTAGTATAATCAATGACTACATTACTGCAGCCTCCGCTTCGCTTCAGGAGCCTGCGTTCCCCTTTGGCTGTACATGATCTTCCACCTAAACTGTTCTATATTATCTATCTTTTCTAACACCATTTTGACAGTGAAACACATGTTTCTCCCTGGATCAATATTTGCCCTATGCAGTTATTATTTGCTTTATTGTTCAACAGTAATTGTTGTAGTGCATTCTTATTTTCTTTATTGGGTTGAAAGGCGTAGAACAGAATAAGAGTCATTTTGTATTACATTTAATGATACAACAAATTAAAATAAAATCAGAACATTGAGGTTTCGTTATACCACAGGACCCAAATTATTAGCGAAGAAATGAGAACTAAATGGTTTCCTCAAAATAACTAACTTTTTGTCAGCTGGAGCAACCTAGGAAGGATTGTCAGGGTTGTTATCCCGTCCTGTGTGGTACTCCAGACACGCCAGGAGTTTCCTGATCTGGCAGGACAGTATGTTGGCTTCGACCGCCCCTGGGCTGAAGCAGGGGACATGGCGGCCCTCCTTTGAGGGTCCCTTATACTGGGATGACAGGTCCTGGGGATCGTCCTAAACTCCTCAACAAATGGCGTTGGGTGTAGTCCTTATAGTCTCATAGTCAACACTGTGTGTTTTCAAATATAGTTATTTCCTGAATCCACCTTCTTTATACATATGTAAACCTTGATACACAATAACGTCAGCTAGCAAGTTAGCCCAGGCCTACATGTGACTACCCAAAACCTTGATACACAATAACGCCAGCTAGCAAGTTAGCCCAGGCCTACAGGTGACTACCCAAAACCTTGATACACAATAACGCCAGCTAGCAAGTTAGCCCAGGCCTACAGGTGACTACCCAAAACCTTGATACACAATAACGTCGGCTAGCAAGTTAGCCCAGGCCTACAGGTGACTACCCAAAACCTTGATACACAATAACGTCAGCTAGCAAGTTAGCCCAGGCCTACAGGTGACTACCCAAAACCTTGATACACAATAACGTCAGCTAGCAAGTTAGCCCAGGCCTACGGCTGACTACCCAAAACATTTGAAACCTGTAATGTTGGCTAGCTTTCGCACTGGGTGTACAGCTCAGCCACAACCAACAACTTTTCGTTTGTTTAAGACAGAACAAATCCAACTAATAAAGCGTACTTACAGGCTGGGAGGTTAGGGGTGAACTGTGCCTGGTTCAGGAAGCCGTCATCCAATAAAATAAAGGAATTTTAAC
>JACYXH010000719.1:847636-1082636 GCA_026745465.1 Lota lota
ATTAAGCGCCCACGCCGTCCCCATCACATGCACTCATTTATTCACAATGAGAAGGAAGCATGCCTCTACTCTTCCCCCAGAGAACACATCCACGCGAGCAACAGCTTTCCAGCATGCCCCCTAGCATTTAAGCTAGAGGGGCTAATTAGCTCACGCTTGGCTCTCCAGCAATTGCGCCTAATACAGGGTATCTCTGGTAACGTAGCATCGCTATCGCTTGCTGCTCTGCTAGTGGAATCAATCAATCTCACTGAGCACATTTGACAGCTGGGTGGTTGAATTGGCTTTCTTCATTTCTATTCCTGTGCAATATTAGCTGGTTGGCCCTGCTGCTGGGCGTTTCTCCGCCACTAGGGGCCCGTAGGAGCGGGGCCCCCACGTCTGAGAGACAATGTTGGAGCTGGCAATCAAATTAAAAATATATCTCTATATGTAAATGGACTAATGACGTAATGAATAATTCATTCAAAACAACTGAATCACAGCAGCCTTGCTTGCAACGGTTTAGCGTTAGCATTCAGGGTTCCTGTGCCTTGGGAACACTTTGGGCTTCTTCACTTTTAACTGTTTGGATCTTAAGAAAAAGCATTTCACTTGACAGGATCATAACAACATCGTCCCTGCACTCCAAAAAATATGATTATCCCAGACAGAGCAGAAAAGGTACAACAATGGATCCCAAGCTTGCAGATGGAGCAAATTACAACCCTTATTATTTAATGGATTATATAACTCTATAAAATGTTGAGAAGAAATACAAAAATAGCACCCATAATAATACAGTTTCTTTTAACAATACTTTTCATACAAACATACAGTAATCTAGATATTCCAACAAAGTATCAGCTGGTGTATTTGGTGCATCTCAGTGACATATATAATAATAAGAATGATAACAACAAGATGAAGAAGATAAACATAGTTTTTATTGTTAGTATTATTATTAATATAATTATTAATATAATTATTAATATAATTATGATAATATAGAGAAGTCTTCGTTTGGTTGTACCTATGAACCAGAAGACAATCCCAATAAAGTTTATTCAATATAATATTAATATAATTGATGTGAAGGTTCAAGGGTCAAAAGTGAAATTGGGTGGAACAGGTGGGGTGTCCGGGGGCTCTGACAGCGTCCTGCCTCCCCCTCCTCCTCCCCCAACACAGGGGACGCGCTGGACGCTGACCACCAGCACCCCGTCTGAGCTGAGGGTCCCCCTGACCGACAGGGGGTCCATGTCATCCGGCAGCAAGGACCTGTGGGTGAATGTGTCACAGACGCTGCCATCTTCCATGACCTTCAGGAACAACGGAGAGAGAGGTCATGGGGTCATAATGGACACACACACACACACACACACACACACACACACACACACACACACACACACACACACACACACACACACACCACACACCACACACCAAGTCAGATAAGCCTGGAGAGTGTGTTAGTGTGTATGTGTATGTGTGTGTGTGTGTGTGTGTGGGAGAACGAGGGTGTGTGTGTTCGTGAGTCTGTGTGTGTTCGTGTGTTCGTGAGTCTGTGTGCATGTGTGTGTGTGTGTGTGTGTGTGTGTGTGTGTGTGTGAATATGTGTGTATGAGCGTGCTTCTGTGTGTGTGTGTGTGTGTGTGTGTGTGTGTGTGTGTGTGTGTGTGGGGGGGAGAACGAGGGTGTGTGTGTTCGTGAGTCTGTGTGTGTTCGTGAGTCTGTGTGTGTTCGTGAGTCTGTGTGCATGTGTGTGTGTCTGTGTGAATATGTGTGTATGTGCGTGCTTCTGTGTGTGTGTGTGTGTGTGTGTGTGTTTGTGTGTAATTTTTCAACTTATACAATAACAATTTCATAGTTCCAAGGGTAAATCTAATAAACCCTTTAATAAATCGGGCGAGCCATGAACAATAACTATTTAGGGAAAAGTGATTTATTAGAAAGTACCATCTTAATTTCTAGATAGTACATAATTCAACTTGGGCTGTTACCAACATAAACTTTGGATAACTACAATTGTAACTTGAATTGATGGGTAATAAAGGAGGTGTTACTAAGAATGGGTGTTTCTAAGAATCCTTTCCTAGGAAGTACGTCATTATATCTGAGTTATTACCAACCTAAAACACAGCTACCCGGTCCTTAGTTGAGTTGACGGGTAAGAGCGGAGGTTCTTCTTAGTGTTTCAGCTGTAGATTCTCCATATTTACCTACTTATTTACCAGTGGTATATACCCAATAATACATTATTATTTACCATATATTTACCGGGTAAATACTCCGTATTTAGGGCACTGTAAAAGGAAGTGTTACCGAAATGTGTTTAAAAAGGCTCACGGTTTTCAGGGGAGAGGACACCCCACTAGTGGTTCTGCCGTGGATTCTAGTGGGTTCTAGTGGATTCTAGTGGATTCTAGTGGGTTCTAGTGGGTTCCCTTCTCTTCTGGTCTATCGGTCGCCAGCAGACTTGTAGTCCTGTACTTTTAGTCTATTGGTCGCCAGCAGACTTGTAGTCCTGTACTTTTAGTCAATGGTCGCCAGCAGACTTGTAGTCTTGTACTTTTAGTCTATTGGTCGCCAGCAGACTTGTAGTCTTGTACTTTTAGTCTATTGGTCGCCAGCAGACTTGTAGTCTTGTACTTTTAGTCTATTGGTCGCCAGCAGACTTGTAGTCCTGTACTTTTAGTCTATTGGTCGCCAGCAGACTTGTAGTCTTGTACTTTTAGTCTATTGGTCGCCAGCAGACTTGTAGTCCTGTACTTTTAGTCTATTGGTCGCCAGCAGATGGTACGCACCTTCTCTGCGTGAATGACAACTTGGTTGTTGTAGGCCATGACCGCGATGTCATCGGGCTCGAAGCGGCTGACGTCAGCCGAGGTGTAGTAACTGTCTCCTAGTAGGTGCACCACCCCCGTGCTGCTGGTCCGACGGCCCGGAACAGCGCCACCTGTAGGCCCTAAATAATACCCTCCGAATGAAACAACACTGCATTTTCCATGTTGATGAAGACAACACTGCATTTTCCATGTTGATGAAGATAACACTGCATTTTCCATGTTGATGAAGATAACACTGCAGTTTCTATGTTGACGAAGATAACACTGCATTTTCCATGTTGATGAAGATAACACTGCATTTTCCATGTTGATGAAGACAACACTGCATTTTCCATGTTGATGAAGATAACACTGCATTTTCCATGTTGACGAAGATAACACTGCATTTTCCATGTTGATGAAGATAACACTGCATTTTCTATGTTGACGAAGATAACACTGCATTTTCTATGTTGATGAAGATAACACTGCATTTTCTATGTTGATGAAGATAACACTGCATTTTTGCTTAGAGTCCCAACAGAGAGCTATAAATGTGGGATGTTATGTAAAATACTTCAAACTCACTCCTGTGACTTATTGCCTGTTTATGGTTGGTGAATTTGCTTGCTAATTGCCTGCATGTGTTGATTTTATGGTCCGACAACAACACACAACCCATAAAAACCGAGCGAGCAGAAGCTTCTGGGTTTTGATACACACACACACACACACACACACACACACACACACACACACACACACACACACACATACACACACACACAGAAATAAAACCACTACAATATAATACAATATAATCATCAGTAATATCTGCCTCCAGGTTTTATGCAGAGCCAGCTTTTTGCTCTCCACACTCACGACACTCACACACCAACCTCTTCGGCGTCTACTGTGGTCTTTATGCAGCTCACTACAGCAGCTCCAACAATGGAGAATCATGTCAGCCGTCACCGTCGCCTCATTACCTCTAATGGTCGTCACTGTCCTCACCTTGGCGTGTGTGTCCCTCCGTGTACATTATTTATTCATTTATAGTTATTTATTTTACGCTCTGCCAAGCCTCTTGTTCTCATGGGCAGCAAACTCTTAGAACGTTATTAGGACCCATTCACCACGTTATAATGTCTCTCTCTCTCTCTCTCCCTCTCTCCCTCTCTCTCTCTCTCTCTCTTTCTCTCTCTCTCTCTCTTCTCTCTCTCTCTCTCTCTCTCTCTCTCTCTCTCTCTCTCTCTCTCTCTCTCTCTCTCTCTCTCTCTCTCTCTCTCTCTCTCTCTCTCTCTCTCTCTCTCTCTCTCTCTCTCTCTCTCTCTCTCTCTCTCTCTGTCTCTCTGTTGGACCTTAGCCTCTGCTCTCTGTTCTCCCTCCCTCACTGTGCTCCACGTCATTCATGCCTGGTCAGGTCTCCGCTGTGTGGTCGGAGCCCATCTGGGCGCCGGACCTTCTGGACGGGTCTCCGTGTGCAGTGGACCTACCGGAGTGAGCCGGGGCCGGGGTCCTGCGCGGCCTGCGGAAGTGGGCCAGGTAGTGGGGTCCCACGCCAGGGGGGCGGTCTACGTCCGGGAAGGAGGGGGGCTGGTGGGAGTCAGGCCCCGGGGATGAGGAGCCCTGGCATCGGAAGGAGGAGCTGGAGGAGCTGGAGGAGCTGTAGCGGGCCGACGTGTGGAAGGACAAGGAGGAGGAGGAACGCCGGCTAGACGCCTTCAGGGAAGACATGGTGCTCTCTGCTCTCTCTCTGCCTGTCTGTCTGATGCTCTCTCTTTAACTCTCTCTCTGTCTGTCTCTCTCTCTCTGCTCTCTCTCTGCCTGTCTGATGCTCTCTCTTTAACTCTCTCTGTCTGTCTCTCTTTCTCTCTTTAACTCCCTCTCTGTCTCTCTCTCTGTCTCTCTGTCTCTCTGTCTCTCTCTCTCTCTCTCTCTCTCTCTCTCTCTCTCTCTCTCTCTCTCTCTCTCTCTCTCTCTCTCTCTCTCTCTCTCTCTCTCTCTCTCTCTCTCTCTCTCTGTCTCTCTCTGTCACTGGGTCTCTGTGGCTGGCTTTTTATACTAACCCAGTGCCTTGTGGGTCAGTGGGGCAGTTCTCCATACAAGGCCCAGCACCTCCAGCCGAGCCAAGAATGGAACAGACACGCGGATAAGACTCCACATCCCCCAGCACCACCATGCCACTCACTCACACACTCCTCCAGACCAAGGGAGCTCAGATAAGCCTGGAGAGCATGTGTGTGTGTGTGTGTCTTTGTGTCTGTGTGTTTGTGTGTGTGTGTGTGTGTGTGTGTGTGTGTGCGTGCGTCTGTGTGTGTGTGGCTGTGTGTGTGTGTAAGTGTGAGAGAGAGGGTGTGTGTGTGTGTGCGTCTGTGTGTGGGTGTGGCTGTGTGTGTGTGAGTGTGAGAGCGAGGGTGTGTGTGTGTGTGTGTGTGTGTGTGTGTGTGTGCGTCTGTGTCTGTGTGTGTGTGTGTGTGTGTGTGTCTACTGATGGCATGTGGTCAGATAGGGGGGGGTAGGACTTGCCCCCAGGCCAGTCCGTAGATTAGCCGTACACTTCATGCCGATGCCTCATCAATAACGCAGCGAGAATAGGGCCGTTGGTGCTTACCTACAAATGGAATAATAGATACGCTTTAAAGTTCAAATCTGAAAATGGACCGTGCTCAGGGGAGAAGGAGGGGCCACAGCCAGACCTGAAAACGTCGTATTTTCATTTGGACCAAAACGCCGGGAGGCCTGGTGGCCTTCAAACTTCCACTTAAGACCTCTAATTGTTGTGACATTTGCAGCGCGACAACAGCCCTGTGTCAGCACACACTGACATTCACAACCATTCATACGGGGGATTCTTTTGGTGAATGTGTGTGTCCTGGGGGTCCAATGTCTGTGTTTGTGTGTATGTGTAACTGGTAGGGTTACACACAAAGACATTGTGAAGGAAAATTCATGGTAGAAAGGACTGTTCCCGAATGTCTGAGGAGGACAATGCCTCAAATTCCACAGCCCTACCGGATTGGTCAACTTGGCCAAAAAAAACAGCTTTCCCTTTTAATGTCTGTGGCATTCTAGTCACCACGGTTCTCATTAAAGGAGCACCCAGCCACCTGCACCTTTTGTCACTCAGGTTTCAACACAGGTTAGTCCTAAACATTGACATTGGTTAGGAAGGCGTTTCATTTAAAGTAAATTCAAATAAAAACGACTAGACTTATGTCATATATTTTCTTTAGTTGTGTACTTACATTATCCCAAATGTTTCCATCCATGTCCAAACTCAGAGAAATCGGTACTTCTATACATCGTAACGGTCCGGGCAATTTTGTCGAGTGTTAACGCCCTTTAACCCCTAACTTCCGGGAAATACGGGAAACCCAGAGAGCGAGGAAGGAAGTCGCCGAACTAGACAGCCGTCCACTCTATCCACTCTATCAGTCTATTGTATTTATTGCTCACTCGTGATGGATCACGATTATTCGGTCCAGTTTGCCGCGACTTCTGTTGCCGAAGCTGTCCATGTAAAGAGCAAACGTACGGGTGAATCAAACGACCCAAGAAGATGATCTGACAAGAGGAAAAGTTACGAGGGTAAATACTGGTGCGGCATTCCCAAGATGGAGAGCTTCGCGAGGAGCGAGGACTGTAGAGAGATGCCAATCTTGCATGTGTTCTACTAGAAAGATAAGGTCCCGTTTGGCTCACGTTATCGGAATAATAGTACATACAACAGTAATCATTAGCATGCAGTCTATTATTTTGATGATACTGTTGGAAAACGGTAACTATCCTCAATGTCGATAGTGTAACAGTATTATATTATGATAGCACAATGCAGTTAGTCATATTGTAAGATCCTCGTGTTTTTATGAATTAGAACGAGTAACGTCTTTGTATCATGTCTCAGACACCACACTTTTGTCAAGAGTTTCATCTCACTAGCGTATAATGGGATGGAACGTCTTTTTTGTAAAGAAATATAATTGGGGTGGGGAGTTAGCTTTATTGGTGTGATAATCACACCAATAAAGCCTGGACCCCATCCTCTGCCCAGCCCAGCTTCCCCAGACAGAAGGGGAGACACGTACAGACACTGTACGGGCCATATGGCAGGGTCGCTGTGATGGACTCGACCCTCAGCAGCAGGAGCAGCTGTGGCGACTACTGGCTGATGTTTGAGGACAGCTTCGCCCTGAGTGAGAGCGACGTGGGTCGGACGCATCTTGCGCATCATGAAATTGACACTGGAGATGCCAGGCCCATCAGAATGCCCCAAAGTCGCCTGCCCCTGGCCGGCTGCGGATCAGGCACTGTGGGAGATGCAGCAGCTACGTCCTGATAAGTGTCATTTCTTGAGGAGAGGTAACGTTCCTTGGACATAAGGTGGGGGCGGGGGGGGGGGGGGGAAGATGCAGGCCCCAAGGAAATGCCCCAAAGTCGCCAGCCCCTGGAGGCGGGTGCGTGGGAGGGCACGGTGGGAGATGCAGCAGCTACGTCCTGATAAGTGTCCTTGGTTAAACAGGCACTAAGGTGGGGGGTGGGGGGGGGGGGGGGGGGGGGGGGGGGGAGGAGAAGGCATTAGCACCATGGAGGACAAAGTGCAAGCGGTCCCACGGACGCCAGACCGATGAAAAGCGTCCTCGGTTTGGCGTCTTACTACAGGCGCTTTGTGAGGGGCTTCTCCTGTGTGGCCGCTCCCCTGTCCCGCCTGCTACAGGGGGAGAGGGAGTTAGTGCGGGCAGACGAGTGCCAGTCTGCCTTCCAGGCCCTCCGGGGAGCTCTCACCAAAGCCCCGGTGCTCTCCCCTCCTGACCCCGCCCTGCCCTTCATCGTAGACACGGAGGCTAGTAGCGTCGGCACTGGCTCTGTGCTGGCACAGGAGGGGCCGGGGGGAGAGCGGGTGGTGGCGTATTAACAGCAGGACATTTAACAAAGCCGAACGCCGCTACTGCGTTCAATTCCGGGGGTCGCCAGGCTGGTGGGGGGGGGGGGGGACCCCATTGTCGGAGCCGTTTTTTCGCCCCACTTTCAAAACACCTTAAACCTTCTTGCCGGGGACCCTTGGGGCCTTCAACTTGTAAAGGGGGGGGGGTGACCGACCCCAACTTCATTTTGTGGCTCCAGTGGGGCTTCGTTGTTCTTCGAAGGGAAGCCCAGGACAAGGAGGAAAAGGGGGCCAGGGGTCGGCCCCCCATCGGTCGGGAAAACGATGGGTGCTGGGCCCTGGCCCTCCCAGCTTGGGGGGGGGGGGGGGGGGGGGGGGACCTGTGGGTATGCCAACGGGGGCAGGGGCACGCCACGCTAATGCAGACGCCCTCTCCCTGCGCCCCTGCACTGAGGATGGCTGCCGCTGCTGTGAGCGGAGGGAGAGCCGTGAGAAGGAGCCAGGCGGAGGGCCAGTCCCCAGTCTGCCATGAGCTCCGGGAGGTCGACACTACAGGATGGAGACGGCAGCAGGAGGCGGACGCAGACCTTCGACCAGTGCTCCAGTGGGTGGACCTACAGCAGCGGGCCCCCACGGGGAAGAAGCGGCAGTTCTCTCCCCGGTCACCGAAAGCACTGTGGGCTAAGTTTGAGGCGCTGCTGGGAGATGGCGTGCTTCAGCGGGCCTGGAAGGAACCGGCCACAGGAGAGGCGAGGCGGCAGGTGGCGGTGGCTTTCTCTGTGCGTGAGGAGGTGCTTCAGGCGGTCCATGGTGCTGTGGCTACTTTGGGATGACATAGACCCTCCGTCGCCCCCGCCTGGGCTTCTACTGGGGGCAGCAAAAGAGGGGCGTTGAGGACTTCTGTCGTCACTGTGACTGCTGCACAACCCTCAAAGCCCCCCCCCTCCCCCCCGATAATGTCCCATGCCCAGCCGCAGCAGTGCCCTGTGGGGTTCCCTATGGAGAGGGTTGGGGTGGGTATGGTGGGCCCGCTACCTATAGCGCAGAGAGGGGGAACAAGTATGTACTGACGGCCATGGACTATTTTACTAAGTGGCAGGAGGCGCTCTGCCTGACCAGGGGGCAGAGACCATGGCGGACGCTTTAGTGGAGGGGATGATTAGCTGTTTTGAGGCAGCAGAGTCCAACCATAGCGACCAGGGGAGACATTTTGAATGTTTTTGGGGCTTTGTGTAGCAGGCTGGACATGCAGAAGACCAGTACTACTCCCCTGAAACCCCAGAGCGATGGCTTGGTGGAGCGATTTCATCGCTGTATGGGGCAGCAGCTGGCCATTGTCTCGACTAAGCGCCAGAGGGACTGGGACACTCATCTGCCTCTGGTGCTCATGGCCTACAGCTCAGCTGTCCAAGAGTCAACCTCCTGCACGCCTGCTCTGCTGATGTTGGGCAGAGAGAGCACCCCAGCCAACCTGGCGTTTGGCCGGCCACCCGATTCTCCCTCCTGTCCACCCTGGCCCAGAGTACGCCAGGAGGCTCCAGGACCGCCAGGAGACTCCAGGACCGCCTGGAGGCTCCAGGAACGCCTGGAGTCTCCAGGACCGCCAGGAGACTCCAGGACCGCCTGGAGGCTCCAGGAACGCCAGGAGGCTCCAGGACCGCCAGGAGACTCCAGGACCGCATGGAGACTCCAGGACCGCCTGGAGGCTCCAGGAACGCCTGGAGTCTCCAGGACCGCCAGGAGACTCCAGGACCGCCAGGAGACTCCAGGACCGCATGGAGACTCCAAATCCGCCAGGAGACTCCAGGACCGCCTGGAGTCTCCAGGACCGCCAGGAGACTCCAGGACCGCATGGAGACTCCAAATCCGCCAGGAGACTCCAGGACCGCCTGGAGACTCCAGGACTGCCTGGAGACGGCTCACTCCTTCGCCATGGGGCACTACCGATTTTCACCGGTAGTGGTGGTGAAGACAACAACTCCCATGAGCCCACACTACTACACGACGTCATCAAACTAAGACTTTTGTTATTGTTTTGATTGAGAGGCCCTAGGGGCAGAAAAAACCTATTATGCCTTTAAGGCACCAGCAACGCTCAATGTGTGTTCACTAGTGGAGTATACTACCCCTGCCCTGATACATAAAGGAGCTGAAACCCCATTGGGTTTCATAGGAGCCCAGGAGCATAAGAGGTGTCTAAAACAATTACACTGCTTTATTTTAGCTGCTTAAAGGGGGGGGGGGGTGCTTACCCTTTGATGAATGCACTACATTGATATCACCTTCACTCAACTCTGCAACCTCATCTCAAAGTGTCACTTTATGAAGTCATCCAATCTCTGTCACATAAAGCTGTAGTTGTCAGCTGGTTTTCCCGGGGCATCCTGGGAACGCTGAGGAGTGTTTAGCCCTCACTAAGTGTCCTTCTGTCAGGACTAGGCTGGATGTAATAGCTACAGACATCAAGTTACACAAGAGACGCCGTGCTTATCAATTTTAATTCACCGCAGGCACTGACCAAGGTTACCTTCAGTTGCGTGTGTGTTTTGCATCTAAGTAGGGCTGACTCTCTCTCTCAACACACTTACAACAAGGACCCTTCCAGTTCAACAGTCTTATTCTCCTAATAACACAAAAAAAGCATCTAGGAACGGTTTCATGATAATGGCTGCCAAACATGTTACTTTAATGTTCAAAAAGGTTAAAAAAAACGTTAATTTGCTGAATCTTTTGTTAATAAATGTTTTTGAACATGGTCTTTGTGTGGCTAAACTCATTGTGCAATATTTACCAAAAACCCTACATTAGCAGCACCTGCTAAAAACACAGATGTCGTGGGAGAGCCACCAACAATGATTGTTGCAGTAAAAGTAGACAATGCAACTAAAATTAAAATACACACACACACACACAGTTTAAATTCTCTCAAAAGTTTTGGAAGTACAGTCCGAATTTGTGCAACTGAAAAAACATATTCATAGCTGTACTTAATATGTGTGAACATGTAGGTTGCTATTTGAGAAAACATTTGGAAATCTGTAAATGGTTTTGCAAATATGTAACTACATTCAACGTCAATGCAAAGACGCAAATAGAAGTGATTTTTCTCGCTGGGTGTCACCTGCGGCGCAAATGGCGCAGCGCGAACGATGTGAAATTTGCGCGAACAACGCTAATTGAAACTGTTGGTGTGAACAAGGCTTTGGGCTATATTCTTTCTTTCCTTTTTAATCTCTACAAACTTTGGGACCTTACTTCTTCCAAAAACGTTCACCTAGAGACTCCATTCCAATTTTAAAATGTTAATCTTTGCTTGGAATCGTGCGCTATCACTATATATATATTTATTATACTTTTTAAACTTTTAAACTTTTAAAATATTATATTTTATAATGGCAGTCAATGGGCACCCATTCTCTGAGACTTCAACTACTTCAGACTCCGCAACTCCATACTTTGTTTAACATTAAACTTCGTTCAAACATTTAAAAGAAATCATCACACTGTGAACTTTAAATGTATCCAAACAGATTTTTGATTTCATTTATACTTTATAATTTATACTTCATTTATGTTCTTTTTTTTTTACCTGCTTCGTATATTTTCAGTTGGTCTCATTGACTTCCATTGAGCCCTGCTTGATGCGTGCTGGCGTCACCCCCGCTCTAGCCCAAGGTGGCTATGACAAAAGCTAAACATTTACACCGTCAATATTTAACCTAGAAACGCAATGTAAAGATTAAACTGTTACGGTATTTCATGTCCAACTTATACAAGTCTGAGTTATAGTTTTTGAGAATGAGTCTAAGGTTTGAGGCTAAGTTCTTCATACATGGCTGGTTGTCTGCTTCCGCTAGAAGCTAAATGCTAATGTACTTAAAAATCGTTTTTATGTCATGAAAGCTGAGACACCACAGAGTCCAACAGTATAAGCCTTATCATTCTGTGACCTAAACTCAACGAATGTGAAAGAATAACGTCAATAACACACTTTTATTGTGTGTGTGTTCTTATCAATTCGTGTTTTATCGCACGGAACCACCATTTAAGAGCCAGCCACTGTTTCCGCTGGAATTAGAACACTGGGGAATTAAAGAAAATGTGTTTTTGGCGTAGGTATGTTTTTTTTATGACTTTACTTAGCTAGCTATCTGGTAGCCTACTCGTCGTTGGGCACTATAGTATCAGCGGTATCATATTGAGCAATGTCACACAGAGCGACAGAGTCTAGGTACTCCGTGTCTACAAGGGAGTCTTTTGAGGTGAAGGGTTTCTCTCCCCCGCAATCTCCTTCATCTGACCCCGAAACACAGGATGGAGTAGGTCCACAACCATACCTGTTTGAGCCATTAGCTCCACTGGCTCCAGAATCAGCACCCACTCAGAGGCAGTGGCAGATTATGTGGTGGTCATTGGCCCCTAGGCTACTCTTTGTGAAGCCCCCCCCCCCCCAACTCATCATGCTTAACCAGAAAAATCTAATTTATTGCCATAAAAGCGTGCTTGGACACTTGCCCCACACACTTGGGGCGCACTGGCACACACACACATTGAGACAGCCACACACACACACACACACACACACACACACACACACACACACACACACACACACACACACACACACACACACACACACACACACACACACACACATACACACACACACATTGAGACAGCATCACACACACACACACACACACACACACACACACACATTGAGACAGCCACACACATTCACACACAAATACACACACATTGAGACAGCCACACACACACACACACACACACACACACACACACACACACATTGAGACAGCCACACACATACACACACACACACACACACACACAAACATTGAGACAGCCTTTACCATAAACAGCAATGCTACCGAAACAAGCGTGAATTCACAATAGTTGCTGCGACCACGTATTTTTGTGGACCGACCAACCAACTGACTAAGAAAATCCTTTTCACAGCTAAAAAGGCATTTACAGTGCATCTGCAAGCTGGTAACAGCTTTTAGCTTTCTAAACCAAGAGGCACAACATTTGCAGCAGTACAGAACACCCTGTTTTACCGAGGCAAAATCCCAACATCATTACAGACACACAAATCAAACTGCTGTGCAATACTCGAATAAAACAAAGCCATAAAAATCCAATAAACACAGCAGCAGCACATAATAACAGCGGCTGGGACATCGTGGCTGATTCCCGGGGTGATGGTGGCACAACATACTGGTGTTTCGGGTGGTTGAAGTGTCAGTCCCTCTGTCTCAGTCTCTTATCTGGGTGAGATGGTGAGGCATGGTCGCCGTCAGCTTGGCTGGTGGTGTCTTTGCCATGGCTAGAGCTAGCTGCGGCCACAGCTGTTTCAACCACACCAATGTTAGCCGTTAGCTGGCAGTCCTCCTGCGGTGGATCTTCATGATGTAGCGGTCGACTAGATGAAGACTCGGCAGCCTTGAAATATCCAGTCAATTT
The DNA here is from genome assembly GCA_026745465.1 of Lota lota. Lineage (NCBI taxonomy): Eukaryota > Metazoa > Chordata > Actinopteri > Gadiformes > Lotidae > Lota > Lota lota. The sequence goes on from JACYXH010000719.1 coordinate 860,819, forward strand.
TCTTTAGGAGATCTTGGTCACGGCGATCTTTGAGCCGTTGTGCTTTTAGTTTTTTCGCTCCGCTATTCCTGTCACATTTTCTTTCAGACATTTAGGCGCTATGCTGTACAGTAGCAGTGACATATTATCTGAAAACCACATTGACCTTATGAACCTGGCCCCATGACCCACACATCTACCCAATCAGCTGCCTAATTGTTTTGATGTTTCTTATTATTGGGCCAATAGGGGTGAAGGATATTTTCCTCTGAAGTTATTTCAAATAATAAAAAATAGCCTGGTCAATCCAGGCCCCTTGCACACGTGGGCCCCTAGGCTGCAGCCTACGCTTGCCCGGGCCCCTAGGCTGCAGCCTACGCTTGCCCGGGCCCCTACGCTGCAGCGTACGCTTGCCCGGGCCCCTGGGCTGCAGCCTACGCTTGCCCGGGCCCCTACGCTGCAGCCTACGCTTGCCCGGGCCCCTGGGCTGCAGCCTACGCTTGCCCGGGCCCCTAGGCTGCAGCCTACGCTTGCCCGGGCCCCTGGGCTGCAGCCTACGCTTGCCCGGGCCCCTGGGCTGCAGCCTACGCTTGCCCGGGCCCCTGGGCTGCAGCCTACGCTTGCCCGGGCCCCTGGGCTGCAGCCTACGCTTGCCCGGGCCCCTGGGCTGCAGCCTACGCTTGCCCGGGCCCCTGGGCTGAGCCGATGTGGCAGGATATATTTTAGATAAAAACTTGTAAAAATATAATCAGCATAGTTTCATGTATTCCTTTTGAAAGATATTTACTATATTTCTATCAATGTTTGACGAGGCGAGTAACACAATTACAAATATACGACCACTCCGTTGATTCATCCTACACCCCACCGATAATATCATAGATCGATGCCGCTCACTCCTTCTGACCGGTGCACTTGTAGGCATTGTGGAAACATTTCTCCAGACCAAAACAAAGGCTGCAATGAGGGGCCAAAGGTATGTTGTAACAGTCCCACCTCGTACTGGACTATCAACCCTAAAACCATGCGTTCTGCAGGATTAGCCGGCGTAAGATTTAATTTTCCATTCGCAGCAAAGTGGAACGTTCACGTAGTGTTTTGGGGAGAATGGTAAAAACGTAGGATTTCACCCCTATGTTTTCTATTTCACGGTGTTATTTTAGTAACAGTGCTAAAATGGCATAGTTGCCATGTTGACGATCAAATAAGACGTATGACGACATTTAAAACAAAACAAAAAATGCTTCAGGGTTCACTGGTAACAGATATTCCAGAGTGGGTGTGCCATTATGCCTTCTTTTATGACACACACACACACTCATACCATTCTTCCTCTACACTTACTTGACTGTTACACTGAAATGATTCAACGATTTCAAACTTCATCACTTTAGTTATTTGTTTGAACTCTTACGCTTCAGATGTTTCCATCTGGTTGACATTTAGAATATGGTTGGTGTGTTTACGTGATTACGCTTACTGCGTTCACATTTGAACCTTTTGCACTTGAGTTCAGCTGTTCAACACGTCTCAAACGGTGTCGCTTTATCAAACAGGTTTTCAACCTCCCTTTACACCACAGCACTTTCTGCAGGAAATGCATTTTCTAGTTTATAAATCGTTGTTCCTACATGAATACTCATTAGTAAAAGATTCAAAATCAGTAAATAAATAAATTATGATATAAGATAATGACATAATGGTTCATAAGATCATTTATAAAGCGCAAGTTAACTATTGACAATATATTATATATATGTATTGTTATGTCTTATGGATGTATACCATATATGATATATATGGTATATATATATTATATTACAGATAGATGTAATATATAGCTATATTACAGCTATTATATAGAAATGTATACTACACAGATGAGGTTGGTATATATATTTTTATCTTAGGTCCAGCTCATCGACCGTTGCTCAAACACACTGAAGCTTCCTGCGTTCTCAGTTACCGCTGCCTCACACACATCATATTATATACACGTGAAACAATACACACACACCTCCCTCTGCAGGGAATGGAGCCTCTCCACTCACAGTGTCAAGAGAGTGTGGTACCTGATGGACTTCAGCTTCTTGTGTGTGTGTGTTTGTGTGTGTGCGTGTGTGTGTGTGTCTGTGTGTGAGTCTGTGAGTGTGCATGTGTGTGTCTGTGTATGTGCGTGTGTGTGTGTCTGTGTGTGTCTGTGTGCATGTGTATGTGCGCGCGTGTGTCTGTGCGTGTGTGTGTGTGTATGTGCGTGTGTGTGTGCGTGTGGGTGTGTGTGCGTGTGTCTGTGTGTGTATGTGCGTGTGTGGGTGTGCGTGTGTATGTGCGTGTGTGTATGTGCGTGTGTGGGTGTGCGTGTGTATGTGCGTGTGTGTATGTGCGTGTGTGTATGTACGTGTGTGGGTGTGCGTGTGTATGTGCATGTGTGTATGTGCGTGGGTGTATGTGCGTGTGTGTGTGTGTGTATGCGTGTGTGTGAGTGTGTGTGTGTGGGTGTGTGTGTGTGTGCGCACTATGTGCAGGTGGTCTCCACGCGTCCATCGAGAGGTTGGGAGGGGACCATCAAGTGATGTCTGGATGAGCCTCTAATGGCCCTAAAGGAGCTAATGTGACGTTATGTTATGTCATCCTCCTGGAAGGCAGCCAGATTAATGAGTCCCTCTCCATGAGGTCAGGCCGTCCTCTCCCTTCTGTCTTACCACCACTTCTGTACAAGGACCAAAGAAAGACCACTGTACATTTCTTTTACAAAGAACATTAACAATATTTTAATTAACTTAAAACAATCTCAGATGCAGCAAACAAATATCCAAAATAATTCCAAATCCAAGGTGGCAATATCGAAATAATTACATTCAGCCTAAAGTTATTAAATAGTTATTCAAAAAAAAAAGAATTAAAAAAACTGGGATTAAATCTGCAAGGGCGGAGTGTGATGCTTAAATGCGCTCAAGGCTGACAATATAGGAAATCCATTTGATGATGATGATGGTGAGGATGATGATGGTGGTGATGGTGGTGAGATGGAGCATGGTACATTCATTAGGGGTCCATTAACTCCCCGTTCCTAGTCGTCTCCTCCATCTGACAGATTAAGACGGGGGGGGGGGGGGGGGGGGGGGGGGGTGTTGTTTAATTTATGGCGTTGCTCAAGTATTTCCCTGGAGACCATGTCCCTCCTTGTGTGTGTGTGTGTGTGTGTGGGTGGGTGGGTGGGTGGGTGGGTGGGTGGATATGTGTGTGTGTGTGTGTGTGTGTGAGCGCATTAGGGTACCATGGTGTCTCTGCCCTTTTTGTGGACCTAAACCCAATCTAAACCCAACTTTTAATTAGTGACGACAGCGGTGGCAGAGCATAACCTGCGTTAAACACAGATCAGCCCCCTCAGACCACTCACATTTCTCTGAGCCCTGGCTTGTGTCAGCCACCAGGGGCCTGTACTGTACAGTGAGAGCAGCAGGCGGGCCCCTTGGGCTTGTGTTCTAAAACGGGAACCAGGCTGGAGGAGGGCGGCCCCACAGCCTCACCTAGTCAATATTCATGTTGCCTTCCCACGGTGTTCACATTTGTTTTTGATGTCTTTTAAACACGATTTAGAGTCATACACACGAACCGAGACCGCTGGAGCAAAATGGTGAACGTCCGCTCGCTTTCTCTCCCTTTGATGCAACTCCAGTCTGAACACAGAGCGCACACACACACACACGCTTCAAACCCTCAGGAGCCATCTGTCCCCAGGACCATGTGACTCTGTTTCCATACCGTGGGGGCCTCTCAACGCCATGGACAGCCGTTCCATTAAAGGTGCCGGTGAGATTTGAGAGGTTTTATCTGAGCGGGAGTTTTTTTTTATTCCCTAGCCATTGAGTCCGCTATTAGTGAATACAATGTGCTGTGACAACATCCATTTCAAATTGACTGCACCTGCCTCTTAATAAGCCAATTCAGATTTTAGACCGCTCCCGGCTCATTTCTGAGCAATCAGGGAATCTCGTCTTCGATTTGTTCAGGGAATCCATCTTGAATTGCAACATTTCCCAACGTTGGCCAAACTTTCACCCAGACTGGTGGAGGTGGTGGTGGTCATGTTTGAAAGAAGGGACAGGGCTGAGAAGATGCACCTTGGGTCAGTAGAGGGTGGTGGGTGTGACTGCACAGAGATAAGCGTCTCCCTCTGATGACGACAGGAGAGACACACACACACACACACACACACACACACACACAAAGGAGGGAAGAGCTGAGAGGACAGAAAGGTCGAGAGAAGGGGAGGGGGGCAGTTTGGGGAACAGGTGGCATGGAGAGGGAGCCACAGTCATCACTAGGCTGTGTGTGTGTGCATGTGTGTGTGTGTTTGTGTTTGCGTCATGTGACAGCTGCGTGAATGAAAAAGCCCGTCTTTTTCTCTCAGAAACACACACACACACAGTGTGGCCAGAGGGACACTCTCTTAGGAACGGATAAATACACAACGTTACGAGAGAGAGAAAGAGAAAGAGAAAGAGAGAGAGAGAGAGAGAGAGAGAGAGAGAGAGATGGATGGGTAAATGCACCGCAGATGGAGCGGGCCGACAAACACAAAGCAGCGAGTCAGGTGGAGCGACAAAAGCCTGACCTCATCCCCTCATTCACTGTCCGCTCAGAGGACAGTGGCGCAGATCATTCCCTAAAACAAACAGCCTTCAGCCACAGAGGGAAAAACGCCCTGGAGGAGGAGACACACGGGACACCCAGGGCTCAGGTGACCCCGTAAAGCCCTGTCCGCTTCTCTCTGTCCTGGCTGAGTGGCTGAGCGCTACGACGAGTGCCACGTCACCTGGAGCCGCTCTCTCTTGTTCTGAACGGGACGACTTCCTGGGGCACACGGATGGGGTGACAGGTGTGTACATGCGGGAGAGAATTGTGCGGTGCGAGGTGGGGCGGGCGGAGGGGAAGCAGGAGGAATGGAAGGCACAGAGTTAAGGTTTCCCCCTGAGTTGACGACGCCATCTCTCCACCACTCTTCTCATCCGGACACAGACACTGCTAGCGTGCCTTACCTCCATGTAAACAACCCTTGAGCCGGTCCACATTTATGTGCTACAAAAAAAGGGGAAAAAAAAAAAACACCTCCTCATTATGTGTGGCTAGGTCAATTGGCTAGCCATTCTTATTTTTCGTTCTTTGCATCTCTAATTAATGCTGAACGGCTTGAAGTTCCAATGAGACCTTTATCTACCCCGTACTGTTTAAAGGGAACTGCTGCGACAGGGTTTAGGAATGGACATACATCGCAAAGCCTAACAAGCTTGCTGACATCTTAGGAAACGCACAGGACGTGTGCAGTTACAAAAAACGCCCCAAAATCTGTTGTGCGCACACACAGTCACACTAACACAAAAGATTGAGGCTTTTTTTTGCTGAACAAACAAAACGGGGGTCAATGCAGGAAGTGAAGACACAATATGTGCTTTCAATATTTAAAAAAAGAAAATGCACACTTGCGTTCTCTTCCAGCTCACGAACATCGTGGCCAACAGAAAATATCCAGTCAGACGGGGAGATTGGAGACAAGCATTAAACTGGAGTTTATGTGTTGGTCTATGGGGAGGGGGGGGGGGCGGGACGTTGATGCTTCCGTCCAATGGGATTTCCTGAGTTGCATGAATGACAGTCCCTCTAGGGGACGTGGGAGTGGACTAGTATGAGTGGGACTCCTCACAACGCAGTATGGAGATGTAAATGTCCTGTGTCAAGTACGCCCTTTTGCAAAACACCCACCCCTTCCTTCGAAAAAGATACACCCAAGTAAAACCTGGATGACTAGAAACCTAGTTAACCTTGTCTTAGAAAAGAGGGCGTGTCAGATAAAAGGCAAAGCTTGTCAGTACTCTGTATGACAGGAAAGACAGATGAGTTGTAATCTGAGATGAAACCAAACACTCTCTGGAAGGAGGGGGGAGGGCGGCTCACGATGACAATGACAATAACCAACCATATCACAGTATCTGCTTTTGAAAAAGAAAATATACATTTTTCACATTTAGTTTTTGTTTGTTTTCTTTTTTTTTTTCCAGTAGACTATATCACACAGTGATAACGAAGAAAGAGGAGAAAACTACAGCCACCACGCTAGCTTCGTGCAAAAAACACATACACTGGCACGCCGCATTAGGCAAAGAGATCAAAGCAAGACAACGCATACAAAAATATAGAAAACCTCCGATGCAATCAGCGGGCCTCTTCTCTGGGGTGGGGGCGGGGGGGCTAGCTTTCTCTGTTGCCATCAAGCTTTTCTCTTCCTTTTCTTTCAAACACTCCGCCAAAGGGTCACTTCAGGAACATTCTCTCTGCTTCTTTTTGTTTGCTTGGTTATAACACGCGGCTGTGTGTTGAGTTTCCATTTGAATGTCTTTAACACAGAGTTCCCATGTTCGGGAATCCACTGGCCCGAACAGAACTGTGATTCACCTAGCTGTTGGTCCCATCGCGCTGGGACAGTCGACCACAACCACTGGATGACAGAAAACTAGCACAATAAAAGCGCATCGTTTCCGCTCGTCATTTGCCACTTCTCGTCTTCCTCCCCCCATAGTTTAAACTTGTTAAAATACATACATACTAATGTCCCGTCACTTTTGAAAACATTCCAGCATTTGCTCATAAGTGGTTGTGACTGGGATAATATAATAGTTTGGCGTACGCAGCAAGCCATGCCCATTTAAGGATGCTATCGGTCTCTTGCAATAAAAGAAAGAAAGGGGTGTCAAAGGGGAGGAGGCGGGCAGGTGGCAGGATGCGGTGTCAACCTGCCCGCCCATTGGATAGGCTTCATCCACGAGCAGGGCTGAAAAGGTCATACAGAACAGCCTAGAAGGTTACAAACTGTGCTCTGGCTAAGCCCATTGGTTATAGCACTTGCAAAAGACACATGCAAAATTCAATTCAAAGTGTTTGGACTTGGTCCACTTGTAAGAATCCAAAAGCGTACGTTCCAGAGTGCATTTCTCATCCCCAGGTACAGCCCCTACCAACCAATCAGCAGCCCCGGGTACAGCCTAACAGCCAACCAATCAGCAGACTCCAGTGCACAGTGTCACTGAAGGCTTCCATAGCCAGTCCAGTACTCCTTATCACAGATAGAAAAGATTGTTTGGACGCCTCAAAATAAAAAGCTTTTGGATACAAGTTCAAAGGTCAGAATTTGGGGTTTGGAGGGGGGAGGAGGGCCAGTGAGTTATGGGCCAAACAATTCAGGAGAATTGGAAAGATGAGATTTTAAATGGTTGTACAAATAAGGCAATATGGACTGTTTACACAAGTGATGGGAAAGTGGGGCGAGTCGCAGAAAACCAGAGGACAGAACAAAGTGAGAGGAGCGATGAGGGACGGCGAGCAGTGCCCCCCCAGGTGAGACGCGGGGAGTCACTGGCCGTTTGTCAGCCTCTCCCTGTCCTCCTCCTCGTCCTCCTCCTCCTCGTCCAGAGAGACCACCCCGGAGGAGGCCACATCTGACCCCCTCCGGCAGGGGTGGTGCTCCTCCGCCACCTGGCACACGGTGGTCTTGTAGCCCTTGCAGGGCTCGTCCTCCTCCTCCTCCTCCTCCTCCTCCTCCTCCTCCTCGCCCTCCTCCTCCTCCTCCCCCGGCGACAGGTAGGTCTCAGAGTAGGAGGCCGAGTAGCAGGGGGAGTCCAGACCCCCCCCGTTGCTCCCTCCCCCTCCCCCTCCCCCTCCCCCGCCCCCGCCCCCGCCTCCCCCGAGGCCGAGGAAGCCGCAGTCCCCGGCGGGCGAGGGGGGGCCGGCGGCGCGCTGGAGGCGGGCCAGCAGCAGCTCCTCGCCCCCCTGCAGCACGGACAGGATCTTGGCGGCCAGTTCGGCGGCGTTGCCGTGGGGATGGCGGTGGTGTTTGCCGGCGGCGCCCAGGTCGCGTAGCAACGGGTGGTGCTCGTCCAGGCTGCACAGGCTGGAGCACAGGGTGTCCGGGGAGTCCGAGGTGGGGGACGGTTCCCCTCCCCCTCCTACTCCCCCCCCGCCCCTGGGCCCCTCGCAGCAGAGGCCCCGCAGGGCCAGGTGCTGGCACACCTGGCTGTGGATCAGGTCCTTCAGGTAGGGAGGGAATGGAGACGAAACCTCTGGAACAGACAATCAGATGAAGACAAAATGAGTTGCATGACTCACATTCACACACTCACATTCGAAAGATGCTGAATACAACAGGTGTGTCTTGTTTCGCTTTATTTACAGACATGTGTACAGGAAGCCCCACTGTTAAATCATCATCTATCAGTAATTACGGACAAACAATATCACGTAGGTTCACAATAGTTGATGAGGGAATCGATTCATTCATTCTTTTATTGAAAGAATCAATACAGGTCAATGTTTTACCTTAATTGCTGAGAATATGAACTTCATATTTTAACTTGTACTCGTTTCCATAACGTCTACACCAAGGCTTATTGGTAGTCTTACCAATAAGCCTTGGTGATTGCCGACCAATCAAAAGAGAGCAAAACAATTGACAATGAAGCGTTATGATCAGTCCGGTATTAAACACTGTACCTTCACTGTTTAACTGAGGGTAAACCTAACTTTTTATAAACCTAACTTTTTATATTTTTAATCCTTTTATATGTACTAGAAACCACTAGACTCAACCAAGGCTTATCATCAGAAACCTAAGCTAGTAGAGTTAGCACGATAATATTTTCCATTTTTCCCTAGTTTTCTAAATTAAAATTTAATTGAATTACACTGAACTGTGCTCTCTTCAAATATCAGACCAGCTGAAATAAGTAGAACCGTACTTACCAAGCTTTCTTCAAAAACCGCCATTTTAAATTCATAGGCAAACCAAGAGAGTTGTCAGAGTGACCGCCTGACTGCGAGGGTGCGCAGTACTGAGTACTGCAGAGGACTGAGCACCCACTGTATCACAGCCAAGGAACTGCCTTTACATAAAAAAGATGGCATCGAGTAAGCACTTTGGGCTCTCAGCATTGAGCCCAGATCAGGTTTCAGCTAGCTAGACTGCTGATGTAATATGTGCCTTGTTGGTATGCAGAGGGCCATGTGACGACCGTCGAGATGTTAAAAGGCAATATGTGAAATGACAGGGAAACCACACTTCGCTCAATGACATGTTGAACGGGGTTATTGGTAATTCAATGTCGTCGGGGTGAAAACATTCCAGCGCGTACAAAGGCATGTACGCAGAGTGTGTTCATAGCGCTCTGACATAGCGTACAGCCAGAGGACTGTCTGCAGTGAAGGAAATTATATTAAACTTGCAAGAGGGATATCAAATTGCGCAAGGGAAAAAAAAAATGTTGGAAGAGGATGAAAACTAGGGCACTGGGACAATAAGATCCACCGACAGAGACTGATCTGGACCACTGATTGGGGGAGGGGGGAGGAAAGAGAGAGAGAGAGAGAGAGAGAGAGAGAGAGAGAGAGAGAGAGAGAGAGAGAGAGAGAGAGAGAGAGAGAGAGAGAGAGAGGATGAATAATTGATTTGTAATAGGGTCTGGAGAGGCAAGGGCCAACTTTTACATTTGTTCTGATAAGTTTGCATCAGAATATAGAAAGACGTTTATATATTAGAGGTGTAACCAATCACAAAACTACGGTGGCCCTGAAGTGCAAAACACAACAGCAAATCACAAAACACAACAGCAAATCACAAAACACAACAGCATTAGAGAGACTCAAACCGGAAAAGGTAGGTACATTTAAATTTTTACTTTTTTTAAGAGGTAGGTACATATTGCACAATGATGCCTCGCCCTGATTGGATGTACTGTCTGTCTGTCTGCAACTAACAGATGTAGTTGCTTTCGCGGTGCTTTCAGTGTGCGCAAACTCATCTTAATGTTGTGCAAAGTTGACAGCATATCAAGTATTATGTATGTACATAATACATTATACATTATGTATGTATGAATGTATGTTATGTATGTATAGCCTGTATAGCCTTGATCTAAATAATCTTTAATTACTTCACTCCTCAAATCGATGTTTGGTTCCATTTTCTTTGAATTTGAACCTGAACTAAAATACTGTAGCTAGAGACGACGCTGAAGTTAGCTTCCGGTTCACAGCCAGATATTCTAACATTTAACTTAACTTACATATTGTTCGTTTTGTTCCAGCTCCTAACTTCAAAACTAGCTAGACCATAGACACTCTATGCTAGACTACTCTGAGTGAAAACACTGCGAAAGCAACTACATCTGTTAGTTACAGACTGAAAGACAGTACATCCAATCAGGACGAGGCATCATTGTCCAATAAGTACCTACCTCTTAAAATAAAATAAAAAATGTACCTACCTTTTCCGGTTTGAGTCTCTCTAATGATTTTGTGATTTACTGTTGTGTTTTGTGATTTACTGTTGTGTTTTGTGATTTGCTGTTGTATTTTGCACTTCAGGGCCACTTTGTGATTTGCTGTTGTGTTTTGTGATTTGCTGTTGTGTTTTGTGATTTGCTGTTGTGTTTTGCACTTCTGGGCCACCGTACAAAACTCAAGATTTGGTATGACGCGAGTTCATGGGGTCATCGTTCGGTACGGTTTCGATATATCCACAGAATAAAAGTCTGAAAGTGTCAATTCTATTCACACTTATTAGTATGGCCACCTGCACCTTTTATAAGTTACCATTATACACTATAGTAGCACCTTGTTGTAGCATAACAAAAGATACAAAATGAAATGCTTGAGAGAATGTAAATTCTATTCACGTTATTAGAATGGCCTCCTGTACCAGTACAGAATCCACCTTTAAACATCAGTATATTCTTTTATTTAGGTTGTTTTCACCTAGCTCCACCGGACGATGCAGTGGTGTGATGTCGCAGCATGCAGAGTGTTTGGCCGACGCTGTTTCTGTTTCCAGGGCAACCAAAGTGTTCCCAGGACCCAGACTTGAACGAGGGAGGGGGGTCTTTAGGCATTGCTTAGCACTTGCCATGTTGTGCTCTTGACATTAGCGATGTGCCAACTTGCTATTGTTGACGTTTGTAGGCAGTTTGTGTGATTGGCTATCCATTGAGACACATGACGTCGTACGTGAAGTTATGGCAGCAGCTTCGACATGACAAATGAAATCCACTGTTGAAGACTTCTTTGAGGTTTAATACATATTTTGTTATAAGGTAATCTGTGTTTCCCTGTGTATGTGTGTGTGTGTGTGTATACTGTGTTTACCTGTGTGTGTGTGTGTGTGTGTGTGTGTGTTTACCTGTGTGTGTGTGTGTTTACCTGTGTGTGTGTGTGTGTGTGTGTGTGTGTGTGTATATATACTGTGTTTCTGTGTGTGTGTGTGTGTGTGTGTGTGTGTGTGTGTAAACTGTGTTTACCTGTGTGTGTGTGTGTGTGTGTGTGTGAATTGTGTTTGTGTGTGTGTGTGTGTTTACCTGTGTGTGTGTGTGTGTGTGTATGAACTGTGTTTACCTGTGTGTGTGTGTGTGTGTGTGTGTGTGTGTGTGTTTACCTGTGTGTGTGTGTGTGTTTACCTGTGCTCTGGGTGGTGGACTCGTTGGCAGGCAGAAAGTCTTCATCGTATGAGTCATCAGTGGAGTCGTCTCCGTCCACAGAGGACCAGGCCCTCAGCTTAGCCTCTGCTATGGCAAACTGCTCTGCTACCCCTGCAAACACACACACACGCACGCACGCACACACACATACACATACACACAAAGACACGCACACACACGCACACACACAGAGACACAGACACACACACACACACAAAGACACGCACACACACGCACACACAGACACAGACACACACACACACACAAAGACACGCACACACACACACACACACACACACATAGACACACACACACAAAGACACGCACACACACACGCACACACACACAAAGACATGCATACACACACACACAGACATGCACACACACACACACACAGACACACACACACACAAAGACACGCACGCACACACACACACACAGATAGATAGATTAAATACTATTGATATACGCTGCACCCGCAGCATATATTGATCAATGCAGTCTCATCGCTCGCTGTGTGACACAAACACACAGCGCCACGCATATAGATGTAGACAAGGCGATAGGCGGTTGTCATGGTAACCCGCTCAGTACCTGGCAATCGCATTTCCACGCAGTGTCACAGATATTTTCCGATTGACAAATCCCCATGAGGGAACCGTGGCGCGTGCGGCGTTGCATCAGCGCAGGCGATATATCCAATCAGCACTCCTCGTGTTGTCACATGACAGGCTAACGTGGCTGCCATTGAGCGCGTGCTACGGTCGTGGACCCATGGTTTCTCCGTCTCTGTGACAGTTACCCTTTAAGGCAGCATTTCTCCACGACCAATGACTCCGGTACATGGTGGGGGTGATGGATCAACTCTAAGAAAGGCCTTTTCTGGTCACATCCTGGGTTCTACTGAGACGGTGAGCTTCCACGGAATGTACAGACGACTCTGCCATCGGTCTGTAGCGTGTATAATATATGCTGTTGATTACTCAATGCCAAATAACTGCACCAAGCTCACAGATGCGGAGTGCTGAATCATAACATGATATTTACCTGTGCAAAGGTGCAACATGCATATGTAAAATGCACACACGAAACAATACAAAACGAATGCACACAGACAACTGTGTGTGTGTCTTTGGCTGAGGTGACTCAGCATGTGCAAAAGGTTATATTGACCAATCACCTCCCATCACCATCAGCAGCTAGCCTATCACAGAGAGCTAAGCCCCTGAAACTCCCTCCTATATCTCCCTCTACTGATCCTTCTGTTTTGTATTCAGGCCAATTCATCCCCATCCCATCCCCAATCATTTCTCTAGAAACAACTTATTCAGGCTCTTCCAATGCCCTCGCTGTTTCCTCTGCATCACATGTTCACTCTTTCACTCCTCATCGCTATCGCTCTTTGGCTCTCTCTCTCTCTCTCTCTCTCTCTCTCTCTCTCTCTCTCTCTCTCTCTCTCTCTCTCTCTCTCTCTCTCTCTCTCTCTCTCTCTCTCTCTCTCTCTCTCTCTCTCTCTCTCTCTCTCTCTCTCTCTCTCTCTCTCTCTCTCTCTCTCTCTCTCTCTTCTGCATTCAAGTGTGGTCTCTCACACAGAGCCAGATCGATGTTCCCATTCATCTGAACGCTGAGTTCGTCCTCTTCCCAGACAGCAGAGCATCCACTAGATGCACCACTGCTCCTGCTCTTTAGCTCACCCTTCAAAGGGTTAGTATTGTAGTATTTTCCCCTCTCGGAGGTGGGTTCCATGTTGATGTTTGATAGCCGGTCAGGAGTCAACCAACACTGTTATACAGCCTCTTTGATGATCATGTTTCTTTTTGTACAGTTACAACAAATACTGCACAATAATGATTGTGTGTATGCCAGCAATCAATGTAACAGACACAGTACACATACCACAGCTTATTTAAATAGCAGAGCTCAGTGCACGTCTTATTTCTGCTTATTTCTGCCAGGCTTCAACAAGCCCCTGTGTTTTTGGGACTGCAAAGCTACAGCGATTGCGTGTATTTTCACCAACATGGCTGTTTCCTGAAAGCTGGTTGGCGGAAGGAACTGTTGGAGGTGAATGCCACCTTCTAACAAGACCTCCGGATACTACCACAGAGGTAGGACACCCCTGGCAACTGAGAGGAGCACCCTGCCTCTCCCGTGTTTACACACACACACACACACACTGCCTCTCCATCACACACTCCCTCTCCATCACACACTCACACTCCCTCTCCATCACACACACACTGACTCTCTATCACACACTGCCTCTCCCGTGTTTACACACACACACTGCATCTCCATCACACACACACTCCCTCTCCATCACACACACACTGCCTCTCTATCACACACACACTGCCTCTCCATCACACACACACTGCCTCTCCATCGCACACACACACACTGCCTCCCCATCACACACACACTACCTCTCCATCACACACACACTGCCTCTCTATCACACACTGCCTCTCCATCACACACACACTGCCTCTCTATCACACACTGCCTCTCCCGTGTTTACACACACACACACTGCATCTCCATCACACACACACTCCCTCTCCATCACACACACACTGCCTCTCTATCACACACACACTGCCTCTCCATCACACACACACTGCCTCTCCATCGCACACACACACACTGCCTCCCCATCACACTCACACTACCTCTCCATCACACACACACTGCCTCTCCATCACACACACACTGCCTCTCCATCACATACACACTGCCTCTCCATCACACACACACTGCCTCTCTATCACACACACACAGCCTCTCCATCATACACACACTCCCTCTCCATCACACACTGCCTCTCCGTCACACACACACTGCCTCTCCATCACACACACACTGCCTCTCCATCACACACACACTGCCTCTCTATCACACACACACAGCTTCTCCATCGCACACACACACAGCCTCTCCATCACACACACACTGCCTCTCCATCGCACACACATGCTTTGCGGATAATCCTTTCCGGTCACCATGGCTTTGGCTGACAGCCTTGAAAAGGAGGGTGTGTGTGTGTTGGGCGGGGGTGTGTGTGTGTACACATTAGTTAGTCCATTAGTGTCTATCTGTTGGCAGGAGCCAGACTATCAATAGGACACCCTCCCCCCCCCCCCCCCCCCCCCCCCCCCCCCGCATCTCATTCCAAACTCCTCCATGTGCTCCTCATGAGCTCGCCAGAGCCATGTGACATGCACACATGGACCCGTCCTCTCTGCTCTCGCCGTCTTGCACCCCCTCCCTCTTTCATGCACACACGGCTACACACACGTCAGCGTAGGCCAACCCATGCCTTTCACGCAATTTGCCCCGTGAGTGCCAGAGGCACGGGGCCCGCTGACGTGAGATGGGGCGGGAGAGGAGTCTGCGACAAGCAAAACAGTTTCGCGGGAACTGTTTTGATGTCGCAGACCGCGACGCTTTCACGACACGCACACTAGACAACAGAAGAGCGCAACGGCTCCACTTTGAGTTCAAGGGGAGAAGAATGATGACGCCATGACAACACCGGCCAGGAGCAGAACCTCGCCGTGCAAATCAACCTTGAGCGTCTGCATCCCAGGAGGCAAAGGGGAGGCACGCCAGGCAGAAAGCTAGGAGCAGAAAGTAAGAAAGAAAACTAAAGGGTGATGGGAGAGGTGAGAGCAGAGCCAGCTCTTCACTGGCTCTGCTCTCATCTCTCCATCACATCACCCTATTTAGGATAGCAGGAGAGAGGGGATGAGGGAGGAGCTGAGAGTTGGCACCAGACAAAAGGCTAGCTAGATAAAGCTATGAGCTTAGCACCCCAAACCAAAAGTCACCCAAACGGGAAAGTGACTCAAAAAGAGATCTAAATGAAAGGGAAGTGTGCGGTGCTGCTGCGCTGTTGTAAGTGAAACCAAACCGAATCACTGAACCAGAGGGACCTCACCAAACTGGTTATGGTAATTGTGGTCTCCGATTGGCTCTAATTGGCATCAGCTGATGCCACTCCATTGTGAGTTACATTACCCCCAGGGCTCCGCTGAGACTGCTGTGTCGCGTGGCCATCAGCACGCTGTTATATGTGCCTCTCAGTGCGCATCACAAACCCTTGCTTTGTACTTTGTACACTGAAAGCAGTCCGTTTGGTTCCATCTGCCATCTGGTTTTTGTTTGGACAGATGGAAGGTGCTCCAAATGCCACGGGAACGCCACAGTGGAGTCAAATGTTTGATTGGCATTATGGTAAGTCAAACATTCCAATAACAGGTAACCAAATTTGAGTCTATATTTACATCCTATGTTACGTTTGTTTTTTACTTTGTGCATTTGAGTCGCCATTTCAGGATCAATCCATAGCACGATGTAACCCTGGTCCTCTACAATAAAAGGTTTGAGGGTTCGGTTTCCTTTAGAGCACAAACAGTACAGTCAAAGGCATCAAGCATGTGAGCTATTCTGTCACAGTCATAGTTGTGCTCATGGACACGTGGAAGCAGGGTATCGCACCTGCAGCGAAGCGCGCCTCCTGTTCCCCCTCGCTGAGGTCTGAGTACGAGTTGAAGTCCGACTCCAGGGCTGCCGGGGTCTCCATGGGCTTACACCAGCCCTTCCACTCTATCAGGTGGGCCAGCCGACCCTGGGCCATGGCTGTTGGCTTGGTCACATGGTCCTTCACCACCTGTGAGATACCTGAAGAGGCGTGAACGAGAGGTTTCAGTGTCGGAATGGCTCGGATGTGGCATGCAGTGTGCGTGCGTGTGTGTGTGTGTGTGTGTGTGTGTGTGTGTGCGTGTGTGTGTGCATGTGTGTGTGTGCGTGTGTGTGTATATGAAGGTGCATCGTTGTGCAGACATGTATGCACGTGTATTTGTGTTGAGGTTAGTGTAGCCTATGTACCGTGTAACGAGGATCGCGCTAATGCTGCAATTTCTTGAATAGTAAGAGCTCTTCTTGATTTAGGTAACATTTCAATGGTGTCATCAACATTCACCTGAAAAGAGAGAGAGGTAGGTTAGACTTCAAGGTTGACATGGAAGCTAGCAGCTTTTGTACATGTTCTCACTCTCGTAGTGTGACTCACAGGCAAACTAATGTGTATTTTTGAAGGTTTTCAAAGCAGAGGAAAATACTAGCCAAGACCTTGAACATGTAATGTCTCCCATTCAGTTGACTGCTAGTAGTCCTCACTTATACATCAAATGAAACAAGCTCAATCAAACACAAGGAGCTGCAACCAAAGGCTTATAATGTACCTACCACCAAATGTTCGATTCGTATTTTCAGTCAATTCAAAATTCTGCACCCAATCCCAGTTCTGACTACATGGATACTTTTCACACACACAGACCCAGCATGACCTGTAGGAAGAGCCAGACAGGGGACAAAGGATAGACCCCCCCTGCCGTCTGTCCCTTCATCAAATCTGTCTCCAGTGTAAAGTCACACCGTGCCACTAGTATCAGGTGTTGACCACCGCCATTGTCTGCTCGCTCTTTTTATAGCGCTACCTGCGCGCACGTGAAGCACCCACGTCAACCGCTTTTTTTGGGGGGGGGGGGGACCACATGGCAGGCAAAAGGCTGTGTGCTATTTAATATGGGTCAACGACGATGACCAGGCAATTTACAAAGGTTGAATGCGTTAAAAAAGAGAACTTGAACATGCAGCAAAAATATATATAAATACAATAAAAATGTATCAAAATGTTTGCACAAGAGCAAAAAGGTTTCCACGATTGGGACGACGTCAGTGACTGCTTGAGGCTCGGCGAGAGAAGCCTAGCGAAGACGTCGCCGAGGGCCACCGTGCTCATAGCCCGATTTCAGTTCACATCAATCGCATGGGAACCTTGCTTACTGGTTTCAGAACAGGCCTACATCCCTCCTACCACGACTGGTGCTCCGTTTAACGGAAGAGTGTAGGATGCACGAACCACGGGGAGGACGGTGGCCTGTTCAAAGAGAAACGAACGACGCTGGACCGCCTCGACTTTCGCGCGTACATTGACAACGGTAAACATGGTCGCGCGCGGACGCAGGGATGAGGAAAGCATGTCTGGTTGGGGGGAGCGCCCATGACAGGGGCGCCGTTTCGCCGGCAGCATTTAAACCGGTTCGCATTCAAACCGGTTTGGTTCCCCGATTATTCCCAGCTTTTAGCCGATTTCGGCTTCTGTGTTTTTGTGATAGCGCGGGTTTGGTTGTCACGAATGCAAACGATGAATGATAACATGGGGGTTCAAATGTACGTCAATATAATGCCCCCCTTGTCACCTAAGAAACTGTCCAGCCGTCACGCGCTATGCCACAGGTTTCAAGAGGGCTGGCAAACAAGTCTGCGCGCGGCCCCGCTGTTGCATCGATTGCTCTAATTATAGGCTAATTAAGGTTACATCACAGCAGATGCCTCATTTGGGAACTCGTAGTGTCCTATTAAGTCGAATAGCCTTTTCTTAATGATCAAGAATCTGGCAACACAGACATGTTCTCACTATGATATCACGAGGCAGTATATAAAACATGGTCAATAGTGCACATGAAGCCCGCAGTATTTCTGTTTGAATTACCAGTGTTCTCTCGTTCCCGAAAACGCCCCGTGTTTTCTCGCAGAAGAGGATCTTTTCCATGGAAAATAAAATGCACATCGTCCTGCATGCAACACGCCACGCTACTGCAGGTTGATTTCTCTCTGACTTCGACCGCGCCGTGTGGTGGCCTATAACATATCTCCCCACCCCTCTCCCTCCCTCCCTCTCTCTCTCCCCCTCTGCTTCTCTCTCTCTTTCTCTCTTCACATAACGGATCTCCTTCGTCGCCCAACTTTCCACAAAAGGAATATTTCTATAGCAACTGGTCACCAAGGAACCAGTCGTTGCACGCGCTGTGATTTGCTGATGACGTCACATGCATCGCACACCTCTCCACCGTCTCGGAAGACGAACCGACTGTTGCGCGTCCTCCTCCTCCCTCGAATTACCATAGCAACCCCCCTTTAGTCACAGTAACAGATGTCACACCGTGGTGAACGTAGCCTATAAGTCACAGGCCGTCTGAGCAACGCTTGTTTTTGGCTCCCTGTTTTCAATAGGAGTAGGGCTACATTTGACTGAAGAGACAGCAGCCTGTGGCTCGACGAGCTCACTTCAATGCGGCACATGTCGGACGCAGATGGCGCGTGCGTGTTGGCTACGTAAATGAGACGCGTCAGATTCATCGTTCATCCTTTTTGAACGAACGGTCCACTACCCTCTATTTTCCGTCTTCGGACGGAGCCAAAAATGTTGAGACAATAAGGCCATGCAGCGACTGAAAAAAGTTTGCCTTATTGTTTTGAAGAACTATTTTGTCCAAAAGCTAAAAAAAAAAAAGTTCCATTTTAGAATCCGAATTAAAAATGAATTGCTAATTACAATGAATGATTTGCGAATAATTAGAACGAACGGCTGAACATTAATGAATACTATAACGAGAGAACCCAGACTGAACCACACGTTAAAGACTTGGGACGACGTGGTTTAATTAGATCATTATTAAACCGGGAAAGGTTGAGGAAAATAATTTTATGCTTCACATATTAGAGGGCAAATCCGTGCGTATGTCATATTGCATTAGTCGTGCGGCCCTTAAAAGTCGTTAAAGTGGTTACAGAGATGTAACCAAACTCAAAACGCCATTCCCTTTGACAGAGCCCAGCTAGACCTGGACATTTGCCGCTAATGATTACTGAACAGGCTGCACCCGAGCCCCCGACGCTTAGGCAACTTGAGTCACGTTTGAGTGTACGGTTTGGGGTCGTGGAGCCCACGGACACCGCGCGTCACCGGGTGGACCGTGTGCTTTGATCGAGCTGCTGGGGCGGAAGAAGAGCCCCCCCCCCCCCCCCCCCCCAGCCCGCACGCGGTGTCGCGTGCGGGGGGGAGCACAGTGAGAGGGCCCATGTTACGGAGCGACAACAAGGGGGTCAGGGGGAGGGGAAACAGCACCTCGCTGAAGTCCAGTGTCCCCAGAGGCGCTGTGAGAAGCAGTCTGCGCGCCAAGCAGGTCCGCGTGTTCCCCAAGAGAGCCAAGTCAGTCACAGAGCTCGGCGCGCTCCACTCCACGCGCAACACGGCGTCTCCCGCCACTGTCAGGAAGAAGTGCTCAGGTGAAGGAAGGTCACGTTGAACGTGCAAAAACCGTGCGTCGAGGGCAGCCACTACGAGATCTGTGTCCGGTCGCTTCAGCTACGTCTTGTATGGTGCATCTCACTGAAGTATAGCCTTCAGCGGACAGGACAAAAAAAACGCCATTTAAACAATGCCAACGTTTTTTTTTTTTTTTTACTTATAGTAAGATAACTGAGGCCATGGCTCAGTCTACCTTCATGCATTCATAGCCATGCCACATCATGCTGGCGGACCTGTGTGTGGAGGGCTTTGTGGTCAGGGCCTATTGCATCCCAAAAAAGCCACCGGCCACCCGCAACGGCTAAAACCACAGAGCGACTTCATAAGTCCAAAGCTCAAAGTCCGTCTGCTTCCCGCCGGAACAGTTCACACAGGATTTCCCTTGTCAATAGTTGTAGGCCTACACTGGTCATGAGCGGACCAGAGTAAACCAACAGAATGGGGGTTTATACAGACCCTGTAGTCACGCACACCGTTACGCTGAGCATTTCAGGACCGTGGACACACCCACATGGTTACGAGTGTACAAAGCCAAGCGTTTCAGAACCGTGCGGGTGGCGAGTGTGTGTGTGTGTGTGTGTGTGTGTGTGTGTCTGTGCGTGTGTGCGTGTGTCTGTGTGTGTGTGTGTGCGTGTATGTGCGTGTGTGCGTGTCTGTGTGTGTGTGTCTGTGCGTGTGTGCGTGTGTCTGTGTGTGTGTCTGTGTGTCTGTGCGTGTGTGCGTGTGTCTGTGTACGTGTGTGTGCGTGTCTGTGTGTGCGTGTGTGTGTGTGTGTGTTAAATCAGTGCAACAAAGCATCAAAAGTGGGCCCGCGTGTGTGTCAGCGCTCCGCGCTCGGAGCCGTTTCGAGTTACACTCTGTGAAGCGGGGAAATCGGCGCTTAGTCGCCACAGCCTCTTTGACACAGAGTCCAATATCACGTCCCATCGCCCCCACGCCTAGATAGGGCCAAACCCAGGCCGCTTAGCACGACAGGCTCGCGTTGCCGACGCTGGTTCAATGGCTGCCGTTTAATTGGACGTGATAAGATCCGATGGCCCGAGGCGCATTGTATCGCCGAATCTAGGCCAGCAGCTCGGTTAATGGACGTACTGGGAGAAGGAGGGACACCAGCTCGGTTAATGGACGTACTTGTGAGAAGGAGGGACACCAGCTGGGTTAATGGACGTACTGTGAGAAGGAGGGACACCAGCTGGGTTAATGGACGTCCTGTGAGAAGGAGGGACACCAGCTGGGTTAATGGATGTCCTGTGAGAAGGAGGGACACCAGCTCGGTTAATGGACATCCTGTGAGAAGGAGGGACACCAGCTCGGTTAATGGACGTACTTGTGAGAAGGAGGGACACCAGCTCGGTTAATGGACATACTTGTGAGAAGGAGGGACACCAGCTGGGTTAATGGACGTACTGTGAGAAGGAGGGACACCAGCTCGGTTAATGGACGTCCTGTGAGAAGGAGGGACACCAGCTCGGTTAATGGACGTACTGTGAGAAGGAGGGACACCAGCTCGGTTAATGGACGTACTTGTGAGAAGGAGGGACACCAGCTGGGTTAATGGACGTACTGTGAGAAGGAGGGACACCAGCTGGGTTAATGGACGTCCTGTGAGAAGGAGGGACACCAGCTGGGTTAATGGACGTCCTGTGAGAAGGAGGGACACCAGCTCGGTTAATGGACGTACTGTGAGAAGGAGGGACACCAGGTCGGTTAATGGACGTACTTGTGAGAAGGAGGGACACCAGCTCGGTTAATGGACGTACTGGGAGAAGGAGGGACACCAGCTGGGTTAATGGACGTACTTGTGAGAAGGAGGGACACCAGCTGGGTTAATGGACGTCCTGTGAGAAGGAGGGACACCAGCTGGGTTAATGGACGTACTTGTGAGAAGGAGGGACACCAGCTGGGTTAATGGACGTACTGTGAGAAGGAGGGACACCAGCTCGGTTAATGGACGTACTTGTGAGAAGGAGGGACACCAGCTGGGTTAATGGACGTCCTGTGAGAAGGAGGGACACCAGCTCGGTTAATGGACGTCCTGTGAGAAGGAGGGACACCAGCTCGGTTAATGGACGTACTTGTGAGAAGGAGGGACACCAGCTGGGTTAATGGACGTCCTGTGAGAAGGAGGGACACCAGCTGGGTTAATGGACGTCCTGTGAGAAGGAGGGACACCAGCTGGGTTAATGGACGTCCTGTGAGAAGGAGGGACACCAGCTCGGTTAATGGACGTACTTGTGAGAAGGAGGGACACCAGCTGGGTTAATGGACGTCCTGTGAGAAGGAGGGACACCAGCTCGGTTAATGGACGTACTGTGAGAAGGAGGGACACCAGCTGGGTTAATGGACGTACTGTGAGAAGGAGGGACACCAGCTCGGTTAATGGACGTACTTGTGAGAAGGAGGGACACCAGCTCGGTTAATGGACGTCCTGTGAGAAGGAGGGACACCAGCTCGGTTAATGGACGTACTTGTGAGAAGGAGGGACACCAGCTCGGTTAATGGACGTACTTGTGAGAAGGAGGGACACCAGCTCAGTTAATGGACGTACTGGGAGAAGGAGGGACACCAGCTCGGTTAATGGACGTACTTGTGAGAAGGAGGGACACCAGCTCGGTTAATGGACGTACTGGGAGAAGGAGGGACACCAGCTGGGTTAATGGACGTCCTGTGAGAAGGAGGGACACCAGCTCGGTTAATGGACGTACTTGTGAGAAGGAGGGACACCAGCTGGGTTAATGGACGTCCTGTGAGAAGGAGGGACACCAGCTCGGTTAATGGACGTACTTGTGAGAAGGAGGGACACCAGCTGGGTTAATGGACGTCCTGTGAGAAGGAGGGGACACCAGCTGGGTTAATGGACGTCCTGTGAGAAGGAGGGACACCAGCTCGGTTAATGGACGTACTTGTGAGAAGGAGGGACACCAGCTGGGTTAATGGACGTCCTGTGAGAAGGAGGGACACCAGCTGGGTTAATGGACGTCCTGTGAGAAGGAGGGACACCAGCTGGGTTAATGGACGTCCTGTGAGAAGGAGGGACACCAGCTCGGTTAATGGACGTACTGTGAGAAGGAGGGACACCAGCTCGGTTAATGGACGTCCTGTGAGAAGGAGGGACACCAGCTCGGTGTTGTCAGAAGGAAGGATGCACGCTGTGTTACATAGCGTCACACCGTTTCCGAGCGAGCGGGTCGTTTGAGCGCGGTGCGGCCCCGGGCCCCCACACACATATGGTGAAAACAAGTTGAGTTCAGTGCGTGCGGGGTGGATTTATGACTTTACAAACGTGGCATTTAGCAAGACGCATGAGCTTCTATGCACTGGGATGTAGAATACATTTCGGCACAACATGCGGCGCTGAATCTCAACAAGCGATGATCTTAATGTGAGGGACATGCAATGCAGACATCCGTTAAAACATTCCTGATTCCGCTGTTCTGCGACATACATGGACTCGCGTAGACTGAGGATAGGGCCAGTCTTTAAACGTTTGGATGAAAAGGTCGAACGGCTCGAACGACAGCGGCTGCCGGGAGATCCGGCGAGGCAGAGGTTACTGACGCCTGCGGCTTTTCCCGGAGCTCTCCCGTGGACGCGCTAGCCTTTATCCACCATCTGGGCTTCATTTGTTCCGCCACGTACTTTATCTTAATTAATCCGTTTTCCCAGAGTTGACAATAAGCTCAATTATTCAAGCTCAAGCAACTCGTTATCAACATTTTTCTTCTTTCTTTCTCCCTCGCTTCTCGCCCCTCTCTGTCTCTCGGTCTCGCTCTCTCTCTCTCACTCTGTCTCTCTCTCTCTCACTCTGTCTCTCTCTCTCTCTTACTCTCTCTCTCTCAGTCTCTCTCTCTCTCTTACTCTCTCTCTCAGTCTCTCACTCTGTCTCTCTCTCAGTCTCTCTCTCAGTCTCTCTCTCTCTCTCTCACTCACTCTCTCACTCTCTGTCTCTCACTCTCTGTCTCTCAGTCTCTGTCTCTCTCTCAGTCTCTCTCTCACTCGTTGTCGTGGAAACAGCGGTGAAAGACCACGTGGACGTGCGTTTCCCTTCACTGTTATTCACGTGTTGGATGGTCGTATACTATGACATGGCAAACATCACAAAATGTGCGAACCTCTTCACCCGCTCTCCGCTCAGGATCCCGGCGCCACAGCCGTCAGTGGACGGCGAATTATTTGGCTCATGTTCCTAGTGGGCCGACTTGGCCTACTACAGCAATAACAACAATGTCAATAATAAAGTCTATTTAGGTTCAAGCTCTTTACAATGCCCGCAGAAGATCACATGTTACACACACACACACACACACACACGCGCCCACGCACGCACACACACGTTCACATCACTATAGAACTTAAATCGGACACAGACGGCTGAGGGGTAAGATGGCTCGGTAATTGGGTACCTATTATTCCGTCAGCTTCTAATACGTGACCTTCTGAGATAAAACGGGAGGCGCACACACACACACACACACACACACACACACACACACACACACACACACACACACACACACACACACGAAGACGAGGCGGTGTTCGCCACATCCAGGGGAGCCAGCGGAGCGCAGAGCAGACGGCGGACGGTGTAAACAGCCATGTCAGACACGCAGCGGCGGATGGGAGCCCTGCATGGTTTCATGGCAACGGTCGTAGAACACGGTCCCTCAAAAGCGAGTACCCCTTGAGCGTCACAAGTGTTTGTCTTGAGCAGACATTTGCTCACTATAATTTGTTTAGCAGCGAGCCGAGATAAAAAAACAACAACAACGACATGAGCTATTTGAGATGTAAGAACCACAACATGAGCATGGACGCGCGAGGTCCTACCTTGCAGTTCAACTGTGTCAACGCCGTCAACACCATCTTGTGACGAGGGGGAGTCCTCTCGGAGACAGCTCGCTTTAATACCGCGTCACTCAGGGCTGTCAAGAGCACCTCTACTCCGCCGCGGCGCGAGGGATCGCCGAGAAGATCGCTTGCGGTTCTCGTGGCATCGCGATGTTTAGACGACAGGGTGTGAAGCAAAGCAGCGCTGACCCGCCACCGCCACTTCAAAATGCACACCAAACGGCACGCACACAACGGATACCCGCAGCAGATAGAAGAATGGATGAAACGCCGATTCGAGCGGACGTTGCCTTATTTACTGCGCTCTTTAAATGAGCGTGGGGCTCAGCAGTGCGCCACGTGTAGCGCATTCTGGGACCTCGTGGTATGCAGCATAAAAGCGCCTCAGTTCACGCATTGCCTCTGTATGCAACCCTCCTATAAAGGGTGCAAAACCGCAAATGCGGGAATCAGACTTTCTCAAGCGTGCCTAATAATGAAAGCAAATCGTAAAGAACGCTTACCGATTGGCGATCGGGAGCTGATGCAGCCCATGTCTCGGCGTCAGACAACACGCGGGAGAGAAAAAATGCTGTATTCCCCAAATCCCTTATATGTAAAGAGAGACCCCCCCAACGCACCGTACCTCGTCAAACGAACGCCTCTCTCGCTCTTCTTGTCACGCGCTCCGCTGGGTTCCGCGAGGATACGGCGTGCTGCTGGGCTCACACCGCTCGAGCTCGATGCCGAGGGCGGGAAAAAGTACTTAGGCTCCGTTTTTGAGTCCACGTGTTTCTTTTATGCGTTTGCTTCCATCGGTGGCAGTCCCGCATTACATAATGGATTCGGTGATGCCGTGTTCGCTCCCCAATCCCTTCCTTCGCTCTTGAAATTGACTTTCACTCTCACACCATTACGTCACCAATGGATGGTAGAGATTCAGCACCGTGGCGCGTGGGGACAGCGCTATTCTCTCTCTCTCTCTCTCTCTCTCCCCCCCTTTCTCTCTCTCTCTGTCTCTCTATCTCTGTGTCTCTCTCTCTGTCTCTCTATCTCTGTGTCTCTCTCTCTCTCTCTCTCTCTATCTCTGTGTCTCTCTCTCCCCCCTCTCCCTCTCCCCCTCTCTCTCTCCCTCTCTCCCCCCTCTCTCTCTCTCTCTCTCTGTCTCTGTGTGTGTCTCTCTCTCTTTCTCTGTGTGTGTCTTTCTCTCTCTCTCTCTCTCTCTCTCTCTCTCTCTCTCTCTCTCTCTCTCTCTCTCTCTCTCTCTCTCTCTCTCTCTCTCTCTCTGAAACATTTGCGGGTGAGCACAGAACCGTTTTGGTTTTATACACCGCTAGCCCTTTTCCGCCTCCTTGTATTGTTTCCCCCCATCCAACAGGTTATGCGCGGAATAAGCTCTGATTGGCTGCTGTTCCGGCACCACGTGGAAAAGGGGTGGAGACAGGGGACACCGCAGAACTCAGTTGGGTATGTCGGTGTTTCTGCGCTGCTGGAGATGTGGAGACCTCAACTAACGGGAATCATGGTTCAGGATCACAACCACCAACTGTCCTTTGTGTTACGTTTGACCTAGGTATTAGGATATTCAGGCTGCTCAAATGAATCACACGAGGTCATTGAAGGAGATCTGGGCCTCTAATGTATGCCTAACGGCAGACCTATAATGGAGCAGGAGATGAGTAAAACGGAAGTTCTCTCATCATATCCAGCTGACAGCCTGTAGCCACTGCTACATGGATAAATCGATATAGTTGCACTCTGTCTCCCGCATCCCGCCCACCAGTTAACTATACATTAGCAGAGACCCTTCCAACGGGCAACACGTTGGTGGCTTCTACTTTGTAAGGATAAAAAGAAAATCGTCGATTAGCCCTAAATATTCTGAATTATGTTATTATTGCGTTTAATCTCAATTCAACTAGGCAAACCCCGTTTTGTGAACGTCAAGTCAAAGGAGCACTTTAGTGTGTGTGTGTGTGTGTGTGTGTGTGTGTGTGTGTGTGTGTGTGTGTGTGTGTGTGTGTGTGTGCGTGTCTGTGTGTGTGTATGTATGTATGTGTGTGTGTGTGTGTGTGTGTGTGTGTGCGTGTCTGTGTGTGTGTGTGTGTCTGTGTGTGTGTGCGTGTCTGTGTGTGCGTGTGTGTGTGTGTGTGTGCGCGTGTCTGTGTGTGTGTGTGTGTGTGTGTGTGCGTGTCTGCGTGTGAGTGGCGAGCGGTCGATAAGCTGTGAATACAGCGCATGCCCAGGCGTTTGAAAGACAGAACTTTTATTGAAATTGCATGAAATTACATTTCTGCGACTGAATAAATCACCGAAAGAATACAGTTGTTCGGTAATTTAATAGTATATTGTACTAAACTTGTATACGCAATATTAAGTAGCCATTGCACGGAGAGCAGAATATCTGACCTCTAGAGAAACCGACGATGGTTTTTCTTGCAGTCAACAGCGCTTCAGATGCTCAGTCCTGCAGTGCGCAGGGAACCCATTTCATAACAGAATTGAAATTGCGGCAAACAAGAACAAAGTCCTGAAGCTGCAGTACCCGTGGCGCCATGTTGTCTTTCTAGAGCTGTGGCGACATCTACTGGACGTGGAGCACAATGCTGCTGATGTTACAAGAGTCGTGCGGAATTGGTCACAATATAGTACTCATAAAACAATGATTCATAACAGTTGAATAAAGAACAACTGAGGTCGAATTGAATAAGGATAATTCTTCACGACAGAGACATAAATAGTTTTAATATTTTGTATTACTAATTGCCCACTGTGCGCATACATGCTCCTGTGCGCATACACGTTCATTTACGACCATGCAATCAGAGACACTATTGGAAATATACATTCAGCTCATCATACGCTCTTCTGAATGCAGTTGGATGTCAAATACACATTTTGTCAGTTATACTCTCTCATCGCCACCAATATTCTTTGAAGTTCAATCCTGAGGTTTTAATGATTTTTTGGGGGGGGGGGATTCTCTTTCTATTCATCTATTCATTCATCAATGGATGGTAGAGATTCAGCACCGTGGCACGTGGGGACAGCGCTATTCTCTCCCCCCCCTTTCTCTCTCTCTCTCTCTCTCTCTCTCTCTCTCTCTCTCTCTCTCTCTCTCTCTCTCTCTCTCTCTCTCTCTCTCTCTCTCTCTCTCTCTCTCTCTCTCTCTCTCTCTCTCTCTCTCTCTCTCTCTCTCTCTCTTGTCCTGAATGTTCGTCTTGTGTTCTAGTTCGTCGAGTCGGCCCATCTCGCATGTCTCCTCTCGTGCCCCCCTGCAGGATCCTGGATCACTCATCCCTCGCCCTCCTCGCACTCTCCCTGGTTCGTGGAGGAGGGGAAGCAACAGGATGGGGCGCAGTGGAGGGTCGGCGACACAGGGGACCAGGAGGAGGGGATGAGGAGATGGACCTGGAGGAGGAGAGGTGGAGCAGGGAGGAGGGGTGAGGATAGGGGTGGTAAAGGGGAGCAGAGGACAGGGAGGAGGAGGAGAGAAGGACGAGGAGGAGCATGAGGAGGTGGGGTAAGAGTGGGAGGAGAGGGGAGGAGGAGCAAGAGGTGAAAGAGGAGGAGCAGGAGGAAGAGGAGGGAAGGAGAGGAGCAAGGAGGGGATGAGCAGGAGGAGGAGGAGGAGAAGGACGAGGAGGAGCAGGAGGAGGGGTAAGAGGAGGAGCAGGAGGAGGAGCAGGACGAGGAGGAGCAGGAGCAGGAGGAAGAGGGGTAAGAGGATAAGGACGAGGAGGAGCAAGAGGAGGAGGAGGAGCAGGAGGAGGAGAAGGACGAGGAGCAGGAGGGGGGGTAGGAGGAGGAGGAGGAGGAGCAGGAGGAGGAAGAGGAGGAGGAACAGGATGAGAAGTAGAAGGAGGAGCAGGAGGAGGAGGAGGAGGAGCAGGAGGAGGAGGAGGAGGAGGAGGAGGAGGAGCAGGAGGAGCAGGAGGAGGAACAGGAGGAGCAGGAGGAGGGGTAGGAGGAGCAGGAGGAGGAGCAGTGGTAGGAGGAGGAGGAGCAAGAGGAGGAGGAGCAGGAGGAGAGGTAAGAGGAGGAGCAGAAGGAGGAGCAGAAGGAGGAGTAGGAGGTGTTTATTTTTTTTATTTGTGTACGTATGTAGATGTGTATTTGTGTAGATGTATAGCTAAAAATAATAATAATGACAATAATTCATTGCATTTAGTGCAAAGTGCTATATAAATAGCACTTTTCAAGCCACACACAGCACTTTACATAGTGAGTGTGTGTGTGTGTGTGTGTGTGTTTCTGGGGGAGGGGGGATATGAAACCTCATCCACTTCAGTCTGGATGTGTATGTGTGTATGTGTGTAGATGTGTATTTGTGTAGATGTGATTGTGTGTATGTGTGTAGATGTTTATTTGTGTAGATGTGTAGATGTGTATGTGTGTATGTGTGTATGTGTGTATTTGTGTAGATGTGTAGATGTGTATGTGTGTATGTGTGTAGATGTTTATTTGTGTAGATGTGTAGATGTGTATGTGTGTATGTGTGTAGATGTTTATTTGTGTAGATGTGTACGAGTGTATGTGTGTAGTTGTTTATTTGTGTAGATGTGTATGTGTGTATATGTTTATTTGTGTAGATGTATATGTGTGTTTATGTTTATTTGTGTAGATGTGTATGTGTGTATTACACTAGTCACTGTACACTAGCCATTGCATGTCATTCACTATGTGAAAAAATACAGAATATGGGTCACAGTCCAGCAGTATGTCTGCTGGTGATCCCTTTTTTCAGTTCCAGTTTTGCAAGCACCATTTATTAACTAACTTAACGACATCAGATTATGATTTGTTTGTTAATTTAATCATTTATTTTGCTCCACCAACAGGACTGGTTGCCAAGCAACACATATACATTTTCCTGCAGACTAGTTTGGTACGTTGTGCAGGTCTACAGTTACCACAGGCCAGCTGCTTTGTATCATGTGCATTTATCTGTATGTTTCCATTTATGTGATAGAGGATGAGAGGAATCTGCAGGCAGCTATTCAGTGAAACCACACACTGGTGCTGGTTAGTGACCGTAAAGACTGGTGCTGGTTAGTGACCATAAAGACTGGTGCTGGTTAGTGACCATAAAGACTGGTGCTGGTTAGTGACTATAAAGACTGGTGCTGCTTAGTGACCATAAAGACTGGTGCTGCTTAGTGACCATAAAGACTGGTGCTGGTTAGTGACCATAAAGACTGGTGCTGGTTAGTGACCATAAAGACTGGTGCTGCTTAGTGACCATAAAGACTGGTGCTGGTTAGTGACCATAAAGACTGGTGCTGCTTAGTGACCATAAAGACTGGTGCTGCTTAGTGACCATAAAGACTGGTGCTGGTTAGTGACCATAAAGACTGCTGCTGGTTAGTGACCATAAAGACTGGTGCTGCTTAGTGACTATAAAGACTGGTGCTGGTTAGTGACCATAAAGACTGGTGCTGGTTAGTGACCATAAAGACTGGTGCTGCTTAGTGACTATAAAGACTGGTGCTGGTTAGTGACCATAAAGACTGGTGCTGCTTGGTGACCATAAAGACTGGTGCTGGTTAGTGACCATAAAGACTGGTGCTGCTTAGTGACCATAAAGACTGGTGCTGGTTAGTGACCATAAAAACTGGTGCTGGTTGGTGACCATAAAGACTGGTGCTGGTTAGTGACCATAAAGACTGGTGCTGGTTAGTGACCATAAAGACTGGTGCTGGTTAGTGACCATAAAGACTGGTGCTGCTTAGTGACTATAAAGACTGGTGCTGGTTAGTGACCATAAAGACTGGTGCTGGTTAGTGACCATAAAGACTGGTGCTGGTTAGTGACCATAAAGACTGGTGCTGCTTAGTGACCATAAAGACTGGTGCTGGTTAGTGACCATAAAAACTGGTGCTGGTTGGTGACCATAAAAACTGGTGCTGGTTGGTGACCATAAAGACTGGTGCTGGTTAGTGACCATAAAGAGAGGACGGTCTTACTTGTATCAACTTTGCGGATGTCGGGGCGCTTCCCTCCGACCATCTTGTGTCCGGGTCCGTTGCCATACATCAGGGTGGTGAAGGGTAGAATGTCCTCTGCCCACAGGGGGGATTTACCTGAACAAACATCAATTACAAACCGTATACCTTAAATGTCATACGTCATATGTTATGTGTTATACACATGTAAAGGGCCATGCTTTTAAACAAAACAATTATGCTATTGCATATTATAAAAAAAAAAGGATCATTTGCAACCGCACACAATAGCACATAACACGATAGATTTCTCACTTCAGAAACGCACTCACATATACATTGGCATTGGTTCCTCTCATGTGCCTGCATAAGCAGCACATACACTTATGCTCTCACACACACACACACACAGCCATGATGAACTGCTCACTCCGTGGTACATTAATCAGCTCGATCCAAGAGCTCTGCGCACCAAAGGAGGGGAGGGAGGGGGAGAGAGAGAGAGAGAGAGAGAGAGAGAGAGAGAGAGAGAGAGAGAGAGAGAGAGAGAGAGAGAGAGAGAGAGAGAGAGAGAGCTACATGCTGTGACTACAGGAGGAGAGATGGTAAGACAAAATGTCAGGCTGAAAGGACACACTCACACACACACAGGCCAAAGCACGGGAACACACATGCATACACCCACGCAAACACACAGACACACATACACAGACACACACACACACCCCACAAACCCAAGCAGGAGCACACATACACACACACACACACACCAAAGCATGCACACACAAAAACACCCACACACAAACTAAATATATTGTTCCCTCCCTTTGTTAAAAGTATCAGCTGGGGGTGTGTGTTGGGTGGTGGATGTGAGGGTTTAATTACACAAACAGGCTTAGTCTTGGTTTTATAGCCCGCTTGATGATGACCTGATCACTGACTGGCCCTTGGGCCCAGGTAAACGTTCAAAGCAGTGACTTGTTTTCAAATGTACTAAAATATCGTCGTTACATTAGCTTTAATCACTTTTTACATTATGATGAGTATCATGCTTATTACCCAGAATGCTGTTCCCTCTGAAGGGGTATCCGTTGATGACCAGCGGGTGGGAGTGGTCCGCCGTCACCACGGTGAGGGTCTCCTCCTCATTGGTCAGCTCCAGGGCCTTCGCCACGGCCCGGTCCAACGCCACTGCCTCGTGGAGCGCCATGGAGCCGCGGCCCGCGTGGTGGGCCTGGTCGATGCGGCCCCCTGGACCCCGGAGCAGACACACAGGGGTCAGAGGGGGGGGGGACTACAGAGGAGCCAGGGCCCCGGACCCCGGAGCAGACACACAGGGGTCAGAGGGAGGGGGGACTACAGAGGAGCCAGGGCCCCGGACCCCGGAGCAGACACACAGGGGTCAGAGGGAGGGGGACTACAGAGGAGCCAGGGCCCCGGACCCCGGAGCAGACACACAGGGGTCAGAGGGGGGGGGGGGGGGACTACAGAGGAGCCAGGGCCCCGGACCCCGGAGCAGACACACAGGGGTCAGAGGGGGGGGGGGGGGGGACTACAGAGGAGCCAGGGCCCCGGACCCCGGAGCAGACACACAGGGGTCAGAGGGGGGGGGGACTACAGAGGAGCCAGGGCCCCGGACCCCGGAGCAGACACACAGGGGTCAGGGGGGGGGACTACAGAGGAGCCAGGACCCCGGAGCAGACACACAGGGGTCAGGGGGGGGGACTACAGAGGAGCCAGGACCCCGGAGCAGACACACAGGGGTCAGAGGGGGGGGGACTACAGAGGAGCCAGGGCCCCGGACCCCGGAGCAGACACACAGGGGTCAGAGGGAGGGGGACTACAGAGGAGCCAGGGCCCCGGACCCCGGAGCAGACACACAGGGGTCAGAGGGGGGGGGGACTACAGAGGAGCCAGGGCCCCGGA
The DNA here is from genome assembly GCA_026745465.1 of Lota lota. NCBI lineage: Eukaryota > Metazoa > Chordata > Actinopteri > Gadiformes > Lotidae > Lota > Lota lota. The sequence goes on from JACYXH010000719.1 coordinate 893,176, forward strand.
CCCCGGAGCAGACACACAGGGGTCAGAGAGGGGGGGACTACAGAGGAGCCAGGGCCCCGGACCCCGGAGCAGACACACAGGGGTCAGAGGGGGGGGGGACGACTACAGAGGAGCCAGGGCCCCGGACCCCGGAGCAGACACACAGGGGTCAGGGGGGGGGACTACAGAGGAGCCAGGGCCCCGGACCCCGGAGCAGACACACAGGGGTCAGAGGGGGGGGACTACAGAGGAGCCAGGGCCCCGGACCCCGGAGCAGACGCACAGGGGTCAGAGGGAGGGGGACTACAGAGGAGCCAGGGCCCCGGACCCCGGAGCAGACACACAGGGGTCAGAGGGGGGGGGGACTACGGAGGAGCCAGGGCCCCGGACCCCGGAGCAGACACACAGGGGTCAGAGGGGGGGGACTACAGAGGAGCCAGGGCCCCGGACCCCGGAGCAGACACACAGGGGTCAGAGGGGGGGGGACTACAGAGGAGCCAGGGCCCCGGACCCCGGAGCAGACACACAGGGGTCAGAGGGGGGGGGACTACAGAGGAGCCAGGGCCCCGGACCCCGGAGCAGACACACAGGGGTCAGAGGGGGGGGGGGGGACTACAGAGGAGCCAGGGCCCCGGACCCCGGAGCAGACACACAGGGGTCAGAGGGGGGGGGGACTACAGAGGAGCAAGGGCCCCGGACCCCGGAGCAGACACACAGGGGTCAGAGGGGGGGGACTACAGAGGAGCCAGGACCCCGGAGCAGACACACAGGGGTCAGAGGGGGGGGGGGGGGACTACAGAGGAGCCAGGGCCCCGGACCCCGGAGCAGACACACAGGGGTCAGAGGGGGGGGGACTACAGAGGAGCCAGGGCCCCGGACCCCGGAGCAGACACACAGGGGTCAGAGGGGGGGGGGACTACAGAGGAGCCAGGGCCCCGGACCCCGGAGCAGACACACAGGGGTCAGAGGGGGGGGGGACTACAGAGGAGCCAGGGCCCCGGACCCCGGAGCAGACACACAGGGGTCAGAGGGGGGGGGACTACAGAGGAGCCAGGGCCCCGGACCCCGGAGCAGACACACAGGGGTCAGAGGGGGGGGACTACAGAGGAGCCAGGGCCCCGGACCCCGGAGCAGACACACAGGGGTCAGAGGGAGGGGACTACACAGAGGAGCCAGGGGTGTGTCCAGGGAAGGGGTTGGCACTTGGGGGCCAACCAAACATTTGATTGGCCGCCCTGAGTACCACCCCCCAAGTAAATTGATTGGCAGTCGATAGGATCAGTTTTGTTTCGTCCTAGTTTGTTGACTGATTTCAGATGCAATGTTTATTACACGCGTGTGTGTGTGTGTGTGTGTGTGTGTGCATGTGTGTTTTGTGCGTGTGCGTGTTGTGTGTGTGTGTGTTTTGTGTGTGTGTGTGTGTGTGCATGTGTTTTGTGCGTGTTGTGTGTGCGTGTGTGTGCGTGCGCTCACCCTCCACCAGCAGGAAGAAGCCTTTGGGGTTCTTGCTGAGGATGCGAATGGCCTTCTCCGTTGTCTCGACGATGGACGGGTCCATGCGGGGGTCTCTCTCAACATCGAAGTGCATGTCCCCGGGTTCAAACAGGGCTGTGGGGGGCCATGAACACACCAACATTCAGAGAGACAGAGAGAGAGAGAGAGAGAGAGAGACAGAGAGAGAGACAGAGAGAGAGACAGAGAGAGAGAGACAGAGACAGAGAGAGAGCGAGAGAGACAGAGAGACAGAGAGAGAGAGAGAGAGAGAGAGACAGAGACAGAGAGAGAGCGAGAGAGAGAGAGAGAGAGAGAGAGAGAGAGAGAGAGAGAGAGAGCAACATACCCATAAGGTAGTCTGTTGTTTCAGGGTCAACTGCATCAAAGTCAGTTTTGTTCCACACGTAATGCGCAACCTGTCCACACATAACACATGAACATAGTCATGGGCACATGCACACACACGCAAGCGCACACACACACACACACACACACACACGCACACACACAGTTTGTCATTTTGCCATTCAATATTTTATTGCAATGTTATGAATGGTTAATCTTTATCACGTCATATTTCATATTGTTTCTGATAGTAATGGTGCATTGTCGCGTGTAAAGAATGTAAAACTAGCTTGGATTGTCTCTCATTCAAACTCTTTTTCCACCTCATGCAGGGAGAGTGCTGCAGCCATGATGTCTTTGAGTTAGTGGCTCATAGGTCATAGGTCACCAGACAGAGTCTACCTGCCCTTCAGTCCTCTCTCCTCCACCGCCCCCCCCCCCCCCCCCCTCTTCCATAAATCCCTGACCTCATCTCTCAACCCTCTTAACCCCCCCCCCCCCCCCACCGTATTTTATAGCTACGTAATGATGCCTAACCTGGCTGTTAAAATGAGCCGTGAAAACAGTGGATCACTAGGATCTAAGGACGACCTTGTCGGCCTTCATGCTCTGCCACTCCTGGATGAGGTGGCGTCCGTCCTTCCTCCGGCCTCTGGAGGAGTAGTCCCGGGGGTACTCGGGGTCCCGGGTACCCCTGGGGGTCATGTACTTCCTGCCCCCGCCGATGATCACCTGGAACAACACACACATACACACAGACATAGACGTAGCCATGGATATGTGTGCAGAAATGCAGAGAGCCGCAGGCTTTCACTTCTGGGCAAACGCATGAACCCAGACAGATGCACCCGTGCACAACACAGATATCATACACATAGGTGTCTACGTTGGCTGCAGAAATAGGCAAAAAGCCCACAGCAATGTGTGGTGATATAAATATGTCAATGACATAATAAATAAATATAAAATATATAATAATAGATATTGCTACAAACACACACACACACACACACACACAAGCCTGAAATCGTGACGTCGCTCCCGGTGTGATCAGCAAACGTGGCCCTTTGGACGCACAGACCCTTTTTTGGTCATGTCCCTCAAACACGTGGTTGAGGTGCAGAAAGAGGTAGGATGGGGAGGAGCACGGGATGAGGTATGCTCCTCCAACGCATCCTCGGTGCCCGTCCCCCCGGCGGACAAAACAGGAAGTGTCATGGCGTCTCACGTCTATGTCCGCGTTGCTGAGGAGCTGCGAGGCGATGTCCGTGCAGTTGGCGCTCCTGGCCGAGGCGGGCAGGTCGGCATCGCTGTACCACTTCCTGCTGGCGCTGTGGGCGTAGGTGGCGGCGGGCGTAGCGTGCTGGACCCGGGTGGTGGTGACGATGCCCACAGCCTTGCCTTGGTAGGGGAGAGACAGAGAGGTGGGTGGGGGGGGGGGGGGGGGGGGGGGGTGTCATTAAGCTGTAGGCATGTGTTCTCTACCCTTGTTCCCTCCACCGAGCGCTGATTGGTCATCTCATTTGCTTTGGAGAGGTTTCAAACAGGATCAGGGCCAGATTGTTCTGCAGAGAAACACAATGTGTGTGATACTTGAAACGTGTGTGATCAGGGCGGTCTCACCCTGATCAAGTTAGCATTCAGCCAGCAAAGTAAGAGCATAAAGTTCTGGTATGGTATATACCTGCCATATATATATAGTGCAATCAAACAGCCTATTATATGGCTGAAATCAATGGATATAGTTACAGTATTATACAGTATTGACAAGTAACATGGAATCATCATTTAGTACACAAGTATGCCGTAGTAACAATAAGTAGTAAGGGGCAGCTTTTTGCCTGAATTTCCGTTCAAAGTATAACAACAGCTGTCGTCCATTTTTTACATATAGCCTCGAACACATAGATACAGACCACGATGGTGAGTGTTTCACAGAGACCCTTTATCCAGCACCCCCCCCCCCCCACAGCCCCACCCATAGAGAGTCAGTCCCCTGCACAGAGACCCTTTATCCAGCACCCCCCCCCCCACAGCCCCACCCATAGAGAGTCAGTCCCCTGCACAGAGACCCTTTATCCAGCCCCCCCCCCCCACAGCCCCACCCATAGAGAGTCAGTCCCCTGCACAGAGACCCTTTATCCAGCCCCCCCCCCCCCCCCCACAGCCCCACCCATAGAGAGTCAGTCCCCTGCACAGAGACCCTTTATCCAGCAGCACCCCCCCACAGCCCCACCCATAGAGAGTCAGTCCCCTGCACAGAGACCCTTTATCCAGCACCCCCCCCCCCCCCCCCACAGCCCCACCCATAGAGAGTCAGTCCCCTGCACAGAGACCCTTTATCCAGCACCCCCCCCCCCCCCCACAGCCCCACCCATAGAGAGTCAGTCCCCTGCACAGAGACCCTTTATCCAGCACCCCCCCACAGCCCCACCCATAGTCAGTCCCCTGCACAGAGACCCTTTATCCAGCACCCCCCCCCCCCCCCCCCCCCCCCACAGCCCCACCCATAGAGAGTCAGTCCCCTGCACAGAGACCCTTTATCCAGCCCCACCCCCCCACAGCCCCACCCATAGAAAGTCAGTCCCCTGCATGGAGTCACAGGCAGGGCCACAGAGCCAGCATATGTCAGGAGATGTTTATGGTAGTTGATATCCAGGGGACTATGACGCAAGAGCCAAGGTGCTCCTAACAGTACGCATGTCCCTGGGGGCCAATGTATTTGTTCAGTAGCACGGGGGCCAATGTATTTGTTCGGTAGCATGGGGGCCAATGTATTTGTTCAATAGCATGTGGTTCTAATAGTAGAAATGTTCAAATAGATGAGAGATATACTACACCTCCTTTAATTAGTATTCCCTAACTATATTGTGGAAGTAAAGAGGGACTGTCTGTGGGTCAAACTGCACAAAGTGGTGAACTGACGTACCTGTCCACTGGTGATCAGACCACCCAAGATGTAAATGCCAGGTGTGAACTGACGTACCTGTCCACTGGTGATCAGACCACCCAAGATGTAAATGCCAGGTGTGAACTGACGTAGCTGTCCACTGGTGATCAGACCACCCAAGATGTAAATGCTAGGTGTGAACTGGGCCAGAGTGATTGCAGGTAGCGTTTAAGAGAATGGGAAATATCCACATGATGGAAAATCTGGCCAATCATTACACAAAAGACTGAGGTTCAGTGATGCAAATTATTGCTATGGGTCACAATCAACGGTTAACCATTAATCATTGATTACAGACCATTAGAATTTCAGGGCTCTAATAAATCAAAGCCCAGTTAGCTGGATGACCTCCAAACAGGGTTCACGAAGGACAAGGTCATGCAGCCCGGAACCGCAGGCAAAAGAATGCATGAAATAAATGAACAATGACATGAATAAATAATGACTGGATGCATACATGAATAAATACATCAATAACTTGAATGATGAATTATTCAATTAAGAATGACTAAATCGACACTAGGTAAATACGTGACTCGAGAAATAAACGAGGACATAACAACGAGGAATAAGTGAACAAGGAAGGAGCGAGGGGTGCTCACCGGCGTCCTTTGGCCCACTTGAGGATGGAGGTGACCTCGTTGCCCTTCTGGGACCTGCACACGCCGTTGCGCGCCGCGGCGCTCACGCCGATGGTGTTCAGGTTGGTCTTCACGCCGCACAGGTAGGCCGTCGCCGTGGCAGCGCTGTCGGGGATCTGGAAGTCCACGCTGTAGGTCTGACGGAGGGTCGCACGCACGCACGCACACACGCACGCACGCACGCACGCACGCACGCACGCACGCACGCACGCACGCACGCACGCACGCACGCACGCACGCACGCACGCACGCACGCACGCACGCACGCACGCACGCACGCACGCACGCACGCACGCACGCACGCACGCACGCACGCACGCACGCACGCACGCACGCACGCACGCACGCACGCACGCACGCACGCACGCACACACACACACACACACACACACACACACACACACACACACACACACACACACACACACACACACACACACGTATAGGCTTGAGTCATATTTGTTGTTTAATTATTATTAACATTATTTATTAATTTATTATTAATTTATTTAATTTATTTATTTAATTTATTTAATTTATTTAATTTATTTAATTTATTTAATTTATTTAATTTATTTAATTTATTTAATTTATTTATTAACATATTATTATTAACATATTAGTTGCCTACTTCAACAAACCCCCCCTTTGAAGAGACACATGCAAACACACACATACACACATACACACACGCGCACGCACACACACACATGAACATGCACACATGAACATGCACACATGCGCAAAAAAACATCGCCCAACCACGAGCGTCCACTTGGATGCCTCACAACCAGGTCAGTACGGACATCACATTATACCATGAGGTTACCATATGCACGCGCATGCTAGCGCTGAGAACACGGGGTTTCCCTCTCCACCCGTGTGCTCTGTCCCCGCGTCCTATAAATAGCTGTCATGGTGGACAGAAGGCGTCCCGCGCCCACGCTCACAGCAGCTACGTGGCGAACGGTTCCTCTGCTGAATCTAAAGAAGCAGCCCGGGGGCTGGAACATCTCAAAGTGTCTGTGTAGGAGCCAGGGCTCCATGCATGGATCACTACACAGACATGCTCCATGCATGTGTACTGTGTGTGTGTGTGTGTGTGTGTGTGTGTGTGTGTGTGTGTGAGGTGTGTGTGTGTGTGTGTGTGTGTATGTGTGTGTGTGTGTTTGTTTGGTGTGGTGGAGGAGTGTGTGTATGTGTGTGTTTGGTGTGTGTGTGTGTGTGTTTGGTGTGGTGGAGGCGTGTGTGTATGTGTGTGTTTGGTGTGTGTATGTGTGTGTGTGTGTGTGTATGTATGGGTGTGTGTGTATGGTGTGGTGGAGGCATGTGTGTGTGTGTGTATGTGTGGTGGAGGCGTGTGTGTGTGGTGGAGGCGTGTGTGTATGTGTGTGTGTGTGTGTGTGTGTGTGTGTGTGTGTGTGTGTGTGTGTGTGTGTGTGTGTGTGTGTGTGTGTGTGTGTGTGTGTATGTGTGGTGGAGGCGTGTGTGCGTGTGTATGTGTGTGTGTGTGTGTGTGAGTATGTATGTGTGTTTGTGTGTGTGTGTGGTGGAGGCGTGTGCATACCTTAGCCAGGCCAACATAAGGGAAGGTATCCATGGTCATGACGGTCTCCTCTCCACTCTGGTTCTGCAGCTGGCCCTTCAGGATACGAGCTGCTGTGTACGTTGTGATTCCCATGCCTGAAACACACACACACAGGCATGCATGCATGCACAAACACACACAAACAAAAACACATACACATACACAGGCATGCACGCACTCACAAACAAAAACATACACATATACACAGGCATGCACGCACACACAAACAAAAACACACACACATACACAGGCATGCACGCACGCACAAAAACACACAAACAAAAACACACACACAAAAACAATGTTTTATTACGTACGATCTTTCTTTACCCATGAGAGTGGCATTAAGCTAGTGCAGTGTGTGTTGGTCCATAGTTCAGTGCGTTTGCCTGCGTGTGCGTGTGTGGGTGCGTGTGTGTGGGTGCATGTGTGGGTGCGTGCGTGTGTGGGTGCGTGTGTGTGTGTGTGGGTGCGTGGTGTTTAAATGACAGCTGATTGCTCAGAATCGTATAAATGTATGCAAAGGAGGAAAGGATGTGAGTGCTTGTGTGTTGGGCTGCATACTGTGGAACACCTGACAAGGTAACTTGTTTTGCACCATCAGAGACCAGCTGCACTTGAATTGATGTTAGCATTCAGGCCCTGAGCGGTCTGGGATGTGCTAAATTATGTGTCATCAGTGTGTGTGTGTGTGTGTGTGTGTGTGTGTGTGTGTGTTGGTTCAGCTCGGACCATCTAAAACATGTACAGTGTGTGTGTGTGTGTGTGTGTGTGTGTGTGTGTGTTGGTTCAGCTCGGACCGTCTCCCAGGAACAGCACAGTGTTCTTGGCCACGTTGGTGTTGGGGGTCAGGTCCAGCGCAGCCTGCAGGGTCTGCTGGGCCTGAGACCTCCAGAACTCTGGGCTCCTCTCCTCCACTGCACCACACACAGCAGACACACATCACTACTACACCTACACCACACACATCACTACTACACCACACACAGCAGACACACATCACTACTACACCTACACCACACACATCACTACTACACCACACACAGCAGACACACATCACTACTACACCTACACCACACACACCACTACTACACCTACACCACACACATCACTACTACACCACACACAGCAGACACACATCACTACTACACCTAAACATCACTGCTACACCTACACCACACACACATCACTACTACACCTACACCACACACAGCAGACACACATCACTACTACACCTACACCACACACAGCAAACGCACATCACTACTACACATACACCGCACACAGCAGACACACATCACTACTACACCACACACATCACTACTACACCTACACCACACACAGCAGACACACATCACTACTACACCTACTGCTACACCACACACAGCAGACACACATCACTACTACACCTACTGCTACACCACACACAGCAGACACACATCACTACTACACCTACTGCTACACCACACACAGCAGACACACATCACTACTACACCTACTATGGACAAATAGTTCAAGTGTTGCTGCTGATGTCTTTTGTCCATCAAGCCAGCCTCTTAAAGCCCAGAGGCTGGTGTCTAACCAGCCTCTTAAAGCCCCCAGAGGCTGGTGTCTAACCAGCCTCTTAAAGCCCCCAGAGGCTGGTGTCTAACCAGCCTCTTAAAGCCCCCAGAGGCTGGTGTCTAACAAGCCTCTTAAAGCCCCCAGAGGCTGGTGTCTAACCAATCTCTTAAAGCCCCCCAGAGGCTGGTGTCTAACCAGCCTCTTAAAGCCCCCAGAGGCTGGTGTCTAACCAGCCTCTTAAAGCCCCCAGAGGCTGGCTTGATGGATCAAAGAGAGAGGGCAGAGGGAGAGATGAGAGGCATGCACTGTTCACCTCTGTACTGAGCTGGTTAGCTAACTATTTGATAACACAGACTGAATACTTTACTTATGTAACTTTATGCTGTTGGCTAGAACAGGGGGAGTCCACAAGAGCAAGGGAACATTACATTAGAGCAGGGAAAAAACATGTAATAATTATAATAATATAATAATTTTAATATGAGTGTGGCTAGGTGTGTTATAACACACTCAGATGGCCTAACCATATACATGCTAAATTAGATAGAGATAGAGTAAAATAACAGAAGAACAGAAAATCTGCAAGAAATATAAAAAACAAACTGCATCAGAGTTGACCAGACAGGGAATTATTGAGTAGTATGGTGTGATATATTACAGACAGTATGGGTTACAAATATTGGTTTGGCCAATGGTGAGTGTACATACAGGTTATATATGTCCAGCCAATCAGAGGAATAAAACCAAGGGTGAAGGTGTGTCTCAGCTGTTCCAGCAGGCCATGCAGGTGAATGCGAGAGCAGTCAGGGTTCCGTCCCATATGCGCACTCAGAACAAGCCTCCTGCAATTTTCTACCGGCCCCGTCCCTAGTGAATCCTCCGGCCATGGATAAAACCAGCCAGCGCAGTCTAAGAACACTTCTGCAGCGCACGCCTCGGTGACCACACTCTCCTGTTGAAATGAATCATGACCGAGTGAGACGGCCTACCTGTAGTGGCCGTGGAGCCCCGGGCCAGCAGAAGGACCAGGGAGAAGGCGGTGAGCGACCTGTAGCTCTCCATGTCTGTGTCTGGGGAACGGAGGGCCTCGCCTCCATTATAAAAAGGTAGGAGGGCCGCCGATCAACACTGTCATAGATGCACGCTGCTCGGCATGCATGGCGCCGGGGGGGAAGGGGGGGGGGGGAGGGGGCAGGGTGGATGTCATGCAACAGCCAGGAGCATGAAGTCATATTTTATGGCATTTGCAACTTCACTGACTGAGCACGGTGGTGACAAATTGTACTACTGACCACCTAAAGTGTGTGTGTGTGTGTGTGTGTGTGTGTGTGTGTGTGTGTGTGTGTGTGCGTGTGTGTGTGTGTGAGCTGGATGGGCCATAAATACTGGACTGTAGATTAGAGATAATGAAGTGGACGTGGTTAGGTAACATGTGGTTACCAGAAACAGAGTGCCATAGAAGAGAAACTCCCGGTGGAGCAAAGGCCACAGAAAGGGCCACTGATAGCTTCTAGATCTTTATCTAGGATCATCTGATCGGATGCTACTGGGAAAAAATAGCAAGTTATCAGCACTAATGTCAGATCATGATAGTTACATCAGACATAAGTAGCATAATAGTCAGATCTGCACATTTGGACTGAGGCATGAGCTGCAAACGATGTTAAATGCAATATTATACATGTAAATCTGTCAAAATGGAACAAATAACTGTCATTGAGCAGAAGATCATCAATGGCTATTCATGAAATTGTATTCAAGAGGCGATGTTCATTAACGTGCTTCACATAGCTGTGGACTTTTGAATTGAATTCAGACCAGTGTGTGTGTGTGTGTGTGTGTGTGTGTGTGTGTGTGTGTGTGTGTGTGTGTGTGTGTGTGTGTGTGTGTGTGTGTGTGTGTGTGTGTGTGTGTGTGTGTGTGTGTGTGTGTGTGTGTGTGTGTGTGCAATTGCTGCTTTGCCTTGGATAGTGTGTCTATTGGTGTGCCTATTCTTAGTTCTCGAATTTTCCCCCGGTTGATTGATGAAGTGTTATCTTATCTATTCAATGTGTCTGTATGACCCTTCATTTTTGTCTCAGGGGAAAATATGTTTGTGTATTTCTGTGTGTGTGTGTGTGTGTGTGTGTGTGTGTGTGTGTGTGTGTGTGTGTGTGTGTGTGTGTGTGTGTGTGTGTGTGTGTGTGTGTGTGTGTTCTGGGGTTGGTTCCGAGCCATGAATTGAACACACCCACTTTTTCGACCTAGTTCTAGAACTAACTAAGGACATCTTGACAACGGACCACAGATTGTCAAACTTGATTCTAGAGTGTGCGTGTGCGGAGCCGGGTGTGGCCCTAATAGTCCTAACTCAAAACAGTGTGATGGCTCCCTCTAGTGAGCGTGGGAGGAACTCCATTTTAAACTGATATGCGCGAAGAAAACCGATGAGAAGGGTTGAGAGAGAGAGAGAGAGAGAGAGAGAGAGAGAGAGAGAGAGAGAGAGAGAGAGAGAGAGAGAGAGAGAGAGAGAGAGAGAGAGACATTTGTGAGAAACAGATAAGAGGGGACAAGATAGATTACCTGAAAGGTAATCTCTGGATTCACTCCCCCCACATTATATTCACCCCCTCACGTGTGGAGACAAAGTGAGGTTAAAGGTCATTCGTCGCCCGCTCTCACCTTTCTGCTCCTCCCACATGTCATCTAATTCTGCCCAATCGGCTGCCTTGATACTTGATGACATTGTTATGCTGAGGGTCAGGTGGTCGATCGGATGACCTGGTGATGGAGAAAAGAAACCCAACATGATCACTTCACATCCACTAATGCCACTACCCATTGTTCTGAGCTTGTTGTTGCTCCACCAACCACCTTGTGCTGATAAGGTGCTTTGGAAGGAGCAGGCCTACAGGTTAGCTGGTAGGTGAAGGTCACATTAACGGAAAGATGTGATGTAACATTTAGATTATATACGATAATGTGGAAAAACAAGGTTGGCTGGGATTGGAAATTGTTAGATATAACCAGGTTGTAAACGTCAGCAGAAAGGGAGAACAGTCATCGTAACAACAAAGATAAGCCAATAAGTGTGTGTGTCTTTGTGTGTTTAATAGTAAAGATTACAACATACGTTTGCATATAAAATTCGGACTGTGGGCGCTGGAAAGTGCTTTGTAAAAGAAAAAACTACAGTACAAAAGTAAATGTGTGAATCACAGAGTCCCGTGAATGAAGGCGTTGTAAAGGTTGAGCTGTTCTGAACGATGAGTCAGAAGGCTGGGGAGCAGCTGAGCAGTGGAAACACTTAGTCTCTCAAATACCCTCCTCCGTTTGCCTCCGCAAACCTGGCAAAGCAAACACAGCCTTTTCTCTTTTGGTATTCTGACCGCATCATGCAGCTCATGGGAGGTAGAGGGTGAACATGCTTTCTTAAGGGCAAGTTATGGCCATGCCAACACCGCCCTATAGGGATCAGCAGGTGACCTCTTGCCCTTGCAGTGCGTCTCCAAAACAGCTGAGGGCCCCGGGACCCGCCATCCTTGCAGTGCGTCTCCACTCAGCGGTTTGTGCTCTACAGGTCTTCTTGTGTTGTGTTGTCTGTGCTCTACAGGTCTTCTTGTGTTGTGTTGTCTGTGCTCTACAGGTCTTCTTGTGTTGTGTTGTCTGTGCTCTACAGGTCTTCTTGTGTTGCACACCGGTCTGTGCTCTACAGGTCTTCTTGTGTTGTGTTGTCTGTGCTCTACAGGTCTTCTTGTGTTGCACACCGGTCTGTGCTCTACAGGTCTTCTTGTGTTGTGTTGTCTGTGGTCTACAGGTCTTCTTGTGTTGCACACCGGTCTGTGCTCTACATGTCTTCTTGTGTTGCACACCGGTCTGTGCTCTACAGGTCTTCTTGTGTTGCACACCGGTCAGTGCTCTACAGGTCTTCTTGTGTTGCACACCGGTCTGTGCTCTACAGGTCTTCTTGTGTTGCACACCGGTTTGAGGTCTACCGTGTTTCTATCTGAGCCAGAAATTGGGGAAGCAATGACAAAGTTACTGAAAGTACATATTTGTAGACTAACTTTAAGGCTGATCCTTAAAGGTGCTGTAGGTAACATTTAAGATACAGAATTGTGATGTCCTCTAAAATGGCATAGCAATCCATCATCTATTAAGTGAGTGAAACGCACTATGGGAATATCTGTTTCCATCAAATAAGTCTAAACACCTGCCTTACCATGACCATGATAATGATTTTAGTGTAACGATAATGAACAGTCTAACTGGCCTAACCTTACCTCTGACGGCGGTCCAACGACCAGCAGATGTCCAGAGGGTAGCCAAGGCCGGCTACAGAGCATGTGTGACTCACCTCACCATGTCCCTGGTACCCTGCCACGGCCCATGAGCCAAGAGGAGAGAGCAGGGAGCACACCACCGGAGGTGCAGCTTGTAGATCTCTAGCGGATCAGACTCGGCAGAAAGGGGAGCGGGTCCTCTTCCACTGGGCCAGCCGTGTTGCACTGCCATGTTTCTAGCGCACAAGTAACAAACGGCTCTGGAGGACAGGTTTCACAGTCACAGAATCACAATGCCTATCCTACTTATAAGCTAGGACCTATAGCTGTATAGACTAAATGACTGAAGAAAATGTATGAATGTATAAGTGAGCACTTGTCTGTCGTAGACGATGACATCATAGACCAGTACAGGCCACCGTAGCTTCTCCTACGTCGCTGGAACGGGAGGGGTGAGAGGGGGAGCAACCACAATGCTAAATGGCACTAAGTCCTTCCCACTTCACCTTTAGTTCATACATCTACCTGAATGAGGCGAACGCACAGCCCCCCTCTGGATGGAGAGCGTCTCCGCCGAGGGCCTGACACCCAAACCATCAAGCTGACGGTTTGTTCGGATAATTTCATGACGCTGCATGTGTTCAGCTACCGGCGTGGCTGGACCTAGGCCAGCTAACCCGCCCCGCGACGGTGGTGCGATGTCCCGGCAAGCGCTAACTCGAGACGCTGTTGGCCAGGATACCTTCATTTGCCCACAGCACATGAATCAGGACCACCCCATGAAAGATAACACCGGGCCAGTGTTCCTGTGATTCAATGGGGAGCCAACTATGGCTATGTTCAAACGACAGGCTGAAGTGGCCTAGATCAGCTCATGTGACAGATAAGATTGTTCCGGAGCAACGTGACCAGCATGGAATCTGATCCTTATCCGATTTGGCCCACTTTCCGATGTGCTTCTAGATCCTACATCTCGGGCCATGCGACAGAAATGTTAACAATAGAGGTTAAATGTGAGGACTGAAGATGAAAAGAGGGAATCGAGCATTTAAGCCTGTAACGTCAACGTAACCTATAGAACGATGTGCAGTGCTATGCGTTAAGTGGTGCACATATTGATAAATACTAGGATAACGTTAAGAATTGATTTCTCTATACGAAACAAGCCAATTACAATATTAGTCTCTCAAAGTGATTCAGCCCCAGTTGGCTTCAGTAGATAGCTCATACTGCGGCCAACCTTTCGACCTCTTGGGAACCGGACCAAACCAATCCCAGCAGGCCGAGAGGCGCCTGTTTGTGTGGGACAATGAGCCGTGTGCCCCCAGCAGCACATCGGCGCTGGGGAGGGACTAGCGACGAACACAAAGGGAGCCGCGCTCCCTCGTTCCAGCCGATGTTCAGGAGTACAGTAGAGGGGCCGGGGAACAAGAGAGGGGCCAGAGCGTGGGGGGGGGGGGAAGCCAGGTCTGCAATTAAAACAAAATAACACAAAGAGCAGTTGAAAGGTTTTTGGGTTCCGTTTTTATTTGCAATGTTCTTTGTTATCTTTTCCAGTTTTGGACATGAAAAGAGGCATTCATTTTATTTTAATTAAATATCTTTTTTTTATTAAAGCAAAAAAAGGGGGAAAAGTATTTACACGTTTTGAATTCTGAACCGATAATGTGATGTGTGAGAGGGAAGGGGTAATTACAACATCTGCCGGCTGAGGAGAGAAAATATAAATAGAGAGGGGGGGTAATGGATTTTCTTTCGGGGGGGGGGGGGGGGGTGAACATTACATGGCGTTACATTTGCATTTCATCTTGGAAAAGAAAACAAAAATATCTATAATATATATATTTATATATATTTACAGAACTCTCCTGAAATGCATTTCCACTACCGGAAGCAGAAAAGGCCTTAGGATTTGTACTGTTCCAACTCTTTTGTTTTATTCCCATTACATTTTCTTAAAGTTTATTTGTTTTCCCATCTTTTATATATCATTTTGATGTATTTTGTAATTCGCTTCAAGTTTCGTTAACGATGATATCTGAATGATTAAAACCTCCGTCAACGGGCTGGGGGGAGCCCCTCCCCAGCCCTAGTCCCCCTGCGTAGGAGACCAGCAGAAACAGGGGCCGCGCAGGGGCCACGCGGGGGTGGGCGTGGCTACGTGGTCATAAGGACAGCTTTGTCAGCTCCCCAGCAGCCAAAAGGTCCACAAATGTCCATGCGCCCCCCCACCCCTCCTGCCGCCCCCGTCAGTCTCAATGACTCCTGTTCACTGCAGCAAACAGACACCACCCCTAAAAAAACAACTAAAGAAAAAAAAAAAAACACCCTACCATTAAGTCTCTCCCCCGTCTGCTTTCCTTTGTTTGGTTTTTCTTATTTTCTTATTAAAAAAAAAGAAAAAATAAAGCGCACTCCAAATTTATCATTCACCCCAAAAAAAATTAAAAATAGTCAAACCACCAACATACGCTTGTCCTGTAGACGACATGCCGCGCCCCCCCGGGACGCACGCGCCGCGCCCCCCGGGACGCACGCTCCGCGCCCCCCGGGTTGCACGCGCCGCGCCCCCCGGGACGCACGCTCCGCGCCCCCCGGGTCGCACGCTCCGCGCCCCCCGGGTCGCACGCTCCGCGCCCCCCGGGTCGCACGCTCCGCGCCCCCCGGGTCGCACACTCCGCGCCCCCCGGGTCGTACGCTCCGCGCCCCCCGGGTCAGGTAAATCAGCCCAAAAAGGTAGCGATGTGAGCAGCCTGTTTCTGTCCCCAGTCGTTAAGCAGAATGACCTGAATAGTGTCACCGTGTTTAAAAGTGGACCTAAAACATAAAATACTGACAACGTCCCTTCTCTGCTCAGCACTCGGTCCTGCACTTCCTGCCTCCGTTTGTTGTTGCGTTTCGTTAGTTCAAGCGGACGTCGAGCAGCGCAAGATACTTTTTATCCTAAGAAAAGAAAACGAAAGAAAAAAGTCGCAAAGAAACAAAAACAAAAGAAGATCGAAGTTCGATCCGTAATACAATCTCTCCCAGGTGAAGATTTTTTTTTCTCTTTTTTTTTTTTCTCTTTATGCAGATGGATTTTTATGGATTCAGCGTCCTCTGATTGGTCGAGAGCGTGGGCTCTTGGCACATCTCTTCTGCTTTTTACAACATATTTTTGTATGTGACACTCCCACCAGTCCTCCAGGGGGCGCCGAGCGGTTCTTAGCTGTTGTCCGACTCAATGTCGGCCTCCCGGAGCCATGTGAAGAAGGTGGTGACCGACTTGAGGGCCACGCCTTTGCCCTGCTGCTCGGCCGGGTCCTTGCTGGAGCCCCACTTCTCGAAGGCCTCCTCCTTGATCACGTCCTCGTCGTACAGCGCGTCAAAGAACATCCGCAGCAGGTCTGGGGGGGGGGGGGGGGGGGGGGGGGGGGGAGGGGGGAGGGAGGAGGGGGGAGAGAGGGAAAGAGGGAGGGGCGGGAGAGAGGGAGGGAAGGGGGGGAGAGAGAGAGGGAGGGAGGGGGAGGGAGGGGGGAGAGAGGGAAGGGGGAGAGAGAGAGAGGGAGGGAGGGGGGAGAGAGGGGGAGAAAGAGAGGGAGGGAGGGGGGGAGAGAGGGGGGAGAGAGGGAGGGCGGAGAGAGGGAGAGAGGGGGGGGACAGAGGGAGGGAGGGGGGAGAGAAGGGGGGGAGAGAGAGGGAGGGAAGGGGGGGGGGAGCGAGAGGGAGGGGGGGAGAGACAGCGAGAGAGCAAGGGAGAAAGAGGTTGAATATGGTATAAATATGTCTAAATGTATACATACTGAATTGGATGCCACATTACATGAATAATGGAGCAAAAAAAGAAGACCAAGGGTAAATCTGCCCCTTTCAGTCGTTGGTTTCCGGCCCAGGCTCTGAACCATCCGCCCCCAGAGGTTCTGCTAGACCATAGTATGACCGCTGGAGCCCATGTCAGACGCCCTATAGCATTGTTTGATGTCAAAGCTAACTTCCACAGATTGCACTTTCAATTGCATTATCTTTGTTGAGCGAGGAACGGCGCACGGACACGTTGCGCGTCATGGGCCAGTAGCGGCAGCCCTGGAGCCCCAGCGCCCCAGTAGCGGCAGCCCTGGAGCCCCAGCGCCCCAGTAGCGGCAGCCCTGGAGCCCCAGCGCCCCAGTAGCGGCAGCCCTGGAGCCCCAGCGCCCCAGTAGCGGCAGCCCTTGAGACCCAGCGCCCCAGCCTGAGGCAGCACGGCCAGCCACTCACTTGCAGGCTGCTCCAGCTCCACCATGAGCGCCTGCAGGGCGTAGAGGGCCTGCAGCTCCTTCTGCTCCGTGTTCAGGTACTTCTGCAGCACCTCCGCCAGACGGCCGATCTGCTTGGCCTCCACCTTGTTGGGGTTCTCATCTGGTGGAGCACAATGGAGACCGTGTGATTGGCCAGATGGTCGTGTGACCGGCGTAACCCGGCTGGTTTGCACCAGCGTGGGGCAGCAGCGCTCAGCTTCAAGACGGTGGCGACAAAGCAAGCCATTAAGTGAACAAGGAACACAAGCCCTGGGGCAGGGAGACTGGTGTCCTGAAGAGAAGGGTGCTGTGAGGGTGCTTACAGATGGCCGACCGGCACACGCAGGTCATCAGAGCTCTGACAAACGCGTTGGATGACGTCTGCTGCTCATCCAGGTTGGCCTGCACACACAAACACACACACACACCAGAGGTTTGGTTTCCAGGCCCATGTAAAGCTACGTTGGGAGTGAACTGCTCGGGACGGGATGGGTCTCACCTCCACCCAGTCCAGGATCCTCTGGTTGTCCGCCTTGTCCCTCAGCAGCTGCTCCAGGTGCTGGCTCAGCTCGGCGGGGCTGGGCCCGCCCTTGGCTGCCGTCTCAGGCTCCTGGCCCAGCGTGAACTCCACGTTCTGAGCCACACAAGGGGAACATTACTACACACGCCCACCGTAGCAAGATGCCAGCGCCCCGCTGGCCGTGAACGGACTCACTCTCGCTCACCTTTTCCGTCACAAACGTGCTAATGTCTTCGTCCGCAGGGAGGAAGTCCTTCCAGCTAAGGCCCGCCTCCTGCCACATGGCCCCCACCTTTTTATGGCTCTGACGGGGACACAAAGAGAGTTAGCGCCAAGTCGCCGCCCTCCCCTCTAGCAGACCCGTGCAGGCGCTGGCGACCTGGCGATGGACCGCGTGCTCAGCACAAACGCTGGCGCTCACCATTGCTTTGCAGAGGATGAGGAGGATGTGGACCAGCAGGACTCCAGCCTGGCCCAGGGGAACCAAGGGCCTGGTGATCTCCCTGGACACAAGAACAGCCGTCACAATACAGACATGCACCGTACAGACATGCGGCTGCATGCTCCCTTATGGGGCGCGGGCTCCGGGGGGGCGGCGCTGACCTGAAGAGTGGCCCCATGGGGATGCCCCCCTCATGCAGCATGGGAGCGAGGAGCTGGGCCAGGTACTGCCAGATGTGAGGGACGTCAATGGACATGTCCTCCGCCACCTCCAGGATCTCCTGAAGCCTGGGGGGGGGAATTCAAATGATGAGGAATGATGGGAGTCTAACTCATCTAGGTCATTAAGGGGAACCATCACACTATTTTCTAGCATAGGAGAGTGCTGCGCGGTTCCCCTTTGAGCTGCAGGTGTCACCGGGAGCCGTTACCCTTTATAGTACTGCGGGGTGGGCAGGGTGGCGTTCTGGACCAGCCCGTGCAGCAGCAGACCCATTCGCTCCCTGGCGATGGTGCTGCGCTCCAGCGTCGACTCGAGCCCACTCCTCACGAACACAAAGAGCAGCTCTGTGCTGGCCAGCTCCTGCACGCACTGCAGCGCCTCCTGTTGGCCAGAGGGGGGATAGCCATGGTCATCTCTGGAGCCGTGTGTGTGTGTGTGTGTGTGTGTGTGTGTGTGTGTGTGTGTGTGTGTGTGTGTGTGTGTGTGTGTGTGTGTGTGTGTGTGTGTGTGTGTGTGTGTGTGTGTGTGTGTGTGTGTGTGTGTGTGTGTGTGTGTGTGTGTGTGTGTGTGTGTGTGTGTGTGTGTGTGTGTGTGTGTACCTTCAAGTCGTTGATGTGGATGTACTCCTCGATGATGGCTGTGGACTTCTTCGCCACCTCTTCCTCCGTCAAGGCCGGCTTGGTGATAGTCTGTGCAGGAGGGGGGGTGGGGGTCGACGGCCGCTTCGCCACTGCTGTGTACACACACACACACACACACACACACACACACACACACACACACACACACACACACACACACACACACACACACACACACACACACACACACACACACACACACACACACACACACACACACACACACAATGACAATTGGAAATCAAAGTTCAACAGTGTTTCACTTTAGAGTTTTGCCCAAAAATGATGGGATGGTTTTGTCATTTTAGGCCTTGAGGACTAATGCGAACATCAATCTAACATTGGTTTGAGCGGGAACGTTGACGCCACAATTGCCGAAACCAGCTGCAATGTAATCCCGTAAATGTAGGTCCTGTAATAGTGCTTGTTTTGCCACTGACATGCTCTGATTTGCATTACAAGCGTCTGACAACATTATCATAACGGCTCCCTACAGCGGAATACAACATTTGCTCATCTCTGGCTTGATCCGGTGCGTTTGTTCCGCGCAAAGTCTCGCTCGGAAAACCCGAGTTTTCCTTTAAAAGGTGGAGTAGGTAAGCTTGAAGAGCTATTATTTGGGTGAAATTTGTTATAAATGCCGTCAGCATGCGTCAGCCATTAGTGGGTGAAATGCTCTGTGAGAATCTATGTTTCCAGTTGACTGCGCCTGCCTCTAGATGAGCCAATTTACATTTTAGACCGCTCCCAGCTTATTTCTGACCAATCAGGGCAGCTTTCAAGTAAATATATGGACATTTGGTATATTCACACAGGGATTAAAGCAAAAACAGAATCGCATGACTGAAATTATCAAGTTATTTAAATCCCAATATCCAAAATGTATTATTTTAGCAGAAGATGCTTTTTATATGCTCTGCTGATCTTAAAACAAAACAATCCATTATTACCGTTATCGATTTTCGATTTAACCAGTCACATAGTGCATAAACATAAGTTACTAACCCAGAGGGAGAGTTGCAGTATGCCTGAAGTAAGGGTCATACTGTGAAGGTCGCCATCTGGACCCTTACCTTTTAACTCAACATAACCAACTATAAAAAAAATATCATAATCCTCCAAACTACAACCATTCCAAACATCACTATCTTCTTGATTATTGGTGATACCAAATGTTTGGCCAGTTTGAAGCGGAACGCTTCCATCTGTCCATCATTCTGGTAGCAAAAGTGTGACTCTTTCTATCGTAAATGCCACTTCATTCCGAAGGAAAAGTTGTCATTGATCCAGCTTATCGAGATATAATTAGTCTATCTGATTTATTTTGGTTCGGTGAGAAGTGCAAAGAAACAATGCACTACTGAGGTGGCGTATTAATCAAATCACACCTCAATAGCAATTTATGTCGTTTGAAAGTCGTTATTTTCAGTTAGAGAGGATATTGAAGGATATTGAACATATATTCACGCTCCGAATGACAACGATCTTCCGCGGGGAACTGAAGAGGCGGTCACCTGCATCCTGACTGAGCCCTGAGTGGGCGGTCACCTGCATCCTGACTGAGCCCTGAGTGGGCGGTCACCTGCATCCTGACTGAGCCCTGAGTGGGCGGTCACCTGCATCCCGATTGAGCCCTGAGTGGGCGGTCACCTGCATCCTGACTGAGCCCTGAGTGGGCGGTCACCTGCATCCTGACTGAGCCCTGAGTGGGCGGTCACCTGCTTCCTGACTGAGCCCTGAGTGGGCGGTCACCTGCATCCTGAGTGGGCAGTCACCTGCATCCTGACTGAGCCCTGAGTGGGTGGTCACCTGCATCCTGACTGAGCCCTGAGTGGGCGGTCACCTGCATCCAGACTGAGCCCTGAGTGGGCGGTCACCTGCATCCTGAGTGGACGGTCACCTGCATCCTGACTGAGCCCTGAGTGGGCGGTCACCTGCATCCTGACTGAGCCCTGAGTGGGCGGTCACCTGCATCCTGAGTGGGCGGTCACCGGCACCCTGACTGAATCCTGAGTGGGCGGTCACCTGCATCCTGACTGAGCCCTGAGTGGGCGGTCACCTGCATCCTGACTGAGCCCTGAGTGGGCGGTCACCTGCATCCTGAGTGGGCGGTCACCGGCACCCTGACTGAATCCTGAGTGGGCGGTCACCTGCATCCTGACTGAGCCCTGAGTGGGCGGTCACCTGCATCCCGACTGAGCCCTGAGTGGGCGGTCACCTGCATCCTGACTGAACCCTGAGTGGGCGGTCACCTGCATCCTGAGTGGGCGGTCACCTGCATCCTGACTGAGCCCTGAGTAGGTGGTGACCTGCACCCTGACTGAACCCTGAGTGGGCGGTCACCTGCACCTTGACTGAATCCTGAGGGTCTAGTGGTTGCCAAGGAGGCGTGGCTTAAAGTGAAGCCATCGGGCAGCAGCTCCCTCTCATAGTTTGCAATATTTCTACACAATAGGCAAATTACAAAGCCTGCTGCCCTGCCCTAGACAATAGCCAGACTAAAACGCAATTTAACCCCATACGTCTCACGTTTCCAATGGATACAGCTTTAAAAATTGCCGTTTAGATGTGTATCCCGCTAGCTTCCCACTCCCCTCGCAACTAGCATTTAAATTGTGTTTTGTAACCCATCTAAAAAATACAAAATGAAAAAATAAAAATAAATAGAACTCAAAAAGCCTTTCTCGACCTGAAACGACAGCAACTTGTGGCGGTGACCATGGCGACAGGGCTAACTGATGTGAGGGCTAACTGATGTGAGGGCTAACTGATGCGAGGGCTAACTGATGATGTGAGGGCTAACTGATGATGTAAGGGCTAACTGATGATGTAAGGGTGACCGCCCCCTGAGTGGGCGGTCACCTGCATCCTGAGTGTGCGGTCACCTGCATCCTGACTGAGCCCTGAGTGGGCGGTCACCTGCATCCTGACTGAGCCCCGAGTGGGCGGTCACCTGCATCCTGACTGAGCCCTGAGTGGGCGGTCACCTGCATCCTGACTGAGCCCTGAGTGGGCGGTCACCTGCTTCCTGACTGAGCCCTTAGTGGGAGGTCACCTGCATCCTGACTGAGCCCTGAGTGGGCGGTCACCTGCATCCTGACTGAGCCCTGAGTGGGCGGTCACCTGCATCCTGACTGAGCCCTGAGAGGGCGGTCACCTGCATCCTGACTGAGCCCTGAGTGGGCGGTCACCTGCATCCTGATTGAGCCCTGAGTGGGCGGTCACCTGCATCCTGAGTGGGCGGTCACCTGCATCCTGACTGAGCCCTGAGTGGGCGGTCACCTGCATCCCGACTGAGCCCTGAGTGGGCGGTCACCTGCATCCTGACTGAGCCCTGAGTGGGCGGTCACCTGCATCCTGAGTGGACAGTCACCTGCATCCTGACTGAGCCCTGAGTGGGCGGTCACCTGCATCCTGACTGAGCCCTGAGTGGGCGGTCACCTGCATCCAGACTGAGCCCTGAGTGGGCGGTCACCTGCATCCTGAGTGGGCAGTCACCTGCATCCTGACTGAGCCCTGAGTGGGCGGTCACCTGCATCCTGACTGAGCCCTGAGTGGGCGGTCACCTGCATCCTGAGTGGGCGGTCACCGGCACCCTGACTGAATGCTGAGTGGGCGGTCACCTGCATCCTGACTGAGCCCTGAGTGGGCGGTCACCTGCATCCAGACTGAGCCCTGAGTGGGCGGTCACCTGCATCCCGATTGAGCCCTGAGTGGGCGGTCACCTGCAACCTGACTGAATCCTGAGTGGGCGGTCACCTGCATCCTAACTGAGCCCTGAGTGGGCGGTCACCTGCATCCTGACTGAACCCTGAGTGGGCGGTCACCTGCATCCTGAGTGGGCGGTCACCTGCATCCTGACTGAGCCCTGAGTAGGTGGTGACCTGCACCCTGACTGAACCCTGAGTGGGCGGTCACCTGCACCTTGACTGAATCCTGAGGGTCTAGTGGTTGCCAAGGAGGCGTGGCTTAAAGTGAAGCCATCGGGCAGCAGCTCCCTCTCATAGTTTGCAATATTTCTACACAATAGGCAAATTACAAAGCCTGCTGCCCTGCCCTAGACAATAGCCAGACTAAAACGCAATTTAACCCCATACGTCTCACGTTTCCAATGGATACAGCTTTAAAAATTGCCGTTTAGATGTGTATCCCGCTAGCTTCCCACTCCCCTCGCAACTAGCATTTAAATTGTGTTTTGTAACCCATCTAAAAAATACAAAATGAAAATAAATAAATAAATAGAACTCAAAAAGCCTTTCTCGACCTGAAACGACAGCAACTTGTGGCGGTGACCATGGCGACAGGGCTAACTGATGTGAGGGCTAACTGATGTGAGGGCTAACTGATGCGAGGGCTAACTGATGATGTGAGGGCTAACTGATGATGTAAGGGCTAACTGATGATGTAAGGGCTAACTGATGATGTGAGAGCTAACTGATGATGTGAGCGCTAACTGATGATGTGAGGGCTAACTGATTGAGTGCTAACTGATTGAGGGCTAACTGATGTGTGGGCTAACTGATGTGTGGGCTAACTGGTGTGTGCGCAAACTGATGCGAGGGCCGACTGATGCGAGGGCCAACTGATGTGTGGGCTAACTGATGATGTGAGGGCTAACTGATGTGAGGGCTAACTGTTGTGAGGGCTAACTGTTGTGAGGGCTAACTGTTGTGAGGGCTAACTGTTGTGAGGGCTAACTGTTGTGAGGGCTAACTGTTGTGAGGGCTAACTGTTGTGAGGGCTAACTGATGTGTGGGCTAACTGATGCGAGGGCCAACTGATGTGTGGGCTAACTGATGTGTGGGCTAACTGATGTGAGGGCTAACTGATGTGAGGGCTAACTGATGCGAGGGCTAACTGATGTGTGGGCTAACTGATGTGAGGGCTAACTGACGTGAGGGCTAACTGATGTGTGGGCTAACTGATGTGTGGGCTAACTGATGTGTGGGCTAACTGATGCGAGGGCTAACTGATGTGAGGGCTAACTGATGCGAGGGCTAACTGATGTGAGGGCTAACTGATGCGAGGGCTAACTGATGTGAGGGGTAACTGATGCGAGGCCTACCATTCTCTTTGCTACTGGCTCGCTCGCGGCTCCCGCGGTCGTCGGTCATGCTAGCCACGCGGCGGACGGGGTCGGCCGACCCGCGGTGCTCGCGCTCGCGGCTGCGCTCCTCCTTCTCCCGGCTGAAGCTGCGCTTGCCTGCCGGAAGGCGGTTGTCCCGCCGGTCATCCCGCCGGTCGAAGCGGTCGCTGGGGCCGCGGTCTGAGCGCTCGTAGCGGTCGCCGCGCTCCCGACTCGAGCTGTTCCTGGAGGGGGGGGGGGGGGGGGGGGGGGGGGGACATCATATCGAGTGTTGTGTTATCGTTCAGTCCAATGTCTGACCTCGAAAAGTAATACAATCTTGGTTTTATGTCAGGTGAAACGGTTGCAGTCCTATCCTTGCAAAGGTGAACACGTAAAAGCCAACATCCAAGCTAGGTCACAACTGTATTTAGTCATGCTGTGTCAAAAGTGGTTTGGCACATTAGGATCTGTCTAGGCCTTTAAAGCCATGGCGGTGAGTGCAGGGTAAGGCGTGTGTGGCCGGCATCACCGTGTGTGTAGGTGGGCTACCTCTGAGGCACTCGTCTGTCAGAGTCCTGGGAGGAAGGCTGCAGGGCCGAGAACCTGTTCAGGGTGCTGGTGGCGGGACGGTTGCCGGAGTCAGGGGCTGGAGGAGCACACACACACACACACACACAGTGTAAGTGAATGTTAGTCATATGCAGGATCATTCAAATATGTACACACACACAGCTTTAAAAACCTAATAACTCAAGAGTTCCTGTGTCAGCTACCTGCGTCTGCTGGATTAGGCTTGGTGGTGGAGCCTCCGCTGCTGCCCTTGCCCCAGTTACCCCACGTGTCGCTGCTTGGGGCGAGCACCTGGTTGTCCAGGACTGGAGCCTAACAGCAACAACACAGAGGAAAATATGTTTGTTTTTTGCGTTGTCAAGCAAAACCTTTGGTTGTTCTATTTGACCGTTGTTGTTAGTGTTGGGTTTGAAGTGTATTGGCTTTGGAACGGTTAAAAGGCAGCTGGCATTAGTGACCGATCAGAATCCTAATCTCTCGGTGAGTCGCTGTGGGGTAGGAGGCCCAGGGACGGGCGGCCTACCTTGGTGATCTTGCTGAGGCGCAGGGCGTCGATAGGCCTGTTCTTGGTGGTTATGGGCACCGTGTTCCAACCCTCGTCCTGGGGCGCACTACCCCGGCCGGAGGTATGGTGTCCTCCGCGGCCCCCTCGGCCTCCACCTCCACCCCCTCCTCCTCCACCTCCTCCTCCTCCTCCTCCACCCATCCGATCTCCGCCGCTGGACTTGGAGAGGATGGCCTGCTGGACCTTCATCTGCTCCCGGTGCTCCTCCAGCTCCGCGTCCTTGTGGATCTGTTCGATGGTCTTGGGCCCCTGCTCCCCTCGCCGGGGGACCCAGAGGTTCTGGGAGGGACAGAGAGACACGGTGAGCACTGAGCAGCTTGGGCCCCTGCACCAGCCATGGATGGACTGCAGGACGGACCCATGGTAGTAAGGACCTTCCACAGCCCAGACCCCATGCACCAGTGTGTGTGTTAGGGGTTTTCCTCTTTCAAGTTATGTATTTAAAGAAATGCATCTAATCTGTTGCGTTGACTAAACCCTCTGTTCAGGAAGTCTATGACTAAAGCCATGACACACACACAACATCTACATGCGTATGCAACATGCTCCGAAAGAGTATGTATGGTTTGATGATGGTGCTTGAACATGCTCCTGTCTCAGCCTATGGCGCGTGCACACACACACGCACACACACACGCACACACAGAGTTAATGACAGAGCGCCATCACTTAGCGGTGCAGGCTGCAGGCTGCAGGCGGGCCTGCGGGGCAGAGAGCCTTAACACATTCCTTGCAGAGAAACATTACGCAGGTCCTGGCATGAAGTAAAACACACATGAAGGAAACTGGGGTCCCCTTTGTATAACGTATAGCGCGGGCTAATCTACACCAAATCAAAACCCAAGTAGTGTGTGTGCGCGTGTGTGTGTGTGCATGCGTGAGTGCGTGCGTGTGTGTGTGAGTGCGTGCGTTACCCGTCGGAGGTCGAGAACGTCCTGCAGCATGAAGCGTATCCTGGATGTGGTCTTCCTCTCCTTGATGATCTTCTCCATCTGGTTGAAGTACTGCTCCATCCGGGGCTGCGTGGACACCAGGGACACGTTACTCACCACTACTTACGCCACTGCTGCGCTCAATCACCATGAGATGTATGCATGTTGTCTTTATCATCAGTCTAGCTTCACTTTACATTTTGAACCTATTCAACATGGTGGTGCCTGTTTAGTTCAAGTCAGGTCCCTTCAACAAAACTCTCTCTAAGATCTCCCCCTGCTATGCCATTCATTACACCTGCATCATAACTAGACTTTACAAAACTCTCTCTAAGATCTCCCCCTGCTATGCCATTCATTAAACCTGCATCATAACTAGACTTTACAAAAGTCTCTCTAAGGTCTCCCCCTGCTATGCCATTCATTAAACCTGCATCATAACTAGACTTTACAAAACTCTCTCTAAGATCTCCCCCTGCTATGCCATTCATTAAACCTGCATCATAACTAGACTTTACAAAAGTCTCTCTAAGGTCTCCCCCTGCTATGCCATTCATTAAACCTGCATCATAACTAGACTTTACAAAACTCTCTCTAAGATCTCCCCCTGCTATGCCATTCATTAAACCTGCATCATAACTAGACTTTACAAAAGTCTCTCTAAGATCTCCCCCTGCTATGCCATTCTAATGAATGGCATATGATGCAGGTGTAATCACCTGCATCATAACCAGACCATACAAAATGCACCATTAAGAAAAACCCACACCCACACCCACCTTGGCCTTCTCAAAGTCCAGGTCCTTGCCGATGGTGGAGAGCAGCCGGCACAGGCACTCCACGGACTCCTCGTCGTGGTTCTTCAGCAGCTTGACGATGCAGTCGTGCATGATGACCTCCGTCAGCATCTTGAGCTTGAACAGCTCCCCGATGAACTTGATGTTGCCCAGCGAGCGCCGGCGGGCCTTGTCCTTGGCCTCCTCCAGCTCATCCTTCAGACGCTGCTTCTCGCCCTGCGCAGACACCGGGCCGGGGGGGGGGGGGGGGGGGGGGGGAAGCACCGTTAGGGATGTCTCCTAAGCGTACACGAGGGATCTGGGATCTGTTCCATTCTAGTACTCTCCCAACCTTGCAGTTCTAGTCTGCATTGACCTGCACTGGCTCTGTTTGCTGTGGAATCTCGCTCATGGTTCAGTGTGAACCGATCAGCCCAGTGAACAGTGATGTGGGGCGCTGGTATAACACGCAGCGACTAGGAGGCCACTGGGCCGTACCTCAGACGCAGCGTCCAGTGATGTGGGGCGCTGGTATAACACGCAGTGACTAGGAGGCCACTGGGCCGTACCTCAGACGCAGCGTCCAGCTCCTTCTGTTTCTTCTCAAAGAACTCATCGTCGTCCTTGTCCTTCTCAAACTCCTTCTGGCAGCGGTTGAGAAGCAGCTTCCGGAAGTTCACGGTCTGCCCCGGTTTGTCCGTGGTGGCCACTTTAAGCTGGGGATGGGGGGGGGGGGGGGTACAGGGACACACCAGTTAACACACCAATCTCAGGGCCATCGTTCAGTGAGTCACTTCAAGAGAAACTGGATGGTTGTCATCCCTGGTTGATTCATGTGGTGAAAGTATGAAGGGTTAGGGGCTCAACAAATTTAATTCTGCTTCACCGTAGCACTAATGTTTGTCTTACAAGTTATGTCACACTCAGCTTCGATTTTTTATTTTCAGGCGCACATTGCATTACAAAGACCACTCCATTGGTCTGTCTAAAAATATGAAGTAATGGTCAAAAAGTTTGCTACACACATGAATTAAGCCTGGATGCCAACGTGCAAGTTGCCCTTTGAAACAGAAGCTAGCCAAAGCAGAGGCTAAGACTCAGGGCTCATGTGGTACAACCAGGAGGCAGCCACCTACCCCCAAAGCAGAGGCTAAGACTCAGGGCTCATGCGGTACAACCAGGAGGCAGCCACCTACCCCCAAAGCAGAGGCTAAGACTCAGTGCTCATGCGGTACAACCAGGAGGCAGCCACCTACCCCCAAGAGGCAGCGGCACATGTTGGCGTAGGCCACCGAGAAGTTGGGCTCCGAGATGGCCTTCTCGAAGATGAGGTCGATGACGCCCTTCAGCCGCTCCTCCGTGTCGATCTGCAGCTCCGTCACCTGCTTCATCAGCTGCTGGAACATCTGCGGCGTCAGCTTGTTGAGCACGCTGCGCACGCGCTTGAACAGCTCCTGGGTCCTGAGGTGCTCGGGGTCCTCGCCCTCGCCCGCCACCTCCTCCGGCTCGCCCCCGCGGCCGCCGCGCACCGCCTTCTTCACGCCGGGCTTCCAGGCCTTCTCCGCCTTGTTGAGCTGCACGTCGTCGCCGAGGGACATGCTGGTGATGATCTTGCGCGGCTCCTTGCGTTGGCCCTGCTGGGAGCGCCGCGGGCCCCCCATGCTCATGCCCATGCCTGGAGGCTGCAGGAGGGGCGAACAGAGGTTGAGCACCAAACGGCACGAAACCCACTGAAGCCCACCGACATCCAACGACAGAAGACTGGCGTTTTATTTTTGTAGGAGCCAATGCGTTGTGCTTCTAATTATGCTGTGTATCCGTCTTATCGTGGTACACATTCGACTAAGTTTTTAAATGGGCACAGCATCAATTGTTAACATTGTCAAAAATGAATTGAACTGCCAATCTAGGAGAGGTGTGTGTGCCACTGTATCTTCCTCCCTCCGTTAGGATACGGGTGAGAATGTGCAGTAGCTTGGGGCTCTGGACACCCGTCTGGAGTAAACAGACTAGACAGTGTGCATATAACCTGGGAACCAAGGAGCTTCTTTTTTTTTACATGAGGAGACACTTTGAATTGAATGTTTGGCCACTTACAGGTCCTCGGCCGCCGCCGCCGCCGCCTCCTCCTCCTCCCCCACCACCACCACCACCACCACCACCTCCTCCTCCTCCCATGCCAGACCTGCTGAAGGTGGCGAACGCGGGCGTGAAGTCGGGGCCAAAGTTCATGCCAGGGCAGCGGATGGGCTCGGACTGGCGCAGAGGGGTCTTATTGGCCTGTCAGAGAGGAAGGAACATGAAGAAGAAATCTGTGGTGTGAAGATCTAGTGTAGGGTCCTGATGTTCACCAGGAGAACACACCAGGAGAACACTCAGGTAAAGAGGAGCCACGTGTCCAGTGAACCTGGTGTGTTCGCTGTTGTCTAGTGAAGATCTAGTGTAGGGTCCTGATGTTCACCAGGAGAACACACCAGGAGAACACTCAGGTAAAGAGGAGCCACGTGTCCAGTGAACCTGGTGTGTTCGCTGTTCTCTAGTGAAGATCTAGTGTAGGGTCCTGATGTTCACCAGGAGAACACACCAGGAGAACACTCAGGTAAAGAGGAGCCACGTGTCCAGTGAACCTGGTGTGTTCGCTGTTGCTCTAGTGAAGATCTAGTGTAGGGTCCTGATGTTCACCAGGAGAACACACCAGGAGAACACTCAGGTAAAGAGGAGCCACGTGTCCAGTGAACCTGGTGTGTTCGCTGTTGTCTAGTGAAGATCTAGTGTAGGGTCCTGATGTTCACCAGGAGAACACACCAGGAGAACACTCAGGTAAAGAGGAGCTACGTGTCCAGTGAACCTGAGCACATTTAAAGTTTTAAACATTGATTCAACTTGACGTGAAGGATAGAGAAAAAAGCCAAAAGGCAACTGACTTATAAAGGTCGTTGCCACTGGTTATATTGCAAGTTTTATTTGCTTAAATACTATTCAAGGTATCTCCATTAGAATCAGTGCACGACATAAACCCTCTAGATTGAATTATATCAACCTTGCCTGTCATCTGTAAATGTGTGTGTACTGGTGTGTGTGTGTATACTGGTGTGTGTGTGTGTGTGTGTGTGTGTGTGTGTGTGTGTGTGTGTGTGTGTGTGTGTGTGTGTGTGTGTGTGTGTGTGTGTGTGATTACCTTTTCCAGCACAACATCAGTAATGGCTGGCAGGC
Organism: Lota lota; assembly: GCA_026745465.1. NCBI lineage: Eukaryota > Metazoa > Chordata > Actinopteri > Gadiformes > Lotidae > Lota > Lota lota. The sequence goes on from JACYXH010000719.1 coordinate 923,200, forward strand.
CTTCAGGCTTGCTCATGCATGCCGAGATGAACCGGCATTTCAGCAGGAAGTCCCGGTCGTACTTCTTCTTCTCCTCCGGGTCCAGGGGTTTCCATTGCTCTGGAACAGGAGGAGAAGGGGGAGAGTCAGTCTGGTTCCAGACAAGTGGGGGGACGCGAACACAGACCCGATGCTCTTAGAAACAAACTGGAGCTTTCACTCCTGCATCTTTTCCTTCCTGACAGCTCTATGGTCCTGTTGGGTTACTCAGTGAAGCTGAAGAAACCCCACCCAGTGGGTTTTGATGGACACGGTTCTTAATCACCGGCGTACAGCAGATATTTATTTAGCAGGGCCGTGCGAGCGGCTCATTCGCTCTGCTCCCATCTCACTGGAGAGCCCTCCAGTGGAAAGGGCCAACTCTTCCTCCTCTCTGATCCACCTACATTTCAGAACACGTGTGCCGTAATCACGCTGCCACATCAAAAGCTACAAGACGAAAAGCCACGCCCATGCTTTCAGATAAAGCTAAAAAACTGCTATAACTACCCTTTTCAAACTGAGTTTAAAAAGGTGGGAAAAAAAGAAAGGACGAAACCAAAACCGGGACCAATCTCCTGGACAAACCAAGCGTGAACCGTTACAATACTAGTGCAGGTGTTGTGAAACCAGAGTTATGTTGTTAGGGATCAAAGGTAGAGGGGAGGGGAAGGGAGAACGATGCCTACCCTCTTTGTACTGGTACTTCTTGTCAGCTTCAGACTTCGGGGAGAGGGGCTGGGTCTTCTCGGAGTCCAGCTTCTTGTCCTTGTCCTCCTTGTCCTCCCAGCTCAGGTCTGCGTCCTCTGGGCCATGGGGGGTGGCAGTGGAGGAGGGGGGGGCTGGGGCCTCGGGGGCCAGGGTGGGCTCCTGCTCCGGGGAAGCCTCCACCACCTGCTCCTGCTGCAGCAACAACAACAACAACAACAAGAGGAATCCACAGTTAGACGTTTGTGCAGCAGAAACCTGCAAGACTAGATTTATTAGTTGGAACAATTTATTTGGAGTTTAGTTTTTTCAGACAAAACAAGGAAACAAGATCTCAGTGAGGCACAACAATACACGATTAAAACGAATTAAAAAAGAAAACAATTAACGGCAGAGAGGTAGTGTAATTTAGTCATTCATTATGGGTCAATGTAACAAACGTGTACACAAAAATAAATATAATTAAGATGAAACATAAGTCATACGCTATATTGGTACATACACAGCAGTCAGAACAGCTACACATCTAGGATTTCAGAAGCATGGTCAAGCCTTCCACGCCACTGCTAGTCAAACTTGAGCTTGAAAGAAAGTGGGTACACTACAAGCTTAAGACACACACACCTCTTTAAAGGCATCAAGGAGGTCTCCAACAGCCTCCTTCTTGTTCAGCTCCTTCATCTTCCTCTTCTTCTTTGGCACGGACACGGCAGCTACAGGAGACCAATAGACCAACATGTTGCACACACTTTCAACATCTCCAGAGCTTGAAATGCATTATCATTTGAAATACTCAATAACATAAGAATGGGGAAAACATCTCAATTCATGTGTTAAAAGACGGACATGCACATACAAAACGAATATCTAGCTAGTCCCAGTGAAGCGCACGCGAAAGTTGTTACAGATCCTTACACACTAGGACGGCAAAAACCAAGAATTGTATTGGATGCACTTGTGTCATGTGATCAGGGCAAGGAGAGGTCCTATGTCATGTGATGGGTGCATGGAGAGGTCCTATGTCATGTGATGGGTGCATGGAGAGGTCCTATGCCATGTGATGGGTGCATGGAGAGGTCCTATGGCATGTGATGGGTGCATGGAGAGGTCCTATGGCATGTGATGGGTGCATGGAGAGGTCCTATGGCATGTGATGGGTGCACGGAGAGGTCCTATGTCATGTGATGGGTGCACGGGGAGGTCCTATGTCATGTGATGGGTGCATGGAGAGGTCCTATGTCATGTGACTCCACTCAGCCTGCCGCTGAGTGGAACAGCTTTCATTTTGTCACGGACATGTCACTTGGAAAGAATGGGACCTTTGACCACTTTGGACCAGATTATTTGGCTCAGAGTTGCTTTATGGTGGGTCGGTGGTGGGGGTGCCGTCTCTAAACTCACCGTCACAAGAAGAGAATGGATACCTCATCAAAAGTCGAGGCTAGGAAAACAACTGAATACAACGCACACAATTTGAGTGCCCATCCATCTGTATGGATAGAGGGCCACTCGTAGGCGTAGGGTCTTTGCTTCATGGGTGCTTTGCAGACAGACTGACTGACTGACCTTGCATAGCCGTTTCCCCAACAGCAGGGCTGGGCTCCTCCTTCTCTGCCGAGGCAGGGGGAGGGGTGGGCGTTCTGATGGGGGTCGGTGCCGGTTCAGAAACAATCTCTGTTGGAGCCTCCACCTCCTGCTCCTCCTCCTGCTCCTTCACTTCCTGCTGCTCCTCCTCCTTCATCATCTCCTCCTCCTTCACCTCCAGCTGCTGTTCCTCCTTCACCTCCTCCATCTTCACCACCTGCTCCTCCTCCTCTTTGGGGACCCTCACCGGCTCCGGAGCCTCGGCCTGGGCCTCTTCGACGAGAGCCTCGGGCGCGGGCGTTGCCTCCGGGGTGGGCGACCGTGCGGGAGCGCTGGTCAGGGGCTCTGGCTGGACGTCCGGCACCACGGGGGGCTCCTCCACAACGGCCTGGGGCTCCCCCTGGGGGGCAGACTGCGCCGTTGCCGGGGCCGTCTCCGGAGTGACCTCCGGTGCGCGGGGTGTGTGGAGGTCAGGTTTGCGGAGGTCGGGCGTGCGGACACGGGGCGCCTGGACTTCGGGCTCGGCGATGGGGCTGTCGTCGCGCTCCGACGGGCCGGTCACGGCCGGGGCCTGGGGGTCCCGGGGGGCCGGCAGCGGGAGGCCGTTGGGCAGCCGCAGCTCCTCGGGCTGGACGATGGGGGAGTCCAGCGGGGCTTCTGGCGGGCCGGGGGAAGACGGCAGGGCGACCGACAGCACCGCCGGCTTCGCCTCCGCCGCACCGTTCGACGGCTCGGTCGGAGCGCCGGCGGCGCATGTAGCCGCCCGCCGCCGCCGCCGCCGGCACTATTGCTGCTTCGGCTTCTTCTGGACGGGGCTCCTGCGGCGCCGGGGCCTTCTGCGGCGCCGGGGCCTTCTGCGGCGCCGGGGCCTTCTGCGGCGCCGGGGCCTTCTGCGGCGCCGGGGCCTTCTGCGGCTGGCTCTCCGGCAGGGACTCTGCCGTGCTCTGCGTGGCCCTCCTGGGCGTCTTGGGGCCAGGGTTGGGGAGGGGGGCCGGGTACGCCGGCACCTCAGGTGCAGAGGGGGGCGGCGTGGGGGTGGGCTCCCGGGCAGGCGGGGGGGCGTCCATGACGTCGGCGGCGAGGTGGGGGCTGTCCGAGGAAGGTGCGGGGGTCTCGCTGGGGAGCGGTGTGGGAGGGGTCTTGGTGTGTGTGTCGGAGGGGCGGGCCTCTGTGGGGGCGACGGGCTCGCCCTTGCAAAGTTCGGGGGTCTTTGAAGGCGGGGGAGGCGTGGGCTTCCCTCTGTGATCTAGAGAAGGGGGGGGGGGGGTCAATAAAGACATGGTGAGACAAAGGAAAGCAAACTCATTGCAAAGGGCCCTAACCGAGGGGCCAGGCTTTGACCCCCAGCTTGAGGACACCGGGGGTAATCTAGATGCGCATGCTTCAATCGACCAATAAGTCTATTGACCATCGCTTCCAAAGGCTGTTCACACACCATACTAGATGCAGCCACTAATTAACACATTTCAGACTATGGCGTGGAGCTGAAGTACTCGGTACTAAACCAACAAAGCAGTACAAAGTGTTGCCTGTCAACAATCTAACAAATCCAACAATCGACCTATAGTAGGGCTTAGTCAAAGTTCCGAGGGCTTGTGGTGTGTGTGTGATAAGCAGACTAAGTAGACACTTACCTGGTCTGACCAGTGTTGGAGTGGCAGCTGTTACGCTCTCACCGTTGGCCTGTGGCACGACGGGACTCTCGGATCCAGATAGTATCGACTAATGGAAACACACACACACACACACACGAGCATGAGACGTGACCCTGGCTGTGACTCCAGCCAGGGGATTTTCCACTTAACTGGGAGGAGATGAGCACAGCGTGTGGGGTTAGGGTTTGGTGTCAGTGCTGGGGAATCAAGAGTCATCCACATTTCACTGATCTAACTGCTTCGTCACTATGGGCTACAACTAAACACAGTGGACACACACTGAGGGTGGCTCTTGACTAACAAAGCAATGAAGCCTCCTGATATTACAGAAAAGAAATGGATAATATCGGGGTAAGCATTTAAGGTGACTAAGGTTGTGTGTGTGTGTGTGTGTGTGTGTGTGTGTAGCTGTGTAAGTGTGTGTGTGTAGCTGCGTAAGTGTGTGTAGGTGTTTGTGTGGACACGAGCTGACCTGTGGTGGGGTTGGCGTGGAACCGCTGCGACCCCCTGACATTATCTCCTCCGTGATGTCACGGCCCCCCTGGTTAGGGTCACGTATTCTGATCTATGGAACAAACACACACACACACACACACACACACACACACACACACACACACACACACACACACACACACACACACACACACACACACACACACACACACACACACACACACACACACACACACACACACACACAAGGAGACAGACAGACAGAGTAAGAGTGAGAGGGCATTCGTCTTAATGAAACAGTAAGTAAAAAAAGAAACAGCAATGTAGTTGTGATCGCAAGATTCATCGCTTCCCTCACTGATAATCACAAAGAAAAGGGGAAGGAAAGAGGGATGTTTCTGATCATTTGTGGCCCTTTGAGGAGGTTCCGTCTGTCTTAGCGTGTATCTTGTGCTGGGCTGCCCCGCCGTCAAAGAAGACGTGATTCTCACAAACTCAAAACCCAACTCACTCTCCCTCTCTGAAAACGTTGTAGAGAAAGCTTAAGCCAAGTCGCTAGACAGGCGTACAGCTTGGCTTGTTCAACCTTTGATGCACAAACAAATTCCAGCGCAGCGAGAGCAAGAAACCAAAAATGCCTGGCTCACATAATCACCAACTTGGAGAGCGAACTTTGTGACAGCAGTAAGCTTCCATGCGAGACACATGACTCAAACAAAGACAAGAAGAAAAAAACTCTACCAAGTATTTTTCTTCCTCCAACCAGTTGCAAGCACACATTTCATTTCACAATCTCTCTCTCGCTCTCTCTCTCTCTCTTCTTACTCACGTACACACAGCAGGAGCAAGAGCTGTGGCTAACTGGTACGAACCGGAATCTTTTCCCTGGTACTCCCCTGCTTCTGGTGGGGCTTTACATGGCCACGGCCAGAGCCTGCCCCTCTGAGCTCCAGAAAACCTAGCGGGCCTGTGTCATCCTGGGGCTGGAGTTGTGCTGCTGGCTGCCAGAGGCCTCTCCTGGTGGATGGGGGCGGACTCTGATCTCACAACGCAGTGCGCTTGCCCAAAGTAAAAGAAAAGTCCAACACACGCACACGGATTCATACGTACACACACGAGCCCAGGGCCAGAGAGCTTGCGCGGCCGGGCAACAGATGGGCAGGGCCGGGGCCTTGTTCAAATTCAAGCTAAAGCTAGCGACTAGTCTATCTCCCTCCACAACACACACATGCTCATGTGCAGAGCGAGTGAGATAGTGAGGCCAGGGAGGTGGGGAGGGGAGAGACCGAGCGACTGGCCTTGTAAAGCTTCAGCACTGGAATGTGCAGGCCCGCCCACTGAGGCTAACAGACAGGCAGAGAGAGGGGAGGGAGACGGGGGTTGTTCAGGGAGGTAAAAAAAGGAAAGAATAAGCCTCCAACTTTATCGAATGAGCTCTGGCGTGCAGAAGCAACTCCCCTCGAGCGCTCCACCTCCCTCTTCCTCTCTGGGCACCGTCATGCCACACGCTCGCAGCGTTTTCCCCCTCTCTACTCTCCTATGCTCTCCCCTTTATGAGGGGATGAGGGGGAGAGGGAGGGAGAGGGGGAGGGAGAGAGGGGAATGCCACAGCAGCAGACAAGGGGAGGGGAGAAGAGAAGAGGGAGGGATGGGCTCAGCTCTTCCGGCTGTAAAAGAGGGGAGGAGACCGGTAGCCACGTGGAGTGGAGGTATGTGCTGACACGTCCTTCACAGCTCCTCCCCTCGGCTGCTCTGACACACAGCACCCGTGGTTGGGGGATACAGTCTCAGAGAGAAGAAGGAAGAGATGAGCTTTTGCAAGTCATAACAGTCTGAGGACTACAATTACTTAAGAATCTGAACCCCGGAAGATGGCTTGATGCGAGGAGACGGTTGGTCTAGCATGATTGCCCTATATAGATAAGTACTCGCTCAGCACAACCCTGACCAACCCATTTAAGGACTCAAAGCGCACAGGCATAAAAAGGACATTTTGTCACTGACTCACCCCATTACAAGGACCTCGACATTGCTTTACACCCGCACACACATCCCCCTCTCACAGACAGAGTTCACCTCTCCACTCCGTCCGTTTCCCTTGTATTGGTTGTGAGTGGGTGTGTTTGCAGGCCCACGTGATCTAGCCTCGCTGCGTGGTCTCTTGAGAACGGGTCAAAGTCCTGCGCTGAACCAGCTGCATGCCCCCAAATGTACTGATAAGCTCCCCCCCCCCCCCCCCCCGCTGGGAGAGAGGGACCACTGAGGAACCTCACAGGTCTCATAGCGGGAGTATGAAGCCCGGTCCAGTGGAGATGTGTACAGAGACTGGACATTTGGTTTGGAATGGTTATCTCAAGTCCCTAAAGCCGTGTTCACACCAAAAGCAAAAGCCAATTTTCAATCTGCGTAGCTCGAGCGAGTTTGACCACGCCAACGGCAAGTGTATACTAGCAAAGAGCGAGGGGCTTACCTCGCGTAAACGCCAGCCATGGCTGAGATAACCACCATGGGCCACGCCATCACACCATCTGTACTTGTTGTGGAAGTCCCAGAGATGTGAAAGAACCCAACGCCGTCGGGTCTGGCTTCACACCACCATCCGGAGGCACACACAGCGCTGAATTTCAAGAGCTGCGTCTGGATAACCGACGCGAATTTCGCGCAAAAGTTCCAGCGAACAGGGATTTCACGTTGTTGGTGCCACTCCAATCGCAAAGAACGTGCTTGGCCTTTTGTGTGAACACGCTTTAAGAACAAAAATCCTATTGAGCCCGTGAATCCAACTATGGCACCACAATGGGATCTTGTTACCTTGTTGTTATCTTGTCCAAAACACAATGAAAAACGAACTATATAAACCTTTCACACAATGCCTGACCTTCTATTATCAAGCCATCATGTCATTAAGGCATGACATGATACATGTACTATAAAAAACAAAAGACTAAATCAGGTCAATAAAACAGGTGCAATATCACAATAGACCCCAGGCATCCAAGCATAAGAGAGACAAACACTTTTGGTGCAAAACCCTTGCTGCTGGCAAGCCAACCAAAAACATTCAATTGAATGCGATAATCCCAGAAAGAATAGGGTCAAAGGGCATGGGAGACGACCCTAGTTCCCCCGGCGACGCTAGCCCCGTGTTGGACAGGGTTCCAGAAACACCCTTAGCCTCACATTGAAACTCTTTTTCCTCCTGCCGACGTCATTGCAAAACAAGCCACGCAGTTGGCTTTGCACTGAAACAACAGCAGTACAGTCACTGATATAGCATATCGTTAAAAACACTGCAGTTGCAAGCCGACTCCTTTTAAGTGGCTGTATTGGGATATTTCTAGATGTAAACACCTGGTAACCATGTGGGACTGGATCCACCAATGGGTTCCATTCACTGATTATTGTATCTGCTTGAAACACAAGTTGAGCCGATTCAAATGTTACATTATTTTGTACAAACCGTATTGAATTACCTCAAGCTTACCTCAGTGGGCTCTGATCTTAAACGTTCACTAGCTCACCTTTTGAACAGCTCTACCCTTGTTTCTATATAGAAACTAGAAATTCTGGGTTAAAGTCCATATCAGACTTTGGGATTAGGTCTGCATGAGGCAATATAAAGTTCATGTCTTCATGGCTACATTTGGAAGCTTAGCCAACACAACAAACATCATAAAACGTGAGACAACAAATCCCATCGCATCTACTTTGCTATTTGGTTTCCAGTCATCAGTGAAAGTACAAGAAATAGCCTGACTGTGCTCCAGTGGGGGGGACAAGTGATCAGCGCCAGAGTCAAACCATTTGCATAGAGCTTCAGTCCTCCAGACACCATGCAGTGGTTGAGGGTAATCTTGGATCCAGCAGTCCTACTATGTAACAGCAGGGGGCTAAACACCACGAAGGGGGCAGAGATCACCTTGTTCCTTGTTTAGTAACGACGCCATTCTACAGAGGAGAAACTGATTCGCGCAAGGAGACGAGGCTACACACCTTTTGCTGTTTGCTGGCCGCGTTTGTGTTTGCTTTTAATAGCCTGTGACGCGCTCACAGCCCCACGCTCCAGTAACATGTTTGGTCGAAACAAACGTGAGGCGTAAGAAAGAGGAAGCGCTCGTCCGCCATCCGACCCATCTAAACTGATTTGTGAGACGAGGATGAGGGTGACGTTACCTGTTTGCGTTCTCGCTTGGTGGCGATGTGCTGGGGGGGTGGAGGCGGGGGCTGCTGCTGTTGTTGTTGTTGTTGTTGTTGTTGTTGTTGCTGATGCTGTTGCTGTTGATGATGTTGTTGCTGTTGATGTTGTTGTTGCTGTTGTTGATGTTGCTGTTGTTGTTGTTGTTGATGTTGCTGTTGTTGTTGTTGTTGTTGCTGTTGTTGCTGCTGCTGCTGTTGCTGCTGCTGCTGCTGCTGCTGCTGGGGAGCGGGGCTCATGATGACGGGCGCCGCCTGCACCGGGGACGCGAACTGGGCGGGGTAGTAGGCCCCCGCTGTGGACCAAACACATGATGTAAACCAGACAGCCACCGGGCCTGTCGCCGTGCCTTGGCCAGGAGCACGCTGGCTTGACATTGCACATAGATATTAACACACACAATATTAGGCACTAGCACACGGACACACACCCACACCGTGTTTACACACTATGGACATCCATCACCGGTGTGTGACGCGTGTGTAACGGCGAGCTTCATGGGTGCTGGGAGAGGGAATAGGTCATGAGTGAGATGTGCTCTGTGCTAGGGTGAACAGCAGCAGCTGTGTTCGCACACAGTGTGGCTTCATGTTCAGATCGTCGCCATGTTTCTCACCAAATCAATAAAGAGATGGAGTCATAACTAATGTTTCTCGTGTGCAGGATAGAGTTACTAAAACCTCTCTAATGGGTCTACATTTGAACAGAGGAAACGGGGACATCGCTGTGTAGATGCCGAGCGATGGTTTCAGTGCATTGGGTCACAGTACAAGCTGCTCCCTGTGAAGAACAGAAGCCATGTTGGAGGTGGCTAGGTCTCCTGATCAAGACGATCCACCTCCAAGCACAACCCTCAGTCCAAGAGCCACTGAAAGCGCTCAAAGACACCGCGATACAAAAAAAAGATATATACTAAGTACCCCAAGTTCAAAGACCGACTATCTTCCAGCGATCGATATTGTCAACAAGACCGCCAGCATTACCTGGCCTCAGTCCACAAACTGAACCAGCCTGTACAGGCAACCCACTTTTACATCCCCCTTTATTTCCTTTTTAAAAGTACAAAGAAAGCACTATAAAAAAAGGTGGTTTTCTTTCCCCCCGCCCAGACCCTTTGATAGCGCTGGTCTGTGCCACTTCTCCTGCTCTAGCTCCCTCCCCAAGTGCATTTCACTCACATTACCCCGTCTGCATTGTTGACCGGGAGCCACACACACCTAAATATAGTCAAGACCCACAGCCACTGGGAGACAGGAGGGGAAGGGATAGAGAGAAACAGGGAGATTGATAGAAAGAAGGAAAGCAGACTGGAAACCGCAGTGAAAAGACCTTCCACGGACAACGCTCCATGTCTATGAATAAACTCGATTTTTTACAAGACTTGAGATACGCCATGGTAAGAAAGGAGTCGAGACAGCAGTAGCAGGGGGGTGGATGGTTAAGGGTAAGAAAGTGCAGACAGGCAAGCCACCTACCCTGGGAGTCGTCCTGCTCACAAGACGTGCGGTTCCCCATGTAGAACGCCGTGTGTGGAGAAGGCAAAGCAGGCACCGAGAGAGAGAGAGAGAGGTGTAGGATCCTCTTCAAAGCCCCTCCTTTGCTTCCTTCTTTTTTTTGTTTTTTGCTCTTTTTCCGCCCTTTTCCTGTTTCCCCCCCCCACAGGTGCCCCTGAGAAAGACTGGCCCTGTCACTGTTCCCCTTGGCCAGCGTGTCTCCACCATAGCTCCTCCTCTTCCAAGCACCTCCCTCCTTCTCTGCCCTTCACACCCCCCCTGCTCCGTCCCCCCTGCTCCCTCCTCTCTCTGTGGTGGCCTGAGCGGGGATTTGGTGGCGCTCTGAGCCGTCTGAAAGGCCGCTGCCAGTGATCCTATCCTGCTGATGGAGTTACAGCCGAACCTCCTTCAAGAGGGGCAGGAGGGGGAGGAGGAGGGGAAGGGGGCGTTAGGTAAATCATCCAACTGCATGAGATGGTGGGGCCTCCTCCTCCCCATAGAGCCAAGGCAGCAGAAGAGCCGCTACACGCGTGTTGGAATCACTGGGGTCACAAGACCACTGAGTGTGCAAGTTTGCACGGCCCAGCGTTTCTGAGAGAATGAGATTGAGCACCATCTGGTGTTCAATCGGGGAACGTTTCCCTACTAGGCTGAGGTGGACATGCTATGGACGGTCTGGTGATCTTATACAGAGGATGAATAAACAACAGCAGAATGGACCCCAAAAGAAGCCGTAAGCATGGTCTTGAGGTATTGCATTAGATCCATGTCTAAACCATTTCCATTTAATTGATTGATTAGCAGTTTTACTTTCCTACGGTTTGTGAAATGGCTGAACAGAGAAAACTTGATTTATAAAAGTTCTAGACTTCGAAGATGGGGTGTGTTACGACCCACGGCAACTTTGTGATACTTTTTAAGTACCATCGCTGTGTATGAGCGTTATAATGAGCAACGTTGTACATGAAATGCACCACACACTGTGGCGTTATACTGAGAAGCTTAACCCTCACTCGGACATCAAAATAAACCGCTGTTCAGACGGAGCTCCACGCATCCACACACACCTCGCCTCCAGTGTCCCTTGGCAGTGACCAAAGAGTACTAACAGGCACTTTGGCGTAACGAAATGACCTTTAGGTTGCCTGCGTTCGAAGCGGAGTGGAATGTGTATTTTGGGGAGGCTGGCACAAACGTAGGATTTGACTCCTGTTTTCGCAAAATTAAGGTCTTATTTCAGGAACACTGAAAAAATGGCGTAGATTGCTATGTAGGGATGCACCGATTGTGAAATGATGGGTCGATAGCGATGTTAAAAAATAACATTTTGTCCGATAGCCGATGCCGTTATCGATGTTTGGGGGATGACGTCAGCAGCCAATGCCTCTGATTTGTTGTATGATTTGATGTTGTTCAAAAGGGGAGAGAAGTGTGATAAAGTCACCTGTGCAACTAGCGGAACATGGGGCTTTGAATCCTGTCTAATGCCCACTGATCATATTCTGCTTACTCGCACTCACCTCTTCTGCATGTACGAAACAATCAAATGTAACAGCCGATAAAACCTTCGTACACCTGAGGTTTTCCTTCCATAAACTAAACAGGGCGTTCAATTGGAACAGATTTTGATTCAATCTGCCAAACAGATTATTAAATCGAGTTTGACCATTTTCTGACATCGTGTATTTAACCTATTAGCACTCTTTGCATATGCTTCACTGGCTATACCGTGTACGTTCAACTTATTTAATGTTTAACTGTTTGTCTAATAAACGACATTCACCATCGGCAAATGTCCTCTTATTTCCCAACAGCGCAACTATCGACCGATACCAATGCGCGTCCAATAAATGGATGCATCCCTGTTCCAATGTTGCCCATCATGCAAGGCATGCTACCACGTTTACGGGGAATACAACCAACTCATTCCAGCACCTGCGACAGAGGCATGCGGCGGAATGGCAGGTGTGCGTGGCGCCGAGAAGATGCAGATTTGCCATCTCAAGGCACAAAGCGCCTGCAAAAAAGCAGGTAACCTGGGCAGCAGCATTTTCAACAGTCATTCCTGATGACCAGAAAGGTGCCCGGTGAAGGTGATGTATGCCCATGTATACAGTAGAAAACAGGGGTTCATTAAGATGCTGCAAAACGATGGACCATACATTTTGGTCATTTTAGTTTGTTTTGAGACAAGGGGAAAACAAATCAAGAAGAAATCTGGATTTCATTTCTAGGCCAAATTGAAGTTGTTTGCACTTAAATGACTCTTACACTCTTCAGGGTTTCTTTCCTTCATCGTTGAATGCACTTACTGAAAGTCACTTTGGACAAAAGCATCTGCTAAATGAATGAAATGTAATGTAATATACAAGGCTTGTACTTGATCGCCGCATGGGTTTCATGTTATAAGTCAGAAAACAATGAGGTTGAGTTAGGAATTCATTACTACTCAGAATTATGATAAACCTACGCTAGGCTAGAGTTCCTTCTGGTTGTTTACCTCGTCCAAATCTGGAATTAAAGAAGTACCTCTGAATGTAAAGAATAATGTACTGTCCCCAATCTAAAAGCCATCCTACAAAACAGCAATGCCAGAGTCGGACTGACTGTGATCATAACTATAAGCAGTGAAAAAGATCCAACTCCAACCAAACACAGCTGTCAAATCAATTGACCATAATGGTGCACTCCCATTTGAAGATAGCTCTGCTACAACAACAGACCTTTTGTCGAAAGAAACCAGTCACACGCAGAGGTACAAATACGATCGACACATCTCAGGTATGAGATGTGTCCTAGCAACCAAGAGGCGGTCCAGCGGCAGCTCTCTGCCGGTACATCGGCTGTGCTCATGCAAAGCCCACGACCAAACAAAACCAGCTCATAGCACACACGCCTGGTGGAAGGGGTCAGCCAGTTTGTTTTTGGTCCCGGGCACCACTTCTGCACTTCATATAGCCGCCACTAGAGGGGGTGGGAACATGGGCTGGAGAGCACGGCGCGCCCGCTGCGCAGTGCGCCCGCTGCGCAGTGCGCCCGCTGCGCAGTACGCCCGCTGCGCAGTGCGCCCGCTGCGCAGTGCGCCCGCTGCGCAGTGCGCCCGCTGCGCAGTACGCCCGCTGCGCAGTGCGCCCGCTGCGCAGTGCGCCCGCTGCGCAGTGCGCCCGCTGCGCAGTGCGCCCGCTGCGCAGTGCGCCCGCTGCGCAGTGCGCCCGCTGCGCAGTGCGCCCGCTGCGCAGTGCGCCCCCTGCGCAGTGCGCCCGCTGCGCAGTGCGCCCGCTGCGCAGTGCGCCCGCTGCGCAGTGCGCCCCCTGCGCAGTGCGCCCGCTGCATAGGGCGCCCGCTGCATAGGGCGCCCGCTGCCTGCTGCGCAGTGCGCCCGCTGCGCAGGGCGCCCGCTGCGGTGACAAGCTGGCATGATGGACGTACGAGGGCTCTTCTGGCCTCCCATTGCATCAACGGTTTTTGTATTCATATTCTTTTTTCAATATACAACATTCAGCAAATCCCCGCCAACAGACAGACTTGTGTCCGGGTTCCAGGTCCGCGTGTGGGTGCCGTGAACAGCCTCGTGCGCACTTGTGTTTGAGATCTGTGCGCGTGAACCCTCGAAGTGCGCGCGTCTCCGAGTGTGTGTTGGTGTGTGCCACGCCTCTTACCATAAGCACTGTATTCCGCCGTGCTGCTGGGGTAGAAGCCGGGCGCGCCTGCCGGTAACGAGTACTGCTGGGGCGTGGTCACGTAGGTGGGCCGGTACTGGTGAGACAGACACACGCGCACGCGCACACACACACACACACACACACACACGCACACACACACACACACACACACGCGCACACGCTGGATTAACATGCAAAGTAGGCTTTCCGACTTCGAGAGCTGTCACTGCAGGTTGTAAAAGGCAAGTAACTGATGAGTTCTTGACATCACAAGACAGCAGATATTGTCCACCGTGAATATTAATGTTGCCATTTTGAAAACAATACTGCCTAACCATCAGCAAGTACTACGTACTCATTAATATTAATGAGAACATTATACTCGTGACAAATCTCTACAGACTTGGATCAACAGCTGAACACAAAAATTAGCTTCACCCCCTAGAGCACATTATGATTTACTCAGCTGCTGCTGTGATTGGCTGAGTTGCAATAAGGGCATCCACATGCCATTAAGAAAAAAGGAAGGTGGTTTGGAAGGCAGGTTGGAGCGTCTCAACAGGTTTTCCCAGGGGAGCCATCTTTAACTTAAATCACATATGAATGAATGACGCGAGACCCCATTACCATTGCATAAGGCACGCCACGGGCCCCTGAGAGAAAGCCCATGCACCCACATGTTCCTCAGCACACGCTACACCAGCGTCTCTACCTGTCCAGGTATGAAGTAGGCGGTGCCCTGCGGGGAGCTGGGGAAGGCTAGCGGCTGCTGGGGGATCATCATCATCTGGGAGCCGGGGCCCGCCTGGTAGACATGGGTGGGCGCCACGGGCCGGGGGGCGCTGCTGGGGGGCACGCCCCGAGGCCCGGCGCCCGGGGGCAGGCCGGACCTGTTGGTGTAGTATGGCTGGCAGGGGGGGGGGCCACACCATCCACGCCGACAGAATGGGGAGAAAGGAATGAAAGAGGGGGAGGGGGGAAAGAAAAGGTGAGAAAAAGCCGTGGTTAACCACTAGTCACAGGCGCTTGTCCCCATGAATGTGTAGCGGGGGGCCGACGGGAAGCACATTGGCCCCTGGGAGATAAAGCAGCCCAGCACTATAGTCCTTTCACTCCTTCTCATTGACATTCTGCTGCCTGCCTCACAGTTAACCAGCAACACACACACACTTTTGGATTTTTGAAATGATTTGTTGTATAAATATATATTCTTTAGATTTGTGAAATAGTTTATTACAGAAATGTTTTTGATTGCTGCATTTAACTTTTTATTTTATAGATATACCATCTTATACAGCTGTTAAAGGTAACATTAAACACTGAATTACAATGTTACTTTGTAAACTGTTTATTTTTTAAGGTATTGAAGTATTGCAATTTATTAGGTATTCACAGAGCATCTGTGGATACCTTTTGTTATTTTCTGTTTCTTAACTTCAACGATTTTTTTAATTGGTTGCAATGTTATTATAATGTTAAATTCAGAAATGCAAACACATGAAAAAAAGTTCCCCAAGGTAAAAAAAAAAAGAAGACTAAAATCACAAAGGTAAGCATAAACAAAGGCGGATTATGATGGTCTGTGTCTTCTAATTGTGTGTCTCCATTTATAATTACACACAAGGCTAGTAGTTAATGCAAACAAATGTTTTCTATTCAATTGTTCGAAATGAATCTGTGAGTATCTATATTTTAATCAATTGATTTGCTTTGATGATTAGTTTATAATAACTAGTGAGTACCGCTTTTAATACAAAACATGTTATGAAGTCTTTAAATCCATAACTTACAAGCAGATAAATGATCTGTTGTCAGTTACCTGATTGTTTGTGTATCTGTATGCTCTGTATATGGAGATCATATTTCTACATAATAGACTCCCTTAAAATGCAGTTAAAAAAACGTTTCACTCGATCTTAGCTACTTACTGCACTTGTCTGAAGGACTAGTGGGCCTGACATTAGACTCCGAAACCTAAATTACTGACCGGCAAGCTTCATTTCCAGCCCTGACTACAGGGCCAGCTAAAGATAAAAACACATTCCACAATACACGTCAGCAAAATGTTACCTCGGCTGAACTTTCCATCCTTTGGGAATTGTCTTTAAATGCAGTTGAAAGTAGGGAGGGGCTGAGCGCATGTAAATCCTCCCACGCAACACAATGCTAAAACATTGTATTGTTTACATGCCTTCTATTTGTATGTCTAGGTCACCTCTCCCAAACAAAACACACATGGTTGCATCCCTGCAAATTGCTTTATACACACGTCCAATCTTTTCTTTATTTCCACACACACACACACACACACACACACACACACACACACACACACACACACACACACACACACACACACACACACACACACACACACACACACACACACACACACACACACACACACACACACACACAAAGAATGAGCGGTATTACCTGTAGCGACCTGAACCCTCCCTTGAGCAGCACAAACACAGGGCAACACACAGACAGGTCACATGGAAGCAAGGGTAGGAGGGGAAATGAGAAAGGTAGAGAAGGCACCACAATCAGTGAGGAAGCGTCCAAACACAGTACACCCAAGCAGTGAGTGAAGGCCTCGGTATACTTCAAACTAAATCGGCGTGTTCGCACAAAGTTCCCGGGTTTGTGACCCCTCTGGGTGTCGAACACTGCAGGGTACCCCCGTCGTGGCTCACTGTATTTCGAGAGCCAGTGAACCCAAAACCGTTTTTTTTTGTGGGTTTTAAACGTGGTTATATGTCTTCTATGATCCTCAATCCAGATCGTCAAACTACGCCATTTTATCACTGTTACTGAAATAAGACCGTCATTCGGAGAAAACAGGAGTAGATTCCGTTGTTTTTGTGAACGTTCCACTTTGCTTGAAACGCAGGCAGCGTTCTTTTCGTGACGTCAAGCTGCTTTTTAGTACTCTTCAACGTCACGACCAAGGGACAAAGGCGCCAAAATGTGTGTGGACGTTTAGAGCTCCGTCTGAGCAGTGTTTGACTTCGGCGTCTGAGAGAGGGTTTAGCTTCTCGGCCCCTTAAAAGTATAACGCCACGGTGTGTGTGGATGTGTGGAGCTCCATCTGGGCAGCCGCTTAGTTTGATGTCTGCTTCCGAGAGAGGGTTAGGCTTTCCGGACACCTCTAGCATAGCGCTACGGCGTGTGTGTGGATGGATGGATGAGCTGAGCAGCGGTTTATTTTGACGACCGCGTCCGAGTGAGAGTTAAGCTTCTCGGACACTTATAGTAACACGCGACCCCTCCTTCCTCGAACTCCCAGCGCAAAACGTTATTTTTTTTATTTTAATCTCGTAGTGTTTGAATTCCAGCTGAAACAGGGGGTTCCCTTACACTTTGAACAAACAAGCCATTGGTCACAGTGACTATAGTGTAA
Source organism: Lota lota (assembly GCA_026745465.1). NCBI lineage: Eukaryota > Metazoa > Chordata > Actinopteri > Gadiformes > Lotidae > Lota > Lota lota. The sequence goes on from JACYXH010000719.1 coordinate 940,377, forward strand.
CCGATGCGAACTGGCCAATTTGAAACTTTTTTTTCAAGTATATCGGGGCCTTGAGTGAATTGACATGCAGCATGCACAGATTACCTGGTATAATTAGTTCTCTAAACATGAACGTTAAAAAGATTAAAAGGAATAAAAAGGGGCGTTGTGGGGGAGAGTAGAATGGAGTGGGAGGTGCCGGGATTGGCTCTCACACCCAACACTCGGGTGTTGACCGAGATCATTCTCTATGATTGCTGTGGGCCAACGACTGCCTAGGCCAATCGCAAGAAACCATGTCTGCTGGTGCCAGAGAAAAATAAAGAACCAGTAGCAAAATAATATTTGGAATACTATATTTAATGCACCCAAAAGGATGAAGATAAGCATGGTCAGGGATCAAACTTCCAATGAGACGGAGAGGTTTTGCCCTACAGGCTAGACCACTGATACACCACAGGTTAGACCACTGGTTAGACCACAGGTACACCACAGGTTAGACCACTGGTTAGACCACAGGTACACCACAGTTTAGACCACTGGTTAGACCACAGGTACACCACAGGTTAGACCACTGGTTAGACTACAGATACACCACAGGTTAGACCACAGATACACCACTGGTACACCACAGGTTAGACCCCAGCTACACCACAGGTTAGACCACAGGTACACCACAGGTTAGACCCCAGGTACACCACAGGTTAGACCCCAGCTACACCACAGGTTAGACCACAGGTACACCACAGGTTAGACCCCAGGTCACACCGTGTGCGTCCTGCACTTCTCGCACTCTAATCCCCCAATCTGACTGCTTCCTACTGATTGGCCAAGACAGCAGGCACCAGGACTTATCACACAAAATGTTGGCCTCGTGACAATAGCCCCACTTGGCAAAATGAGGAAAGCCCACTTGCCACCGCCTGTTTGTAATTGTCTACCGTGTCGTTGTGTGCACAGACTAGACAAATGATGAGCACAGCGCTACCAGCTCGCTGACAGCCATGATCCACGCCTCGCCATTCTGTATTTGTAAGTGTCACATATTCTTTGTGTAACCAAATTAAGTGGCTTGTTACAAATAGTATTGGGGCGCACAGCGTCTACACATGCACACCAACCTCTCCATTTTCTGAGGTTCATTCTAGAAGAGCGTTGCGCTTGTGCGGACAATACCACATGGCATTAAGGTTTAATGATGGTATTACATATTGTTCAGTAAGTGAAAATTGTATAAAGGGGGAAGAAAAAACAAAGAAAATAAAGGGTTTTAGTGTGTAGTTTAAGATGCTGTCTTTAAAAGGGAAAATATAGAAACAACGACATACTTTGAAGTTATATGCGTAGGCCCAATATGTATATAGAAAAAATGAAATGATACTCATGTGGGCCAGGCAATGCCAAGCAAATTATGGAACGGAACATCATTTACCCTCACAGATCTATAAAAAAACATCCTAGATATTTACAGGAATACATAACTCAATGACAGTGGGCACTCCCAACTCAACATATGTGTATGGGGCCACAAAGTCACAGACAACATGCATTGAATAAGGAAAAAGTCAACCGTGGGGCGGCTGGGGCAGGTCGGATGTTGTGTTAGTACCTGTTGGTGTATAGGCCGCGGCCCGGGGGCAAACTAGAGGAAGAGGAGAGGCAGACAGGACAGAGGTTAAGGAACATGGCACAACCCACACACACACACACCCCCGCCGGCACGGAGCACGCTGCAGACATTAGGTTAGCTTCACCACTAGAGTAACAGTAGGACTGCGGTGGCTCAAAGCAAGGCCTGTTGACATACTGGTGGGTTGACTTTGGGGGCGTGTGCTCTTTGGTTGGCTGGGTGTGTGGAACTGTGGAAGTCAGGGAACACTGGCCTATGGGGGTGGCACTTTTGGGCACTTATTTTGTGTGAAGTATGCCAGCATGCATGCAGGCACTGGAGGTACTAGGCAATTATTTCTGAAGCTTTTTCCCATACACACATAAATAATTGAACACTGTCCCAATGTGTTGGCCTATATAGTCATACATACATATTTGAACGCGAGAAGAAAGGACTTTGTGGGTACAGTGCTTGAAATGAAAGAGGCTGATCAAACAATTCTGCACAGCTCATGCAAGAAAAAAACTTTCCATACTTTTGTTTGGGGGGTGTGCAGAATGAAATGATTGTTTCAGCCTATCACTGTTACAGGCCTAGCCTAGGGACGAGGACATGGAGCATGTGAATAGGGCATACCTGTCGGGGCTGAGGTGTTGGGTTCATTTGTGGAGGCGGTGGGCTCGCAAAGACCATGGAGGGAGGTTGCCCAGGGGGGAAGGAGGGCTAGAGAGCAAACAAGAGAAAGAGGGCAAAAGAGCAAGGGACAAACACAAAAATATCAAATGAGGGAATGACCGGTAGAAGCAAAGTTAGTACATAAAAAGGTATTGTCGCTAAGCTTTATGAGCCATCATTTGAGTGTACTTTGATATAAAAGCCATAGCCATGTCAGTGATAAGGGAGCAAAATGCTCTGTGCGCCTGGTAGATCTTAGACGACTCCAAGCTAAGATCTCACAGGGCAAACCTTCCCTGTTTGGCTCGGGGAATCCGTCATGCCTATCAATCAGAAGTGAAATGCAGCACTCCCCAATGTCGTAGGAGGGAGAGGAACAGGGCTGGTTCTGGTCGTTTAGTCTCTAAATCTTGTTCTCTTGCACTCTTTAAAGCAGCTCTGAAGGTGTGTGCGTGGTACCTGTGGGAGGCCGGGGGAGGGGGCGGGGTGTGGGGGTCCTGCTATAGGCTGTGGTGCTTTATTCATTTCATGGAGTTCTGCATGAGGAGGGGGAACACAGACCTGTGTACAAATCTGGAGAGAAAGAAAACAAGTTGTTGGTCACATCCAAAATGTCTAATAATGACATCTTTACTTTGTATGTGACCATTTCACTGGTTTCATGCCTGCAACACAGCGCACATCATGTGTTCACTCACCCACCACAAACAACTAAGTAAAAGACAAAACATGTCGGTCTGGTTCTTTTTGAACAGACAGAATGGAGCCAGAATTTCCTGCAGCCCAATACTCGGTTCCCGTGCAGAGGAAAACCTGGTTTGTCTGGGAAACCGGCATGCCGTATTTCATTATCCCTATTCACCTGGGGGCGAAACGGTTCGCAAAACCCATGGCCCTGGTACGACAGGGTGGTGGCACCAGTCGGTGTCAATACATTGACAAAATAAATGCCTACAACCTTTTAGCTTATATTTCGATTTTCCATTCATTGTTATTACAACAGTGAACAACATCCAACATTCCAGCAGCACATGGAAACCTAAACACAACAGTAGTATAACTGTTATAACTATAGAACAGGCTTGGGCAGTAACACAGTATACCTGGGTTTTTAGAAATACTAGACGTATTATACCGTCAAAAATACAGACGCTCCTCGTTCTATTCAACTTTTTCTGACATCTTACGAATACTTTTTTTATTACGTTGATGTCCAAGTTTAGAAGCGAGATATATAAATAAACAGTGCAAAATAAAGTAGTCACTGTTGCATTGTGGTTGAGACTTCCCTGCGTTTTACATGAATGACCGCCCACCAGAACTTCCCGACATTAAAACTGGAAGTGCCATTTATAGCAGCATAGGGATGCTGCGGTGGTGAATTAAAAGATTCACACTCAATAGCAGTTGATGTAGTCCAAAGTCTGCCGAAGAGACGGGGCTTCCAGCGAAGCCGTCGGGCACAAAGAGCGCCGTGGTGGGCCATGTTACCTGCCGGGACCTAGCCAGGTTCACACAGCTAGGACCTAGCCAGGTTCACACAGCTAGGACCTAGCCAGGTTCACACAGCTAGGACCTAGCCAGGTTCACACAGCTAGGACCTAGCCAGGTTCACACAGCTAGGACCTAGCCAGGTTCACACAGCTAGGACCTAGCCAGGTTCACACAGCTAGGACCTAGCCAGGTTCACACAGCTAGGACCTAGCCAGGTTCACACAGCTAGGACCTAGCCAGGTTCACACAGCTAGGACCTAGCCAGGTTCACACAGCTAGGACCTAGCCAGGTTCACACAGCTAGGACCTAGCCAGGTTCACACAGCTAGGACCTAGCCAGGTTCACACAGCTAGGACCTAGCCAGGTTCACACAGCTAGGACCTAGCCAGGTTCACACAGCTAGGACCTAGCCAGGTTCACACAGCTAGGACCTAGCCAGGTTCACATAGCTAGGACCTAGCCAGGTTCACACAGCTAGGACCTAGCCAGGTTCACACAGCTGGCCACACAGCTGGACCGCGGATTGTCCCATTCGTTCCCCGCTTAAGATCACCTTGTTGATTTGCAATTGCAAATGTCAAGACGGCTAGTAACCATGCACAGCTCTTTCAAATACTTGAGTGCCTTGAGTTTTTATATAGGTTTAGATTTCAAATGAATATGTTTAGATCCAGCATGGAAGACGTCTCCTCGTCGGTGCAAAAGCACATTTGCATATTTCCAGGTGTTTAAATATCTAACGTTGGGTGCATGCCCAGAGTTAATACCCCCGCTGAAACTGCCCTAAACCGGTTAGGGAATAGATGGCAGATTATACCAGGCTAGCATAGGGTGACCTAGGCTGGATCTGACCTAAACCGGTTAGGGAATAGATGGCAGATTATACCAGGCTAGCATAGGGTGACCTAGGCTGGATCTGACCTAAACCGGTTAGGGAATAGATGGCAGATTATACCAGGTTAGCATAGGGTGACCTAGGCTGTATCTGACCTAAAGCGGTTAGGGAATAGATGGCAGATTATACCAGGTTAGCATAGGGTGACCTAGGCTGGATCTGACCTAAAGCGGTTAGGGAATAGATGGCAAATTATACCAGGGTAGCATAGGGTGACCTAGGCTGGATCTGACCTAAACCGGTTAGGGAATAGATGGCAAATTATACCAGGTCAGCATAGGGTGACCTAGGCTGGATTCCAAATACCGCTTTCAGTTTGCATGGATGTTAGGAAACCGGTTAGAGGATCGTTTTCCCTCTGCATGTAAACACATACACTACATTTAAAAAAGCCCTTCTTAACTCTTAATGAATAACATTTGTAGGAAGGGTTTTAGTCAAATTGTCTCTGTTAGCACTTTATAATCGAGGTACATATAATTAATAAGATCATTAATGCAGATGATGGATGACAGTAGGGTGGCGTACAAACAGGATTATTCCCAATCCAATCTGGCACACTAAATGTGATCCCACATACAAGCTCATCTGTACTTACATTTATTTAGGTCCCACTTGCTGGGATACTCTCTGGGAATGGTTTTCCTAAAACAGCAAAGACAGAGAGAGACAGAGTGAAAAGAAACAATGGAAATCATGTTAAATACAAGCATAGTAGGAATAACGGCACTTTTGACAAGAGTACAGGATCCAGTGAGGCTACTGAGGCGTTCAGCATAGTGGCTCTAGAACAACTTGAAAGGTGAGGTCCAGTGTCATGACACCTTACATTGATGGGACAACTGCCCTGTACCTGCGGCATAGCTTACAAAACATGTCTAGTAGGGATTCATAGCAGAAATAGAGTAACAGTGAATATCAACACACACAATCCCCAAGGAGCAAAATCAACGACCAGATAACCCCATCCTTCCACACCGCTAGTAGCTACCAGACTACTCTACGTGTGTGTGTGTGTGTGTGTGTGTGTGTGTGTGTGTGTGTGTGTGTGTGTGTGTGTGTGTGTGTGTGTGTGTGTGTGTGTGTGTGTGTGTGTGTGTGTGTGTGCGTGTGTGGGGGGGGGTGTCAACGGACACAGCATTGCCCAAAGTGCCAAGTCATTGGGGTTTTGTGACAATGTGAACCAGCATTTGAAGTGCACGTCTGTTCATTTATTCCTCATATATCATCAATCATATATTGTCGCTTTGTATGGGAATTGAAAACTTAAGCTCCTGACAATTCCCCAGTGAAGATGCATCCCTGATAAGCTTAGATATGTGAAAGCACAAACACATGATGAGGGGAAAATCGCAAAACAATAAATGACCCTCCGTTGGGGGGGGGGGGGGGGTCATTTGTCATCAGCCTAACGATTTTGAGGTGACTAGCCTACGACAGATTAGCGACAGCATCAGTTGAGGTCATTTGCCGCACCCATCGTGTGTACGTAGCTAACTAGCTCAAATCAGAAGGCTTTTAGCCTAGCTATTTCAGCAAAACGAAAGCAGAGGCCAGCAGAGGAGAGCGGAAAAGCACTTCCACCATCGACCTCTGGTATGGGAGGAGACGGCCGCGTGGGTGTGGAGGACATCCATCAAAACTCTGACCAGCTTTCCTCCAAGTGTCGAAATATCGAGAGGAATATATCCAGCATGGATTCACATGCCTCGTTGTCAACGAAGTAGTACATCCCAGATGTGTCGTGTGCACTGAGGTGCTTGCACAAAGCCTAAAGCCCGTAAAAATGCTACGACACTTGAAACATAAGCACTCCTCCCTTGCTGCGAAATCTGTCTACTTTTGCCGGCGAAAAGAGCGCGAGTAGCTAGGCCAAAAGAAGGTCCTAACAAAACAAACAACAATCCCTGGCAAAGCTCAAAGGGCATCATATGAAGTGGCATACTTAATTGCGCAGGCAAGAAGGCCACATACAATCAGCGAAACCCGTTAAACCTTGCTGCTATAGCTATGAGTCTGCCTATGCATGGAGATAAATAAAGTGGCCCGGGAGCTAGAATCAGTGGCGCTGTCTAACGGCACCAACGCCCGGCGCATCACCGACGCAGCCCAGGACATGAAGTGTCCGCTGAGTGACTGAAGACGGGGAAACAGGCTTTGCAGTTAGATGAATCGACAGATATATCAAACAATGACCAACTGCCTGTATTCGTCAGATACAGTTTGGACGGAAAACTTGAGGAGGACATGCTTATTTGCAGTGCGCTGGATGGAACGTGCACAGGCGAGGACATTTTCACAAAACTTGACAAGAAACTAAAAGAAGAGGGACTGTCTTAGGTGCATCTGTGTTTGTACAGATGGTGCTGGGGCGATGCTGGGAAAAAAATGGAAGGACTGAAAGCAAGAGTCTTACAAGTGGTGCCTCACGTAAAGTTCACACACTGTATTATACACAGTAGGCTTGTGCCAATATGCGATCGGATCGTATATTGCCAATTGAACGGATGATCGATGATTTTCCTACGCCAGTATCAGGGCGATTTTACCTAACTTACTATGAGAAATAAGTCTATAAACAGAGCGCACGTAGACTCCGTCCGAATAGCGCTCTGCCTCCTTCAAAATATAACTTTTAAGATGCGTTTGACCTTCGCACATTCGACAAATCGGGACAATGAAAATGTCGCTTTGCAGACAAACACGCCTTAAAAGTGATTAGCAAATAATCAATTTACCCGCCCGGAAAGCTTTGGATTATAGCAAGCAACAACCGCAGTCATGTCGTTGAGTTGTGAACGTTATTCTGAGATATATTGTGGATGGTGAAGGAACAGGCAGGAGGCGGAGCGCTACGTTCAGATGGCGTCTGCGTGCGCTCTGTTTGTAGAGTGACCTCAGATCTCTAGAGTCTGCACCCTGCTGTGCATGTAGGGATGTTTCTGGTGGAGTGCCCACCGATCTCTAGAGTCTGCACCCTGCTGTGCATGTAGGGATGTTTCTGGTGGAGTGCCCACCGATCTCTAGAGTCTGCGCCCTGCTGTGCATGTAGGGATGTTTCTGGTGGAGTGCCCACCGATCTCTAGAGTCTGCGCCCTGCTGTGCATGTAGGGATGTTTCTGGTGGAGTGTCCACCGATCTCTAGAGTCTGCACCCTGCTGTGCATGTAGGGATGTTTCTGGTGGAGTGCCCACCGATCTCTAGAGTCTGCGCCCTGCTGTGCATGTAGGGATGTTTCTGGTGGAGTGGCCACCGATTAGCCCCGTTGATCGGCACGGGTGACTATTAAAACCAGTTTGCCGTCTCTTCCATGGATCTGACCCTCCGTTCTCCATAAGCCGTTCTCCTGAGAACGGAGACGCCGGCTGCTCACCAAAACGCTGCTCTGCGCTCCGTACGAGTGGTTAACGTTATGGAGACGATAGATAATAATGTTAGACGGAACATGCTGCTGTGATACTGTCGCCCTACCCTTATACACAGAGAAGCTTTCGCAAGCAAACCAGTCGACCAGAGCTTAAAAGTGTTCTCGACACTGCGATAAAATAGGTAAACTACATATAAATCGCGTCCACTCAACACCAGGCTGTTTTTGCGTTTGCCACTCTCTGCAACAAACTAGGCTGTATGAGGGCCCGCTGTTTTCGCTAGGAAATGTTCTCACCTGCCTGTATGAGCTATGGGACGAGGTGCGCTTAGTCCTGGCGGAGAATGGATGGAGCTCGCTGACCACCTGACTTCAAGCCCTCCTGGAACGCTTCAACAGTATTTCACCATTCACCGTAACGAGCGTACATCACGTGTCCTCAGACCTGGAGGACGCACTGGTTGAACTGTCAAGCGATCTAACCTTAAAGACAGCGTTTCATTCCAAGACGCTGGCTGAGATTTCAGTCGAGAGGGAATACCCACAGCTATCCAAGGCAGCAGTGGATGTACCGATGCCGTTTGGATCTACCTACCTATGCAAAAAGACTTCCTCTGCACTGACGTACATTCAAAATAAGTACAGATCGAGCTGAACGGGGAGGATGATCTCAGAGTGGCCGTCTCCTAAATGAATGTTAATGCATGTTTTTTTTATACACACTCACTGGAAAGCACCTTGACATACACTGCCACACCCTGTGAACACAGCGTTTGTAGGGCTTCTGCAACTCTGGATTAAACATTGGGAAAGGTAGTCTAGAAGTTGTTAATAAAGAGCCCTAAATCCTACCCACAACGTTTTACCGTGCAATTAAGAAATATAGATATATACCCAAATTGTTTAAGCAGTATTCAACAACTTGGCAGAAGCAGCCACGCAGGGTACGCAAGATGACAACATTCCCTAAGGATTGTGTTGGGAGAGGCAGTTATGCAAGAGGCAAGACTTGGTGCCCACCACCCCCTCTCCCATGTCATCTGAGCCGGGCAGGCAAATAGTTGTATGGAGCTCCAACTTCCACCATCTCCAGTTCAACATACTACTGGAAATGTTGTTGTGTAAGCCCCTCGTCCACTCTACACCGTGCGCTTTGCATTAGCCTGAATCTGCCATTTTGGCACACTGCTCGCCACAGCAGTGCTACCGTACCATGCATTCATAGAGTGAAGGCTGCGGTAATACCGTCGCAGTAAGACACGCCGAGGACAATTAGTTCTAAACGTAAGTTAAACGCAGACCTACACGCATTTCAGTCAAAACTACGGTGTACAATGCAGTTGCCATTTTGTTAACTATATGCCAATTGACTGAAGTACAGACTATTGGGTAACGGACAAAATATGACCATGTAAGTACCTCAACATTCACGTTTTTGGAGTAAGGAGGAAACTGCAGTGTCAGAGAACCCCACATGTAAATAGGGAGAACACACCAACTGTACACAGAGTGGCCTCATTGCACGGCGGTCAACCCTAGAATCTACTTGCAACGAGACTCATTCTGATAATGACATCCCCAAGCCATTGTTTGGATAGACATTGAGGCATCACAACCACTAAAACATTGAACCATTTGTTTTAAGCTGCACCCATTTTGGAAACGAACACGCAACACGTTGCTCCTCGTCACATCAGCACCATGCCTACTGCAGCCTGCACGTTGAACAGGCATCTAGTCCACAGCGCTATATGGCCAGCCACTCGCTATTATCTACCTAGGACGCCGCACAAGCAATCACTGTCTAAACGCTATCACGTTGATAAGCTAGCCAAATTCTGACTTAGCATTTATAAGTAACCGGTGCATGTGCTGCGACTAGATCATTGGCCATACCTTCGCAATGACACACGGGGCGTGTCCGCCTGCCCCTAAAATCCTACGACGGTGATTCAACCCATATTAAATATATTGTGCTGCGCCATGACGCTTACTTTCCTAGGCCCGATCTTGGACCACCACGTGGTTTAACCTGCGTTGGCGCGAGCAGTGTGGGCACATAGCCCGTCGCCGGTTCAACACCTAATGCTTAACACCTCGTCTGACGATGACAACTTCCCAAACACAAAACCGCCCGGTCGACCTCCATGCGTTTCCTGCGCACACGCACACGCACCTGTAGATGGGTGGACATTGACAACTGCATCGGCTAAACTGATGACTGGCTGTCACGTATGACAGTGAGCGAGCAACCACAACGTTAGTGCGAGAATAACGCGGACGGCGGCTGGCCGGTTAAGGTCGACAACCGAAACAGCACAATGCACTGGAAACGGATCGACCACCGGACGCAATACCAACCAGCGATGGGTAACGGTTAGGCGCACTCCCGATTCCTACCGTTAGCATCGTAGCCTGAACCAGGGTACACGTGTCAGCTCACCTTGCACTGTGATGCAGTGCAGTGGATGCTGCTTCTTGTTCGGCACTGTACTCAAATCCACTACACAGTTCGGCATACAACCCTAACTTCCACTGGACCCCCAAAACGATGTCTAATAGGGCACCTCCAAACCCCGTTGACACACATCGGGGCCCGGATTAAGGTGTCAACCAACAAAGCAATCGCCGTGTCATTGATCGCAACACATACCTTGCGCAAATGACTATTTATGGTCCACACACATTTTACATTTCGGACCACTATGGCGAGAGGGAACCCCTCTTTGTATAAGTCGGCACGTTTCACTTGACTGCTAATGATTCAACTTCGATCGGCTTTAAATACTTTCTGCGGCTAATTATTTACCGCATGTGGACGTTTCCTTTCCGATTATCCCCACATCTTTGTTTACAATAACAGTCGGGGCAAACGCTAAAACCCAGTGCAGGAAAGGAAAGTCCATCAGACGACCCCTTTCTTGTGGGGAAGTGGCCAGACACATCTGTCCCACACAGCCAATGAGTTATGGGTGATTTACACCGTATTACATGAGCTAACTTGGCTATGATGTGTAGGTAGCGTGTGTGGCTAGCCATGGGTAAATGACAAACAAATGCAGTAAATGATGTGGTCCTATTGAAATCAACCCATCTGGGAAGTGTCTACGGCCGAATTGGCCATTTAAAAACCAAATGGTACGCGGGGTAGGAATGTCGCCTCACCAAAGTCTACTTCATACAACGTTAGCATGCTAGCTGGGCAGCTAAAGTAAAGAAAGAACACCCACGTCGTCTTACTAGCTAGCTCCTAAGCTAATCCACGAAAACAGCAGGAATACTAGTCAGCAGATATCACAGAACAAAGTCCATGCAGCTATATATATCACAAAACCAAACGCGAAATTTAGAGTTGAAGTTCATCTTGAGATATTGCATTATGTTCAATGTCACCTACCCCCCCAAAAGAGAGTAATTTATATTTGAAAAAATGAAATCAACGGCGCTACCTTTCTCTCCTTGAGTCCGCAGAGCGGGACGGACGGAAAATCTTCCCGGAAGCCGGTAGCAGAGGGGTAATTCCGGTACAGAATCCCATCATGTGATAACGGTCTCGCTGTTCTTTAATCGTTCATTTTGGGAGAATGTATGTTTCTTACTTTTAAGCTTTTATTTTATAGTGCAGTGGTATTTTCCCCCCTCCCCTTCTTTAATAATACATTTAAACTCATCTCAAATTCGCCCCAATACACCAGTTCCACTTGTCATATACAATATAGAGCAAAAGATGCTTCCCCCATTCCATACAGACCTTCCCGATACCACTGGGAAATTATGTCAACTACCCTACTCAAATAGAATCCCATTATTATAACATTGACATTGAACCTAAACCATTTTCCATTGGTCTCATCGCGAAAACATTTAGCGTATCATTGGGATTTAACTACAAATGACGCTGTGCTTTCTAAAGTTTGATTGATGATTTTATTTAAGAAAAATATTTCTACATTATTGAATTTTAACATTAATGGCAGGTTTGCCAATCCAAAAAAGGAAAAACAGGCCTGTAAATTATCACAATTCCACCTAGTGGATCAGAATTGTATTTTGGATAAAACCGAATAGTTGTGTAAAGATTTACCAAAGGGGAAAAAAAACAGGATGAACATGACACTTTCTTTCTGAAGCTTTAATTACAAAAGAAAAACAGGCGGTGCAGGTACAGAAGAAACAATGAGCACAAGTGATAAAGGTGGTTGACCAGTCGTAGCACAAAGCGTTGCCAGAGCTGAGGTGGTGAACATCGCCTGCATTTGAGCTTGACCGTAGACCAATCTCAGAACCACTGTTTCAGTACATGTGGGAAACATGGCGCTGCAGTGTCGATCAGGCCCCAGTTACCCATCTGAGTGCCATAGCGGTCCAGCCAACCAGACCATGAAACCATTTGATAACTACGGGGGAGGGGCCACAGATGAAAAACAAAAGACAGCAAGAATGGGTAGGCCAAGCATGGCTTTTTTTAAAGCCATGGAATAAACAACATCAAATATGAGGACTTAAAAAAAAAAAGCCAGGAGGACTACCCTTCTAAGTGCTGGAGGTGGCCAGTAATGGGGATGGGAGTGTGGGGGTCTAGGTCTAGGTCTCATAGTTGGGATTCTTGCGGAGAATGACGAAGCCCTCGAGGATGGGTGTGACGGGGAGGTACTCCTCGGTGGCCAGCTCGGCCCTCTCTCCGTGGGCCAGCAGCACCGGCGTGGTGTGGGTCTGGAACCCTGTGATGGCCTTGGGCTTACCCGCCTGGCCCACCACGTCCACCGCCTGCGCACGCAACGAGCAAGACACCATGAGCACAAGCGCGACGACACAGAAATGACCCATGACCCAAACCCCATTGAGACCTGCTGAATCGAGTGTCTGTACCTGTCCCACTCTGACCGACACGGGGAGGGGCCGCAGCTCCTCGTCGAACGTAACCAGCATACGTGGCTGCATGGCGGCGACCAGGCCGTAGAGAACGTAGTGAGACTTCCCCAATATTACTGGAACACACAACACCAGGGGGCGGCATTTACAACAGAGCGCATGACCGGCATTTTTATTCAAATCACTCTTACAATGTATAGCCCACAATGAGATTTCAATCTCCCACGACTCATCAGAGAGAAGGAGGGGAAAGGGACGTACTGTTCTTGACGTCCAGAAAGGAGACCAGCACCGTGAGCAGGCCGGCCACAGCCACCTGGCTCATGAGCTGCCGGTCGCTGTGGTACGGACACAGCGTCAGCGTGCCTTTACCCAGGTGAGTCAGGCCCTGCGTGGCGGTGCAAAAAAGGTTAACACAGTCACAAAGGCAGCAGTAAAGCGATGAACAGGACTCTGGTGGTGAGCACCCACCTGCGCCAGGCGGACCATGAACAGATTGTTGGGGTCCTTAGCGTGGTACTGGGCTAGTTGTCGAAGCATGGCTGCCAGACGAGCATTATTCGTGCCTGGGGAGAGGAAGAAAGTGTTGTTATGGTGACAAGCATCTCTGTCGACACCTAACAACAGAGAGCATTGTGATTTTACAATGAACGCCTGACCAGATATCAGGCGGACCCATTTTAGCCATGCCATTCCAGACCTTTTCTCCAGAATTTAAAAAAGGTAAACTTAACAGCAGAAGGGAATTGTTGTTTTCATCGACATCTTTGAAAATGGTTAGTGGCTTTTTCATTTTCTTAACTCATTTCTGTGCTACTTCTAGGGTTGTAATTCTTTTCAAAGGGCAACCAAATAAGACTTCTCGTTGCAACGGTAAAGCTGTATATCGAAGATTCAATTCATAAACTCAACGTGCGTGCGAGTGAGTGTGAGTGAGAGAGTGAGTGTGAGAGTGTGTGTGGGTGGATGTGTATTATTAGCCACGTACCGCTGCCCACCATGCCCATGGCGAAGATGGAGTTGTGGGAGACCTCTGGGTCGGCGTCGTGGGAGAACTTGCTGAGCGTGTCCAGGATGTTGAGCCGTGGGTTGGACACAGAGATCAGGGCCAGCGCCAGGGGCACCGCCCGCCTCAGGGTGGGCTCGCCGTACCGCAGCTTCGCGAGGTAGAGGTGGAGGTTACAACTAGCCCTGGCTCATTGCTGTATACATGTGCATATCATGTCGAATGCAAGTGGATTTCTGATCCCTGCTGAATGGTTTTATTCTTCCAAAAGCTGCATTGTTTCTGAGGCTAAATGAGAGTAAAGCAATTCATATTTTTGAGCTTACATTCCTTGGGACTTCCAGTAATGTCCAAGAGATAGTCACACAATGATTATAAGAAGTCAAAATCGTCCCGTGACCACGGAGACTAGGAAAGGTGCGGTTGGAACAGCCTGATAACTTAACAACACACACTGTAGCATTCAGAGCAGCCATGCGTTGGTTCTTACCAGGTGGCCAAATGTGCGCAGGGCCATTTCCGAGCCGATCTCCTCTCCCATGGCGATGAGCGCGATTCCCAGCACAGCCACACCCTAGGACAAAACAGTTCCCACACTTGAAATGGGTGTCTATGGTTTGGTTCACCAACGACCACCGCGTTACCGTTAGGGTTTGGCACCGGACTAAGGCTACCGACCGAATTACGTCGCTACTTCGGAGTACCAACTTTCCGAACGTCGGTACCTGAGAGGCTGAGCGTGCATCTGCAGGAATAGAGATTAGGCTACAGGCTACGGTTAGAGAGAAATAAAGAGAGCGTGCGACTATGTCACAGCTGGTTCATGGGGTGCGTTCCAACACAGGGCAGCGGCGAGCCAAAAACCGTCGCAAGTGTGGTTGTTCACACTTTCCCAACTGGGCGCAGACAACGCTCGCTAAAACAACTGGTCAGGGAAACGCTTGTAACCGGAGGAAACACCGGGTTGAAAAGAAAGTGTATCTAGAAGCCAAGGAGGGTACCGTGTTTGATAGCGCTAGGTTAGATAGCCCAGCAGCTAAGGTTAGCACGCCTGCAGCCAGTGAGAGCTGCAGAAGTTACTCTTCAACTAGGCCCTTAAGACGTCTTTATCCCACCGAGGTCACTCGCTGCTAGGGGTGGAACGGTTCACAAAAATTCACGGTAAGGTTCAACACACACACACACACACACACACACACACACACACACACACACACACACACACACACACACACACACACACACACACACACACACACACACACACACACACACACACACACACACACACACACACACACACACTTTTTACTTGAACCGTTCCAGCCCTACTCCCTGGTACGACTACTTGATCTTGGGAAGGAAATCCCATGTGCTTCCTCCGATACACACGGCTACGGTGACAGGCTGGAGGGGGTTTAGTTGGTGTGGTGTGTACATTTCTGTTATTACAGAGAAAAGTACTGGGAAAAGGGGATGGTTTTGTACTGGTATCGTATTCCAGGTACCAGTACGGGTTGGAATGTGAACGGTATCCAACCTTATTAGTACCGTTACCCCCACAACAACATCAACGCCGGTGATGGATGACGGGCGAGGACGTGGTGCTCACCTGGTGGGAGCCCATGTCGCCAGGCGTCTCCTTCTTCTCCTTGTCCTTCTTGTCTTTCTTGTCCTTGTCCTCCTCCTTCTCCTTGGCCTCGTAGTGCTCGCTGCAAATGTGGAGGAGCTGCTGCACCTTCAGCACGTTGCCAGAGCCTGAGAGGGAGAGGAGGCGTTACCATGAGGACTAGATGCCTTGTGGCGCAGCACAAGACGGGAACGGATGTTGGATCAACTCAAATTGTATTGAGAAAGCACCGAAAGTAAGCCATCAAGAAGTGAATCCCCATTTCAGATGAAAGGTGTGAGATAACACAAACATATTGGCGTTTTTAAAAAGTAAGGAGGTGGCAGAGTCAACTGCGGCCCAACTTGGGATATAAATTTGCAACAGACAAGCTTGGACAAGCCCTGAGGTGGATCAGGGTGTGACCGGAGCAATAGGGAGCGAGGAAGGACAGCTAGGTGTGCCTTAACAAAAACACAGGTGACCATGGCAACGCATCAGCATCCTCACAAACTACACGACCATATGGAAAAAAGCTATAGAATGGCATCGATAAAATGCACCTCAGTACTCTGACTTACCTGCGTAGGCACAGATGTCCACCAGCGTGTTGGCAAAGCTCCTGAATGGTTCAGGGACCACCTGTAGAGCAGCCAGGGTGGTCTCAATGGCCTCTCCTTTACCTGGGATGCAAATAATAGGGAAAATTACATTTACAAACATTTCTTGGGATTATGGCATTCATTCAGAAGAAAAATGTGTTTCGGACCACCTTCCCATTAATTATTCTCCTGCTCCAATGTGTATTTACTGGGTTTGTGAACGTCACTATACACAAATGTCCCTGCATAGGATATGTTCTGCACTCCTGTGTGTATTCAGGCTAGTGTTGT
The DNA here is from genome assembly GCA_026745465.1 of Lota lota. Classification (NCBI taxonomy): domain Eukaryota; kingdom Metazoa; phylum Chordata; class Actinopteri; order Gadiformes; family Lotidae; genus Lota; species Lota lota. Next base: position 956,780 of record JACYXH010000719.1, read on the forward strand.
GTACCGAGGTGGTTGAGCCCCAGGCCCAGTGGCAGCCAGCGGGCGTAAGTGTCCTTGAGCTCCAGCTCGCTCTTCTCCATGATGGTCTGGACGATGGTGGAGGTCACGTCGCCGTTACAGGAGCCCACCGCGATCATGCCACACGCTAGCGCCGTCACACCCGCCACCTGGTTAGAGTAACCACACAACCAGTTACAACCTCTGGAGACAAGAGAGACACTCAGTGACACACACAGAGAGAGAGACCGCAACACAGAGAACCAGGGCCACGCAGACAGCCGGAGCCCTTTGCAACGACGGCGGTCCTCCTACACATGGCTTCAGTCACTAACCTCCATGCTGGACTTGGAGTCTCCCATGACGGGCAGCAGCAGAGACAGAACGTCCTCTCGGTTGGAGCCGGCGTAGGCCAGGCCAAGTCTGCACGGCAGCAAAGGGACACAGCAGGATGAGGACCCACACATGACCACAACCATCCATAGCATCCCAACGCTTTTACCTAGGACCACCGGTGCTCCAGCCTTACAGTTCTCTAGACTATACTATGAACACTTTCGGTAGCCCCAAATACCCTCTATCTTTCAGAAAAAAGTGCAACTCTACCATGTAATTAGTGATGTCCAGAGCCAGTGATATTAATGAACAACGTAACAATAAAGAGACATTGTTATCTGTTGCTGTCCTACATGTCAGTGTTTCCCCTGCATGCATCCTGGAGGGGCTACCAGCCCTACTGCTTAGACATGCTGCTGGACACCCCAAGGGCTGTTTGTTTTATTTTAAAGCATGGGTGCCCCCAACTGCACCCCCCTCAGTTGTTACATTGTCATTATTATCGTTTATGAAATATTGGGGGAAAATATAAACAGAAAAGAAGCGTTCTGCTGTAGAAGAATAAAAAAAATGCATGACGATACTGTAGGTGGCATTAGCACAACAAGTACAGACTGAAAATGGTATTTGCAATAATTTGCCCATATTGCCACATCAGCACTGTGCACATAAACATAGATCACTTCACACACACCTCGGCACTGCTGCTAGAATGGTATGGGAAAACTATGTTGTTATATAATTATACCTTATACAACTATGTAGGGCTGGGAGGTTTTTTCAATTGAATTTCTTTACATTCCTACGGCGTGGGAAATGGCTGAACCGAAAAACCAAGATCTAGGAAAGTTCTCGACTCTGCAGATGTGCTTTGCCTTAAAGAGCAAGTGAACCCGGTGTTTCAGCTGGGATTCAAACACGGTTTAAAACGTGGTGTTACGACCCACGGCAACTTTGTGACACTTTATACTTTTAACAACCAACGTTGTGTATGAGCTTTAGAATGAGCGACGTTTTATGTGAAAAAGGCCACACAACATGGACATCACTCGGACATCAAATCGCTGCTCAGACGGAGCTCCCCACACTCACGCAGTCTCACGCAGTCTCACGCAGTCTCACGCAGTCTCACGCAGTCTCACGCAGTCTCACGCAGTCTCACGCAGTCTCACGCAGTCTCACGCAGTCTCACGCAGTCTCACGCAGTCTCACGCAGTCTCACGCAGTCTCACGCAGTCTCACGCAGTCTCACGCAGTCTCACGCAGTCTGTCTCTCTCTCTCTCTCTCTCTCTCTCTCTCTCTCTCTCTCTCTCTCTCTCTCTCTCTCTCTCTCTCTCTCTCTCTCTCTCTCTCTCTCTCTCTCTCTCTCTCTCTCTCTCTCTCTCTCTCTCTCTCTCTCTCTCTCTCTCTCTCTCTCTCTCTCTCTCTCTCTCTCTCTCTCTCTCTCTCTCTCTCTCTCTCTCTCTCTCTCTCTCTCTCTCTCTCTCTCTCTCTCTCTCTCTCATCAATGGCTATCCAGAACAGGCTCCACATATCCCACACAGCGTGGCGGTATACTATACGTGTCTGAGAAGCTTAACCCTCTCGAGATAAATATAATATAAAATATAGTCTAGATATAGGGGGAGGGAGTCCTGGAAGAGTTGGTTGAATAAAGTTGTTGTGCACAAGACGCGCCGTCATTAGGGTTCAGTCACTGAGACTAATGTAATCCTGCTTAACATAACTCATCTTGACTCACAATAAAGGCAGGCTTCACTTAACCATATAAATAGCTTTTTGTTGACCTCGGTTATTGGATGCAATATCCAGCCTGCATCTCCCCGTGTTCTTTGTTTTGTTATGTAAATATGCACTAAAAGTAGTAAACCTAGACTTGTCGATATTCACACATCCCCATGTTAGTTTAAACTATTGCGGTACAGTATCTCACAAAAGTGAGTACACCCCTCACATTTTTGTACATATTTGAGTATATCTTTTCATGTGACAACACTGAAGAAATGACACTTTGCTACAATGTAAAGTAGTGAGTGTACAGCTTGAATAACAGTGTAAATTTGCTGTCCCCTCAAAATAACTCAACACACAGCCAGTAATGTCTAAACCGCTGGCAACAAAAGTGAGTACATCCTAAGTGGAAATGTCCAAATTGGGCCCAATTAGCCATTTTCCCTCCCCAGTGTCATGTGACTCGTTAGTGTTACAAGGTCTCAGGTGTGAATGGGGAGCAGTTTAGCATGGGGGCTTTGCCTCGCCTATACACAGCTGTGGGGAACCCTGATAAGCCAATCCATTTTTGGGTCACAACAAATAAGGCATCATTGAGCCACATATATTACAAAATGGATGGTATTTCATCTGATGATCCGTCTGGCCTGATGAATCAGATACTACAATGCAACATCGTAGTCGAGGACACACCTACTATGAATGTAGTTCTCACTATGGATGCAATAAGAGGAGTGTGTTGTGCGTTGAGAAACGTAAAAAGACTATTATGTGACCGTCCTCCGCCATTTCCTACAACATGTTCAGTGACCATGTTGACCATGACAAGGTTACCTCAATGTGATTGATTAAACTGATTTCTTCGCAGGGTAGCCTTCAAAAATAGACCTTTGTGCGATTCAAATTAATGTCAATTTTTCGCAAAATGTTTCATTGCACGTGTACAGTCCCATTCAGCTGAATATTTATTTTATTTTATTGACACGGGACAAGAAAGTCCCAACGAACAATGGAAAAGGCAAGGAGTTTTAATCACGAGGCATACTCAATTATGCAAGGTGACATTTCGTGGGCAAGTTAATAATCGATATATCGCCCACCCCTACCGTCAGACCTCCAGGATTCAATCTATACGTGTACCACTGGTGACCGGCGAGGATGACTCAATCGTGCAACATATATTTTATAGGACCGTACGCTGCTTTATTACTGACCATGATTGGTCATACTGCACATTCTTTGGTCGCATACACAACCAACTGTCACGGTCTACCGGGTTGCATTACTGTACCACTACCACTTGAACACATTGTTGTATTGATGTTGCTACTTATTATTTATTAGTACTTTGTTATTGTGATCTTGTATTGATGCTGCTATGTGACTGTTGAGGATCCAAGCCTAAGAATTTTACCCTTGCGTACGTTAAGATGTAATAAAAGCAACTCTGATTCTGCATCCTTAGGATGGATCGGTATGAACGCTTACCCGAAGATGGCTCCTATCCTCATGACGTTGCTGTTGTGGAGCACATAGTCTGAGAGCAGCGCCAGGGCCGGGTCGCACTCGTTCCTCACGCCCGAGTTGACGATGCCACAGGCCAGCAGGGCCCCTGACTGTAAAGGGACACGACAGGGACTCAGAGGCGTTGGGAGGACAGCTCATCACTTGGTACACAGCGCACCACAAGCTAACTGTATCCCAGTAGCCTGTGGAGATGGGAATATCCTTTTTTGCATAACCAGATCTTATTTTTACTCAAGGAATGACAATAATTGAGTTCACTTTGAAAATAATATGCAAATTACACAATTACAATTGCAAACACCAACGCTTGTAGAATGTGCAACAATCTGTCCAGAGTGAAATTAACCATCAATGCATATAATAGGGTTATAAGCATGCACATTCATTATGTTTATGCATAACAAACATTTTCCAGAATTTTTAACATAAATGTTGATATTGTGGGTCCCCTAGCCCCCCCCACCTTGATGTAGTCCTCAGAGGAGTAGAGGTACTTGTCTATCTGGGTGAGACCGCCATCCACGTCCCACAGCAGGATCATACCCAGGGAGGCTGCAGCACTCAACATGCCTGAGAACACAGTTATTACCATCATCTTTCCTTAGTTTGCTTCTATCAATGGGCCACAAAACAGACGATACAGCCATTGGAGCAATAAAAACTAATATCTCATTTTCAAACTTCAACATTGTAAACGTTTCTTGGTAACACTCTACATTGCTCCGGTGCCCTCAAATAACCCTGGGGATCAAATCCTATTGGCAGCAATCTCCGCCCTCATCGCCTACTCTGGAGCGTTAGTCCTCATTTGCCCAACCGTCCCTTCCGCAGCGAGAACAAACTACGAGGTTCCCATCCACAACTACAGCACTCGCTGTGGCAGCCAGGGCCGGTGCAGTCCGGCCAGCGCCTCACCGTGGTCCTTGTTCTTGTACAGCCACTTGTTGCCGTCGTCCGTGAGCAGCTTGTCCTGGCCGAAGGCGGCGTTGACGAAGCCGTTGACGAAGGAGGAGGCCAGGTTCATTCGGGCCGAGTCCACCTGGGAGCCACTGCCGCCGAACCCTGGGACACACACACACACACACACACACACACCCACAGTGCTCCACTTAAGTCCTGTATATAATCCATTTGAAACCCGTGGAATAGGCCTGGGCAGTTCCTTCAGAAAAGCGAAGGAAGTTGATGCCATGGCTTCCTGGGCGTCTCGCAGTAAACTACCGACCAAACTTGGTCACCGGCTACAGTGCGAGGTCGAGGAAGACACCGTTCACATGGTCCTTACTGCATCCTCGTTTGTCATGTGGAGTTTTCTACATCACCCATCAATAGACAGCACATTTCACACGCAACATCTCTACTCACGGTTATTTTCAAGGTGGGTTTTGTAGATGTCGTCTGGAACTTTGGGCTCCATGATGTCCAGCTGCGTAGGAGGGAACGGCGAGAGAATACATTCATTACTGTGTTACAGCTACAAAGATGAGCCGTTATGGCCTCCATCTGCCCTGACTCATACACCCGTCATTCTTCAGGTGTCACCTGCCTCGTCCACCGTCCTCCCCAAACCCATCTGCAGTCTCGGGACAAGCTGTTCTCGCGTCATTACTTTCCAGCAGTCGGACTGATCCCTAGTGTGTGTCCGCCCTCGATGTGCCATGTGCCAACATGTTTTTTACTCCCAACGCGAATCCGCCACTATCTTGTCCATCCTCAGTTTGCCACAAGCACACCACTCACTGCATTAAAATGTTTGTGAATTTATATTTCTAAAGAGGGCGCGTTGTTGACCCGCAGTAAATCCCAGCGCAGACACCACAACCATCCCCCTACATTCCTCCGTCTCTGACCACTACGTCCTTGCAGCCACCCTCACCTCTCTGGCCAGGGCCAGGAAGTTGCTGTTAAGCTGGACGTTGGACATGATCTCAGTCAGGTCCTCATAGTCCTCCACGTCCTCGTTGAGCTCCAGGAACATGCCGTGGCGACCCAGCATGAAGGCCATCTCCTTCTGCGTAACACTGTGGCAGGAGGGGATGCAGACAGGTACAGGGTAAGCCTTTTCACTGGAGATTATACTGCTTAGGAAGGGCTCACCCGAACATTTGGAAATGCACCACATTTTGACCAAGGCACAAGGTAAAATAATATACCGGACTGATATTTGTGACTGGCAATGGTGAAACTATTGCTTCTTTGGACTATGGAGGAAAGGCACTGTCAAACAGCCCTGGGTGAGCGTACGCACATGTCCTTGCAGGAGGTGAAGATGTTCTCCACCAGCTCTACGTCGTTGAGCATCAGGGCAAGGCGCAGGGCCTCTGGGTAGCGGTTGAACTTGCGGAAGATGTTCAGGGAGCATTTCAGCAGCGCAGAGTTCTCTGGCTCGGGCACGTAGCTCACACAGCTGATAAGGGGCCAAGAGGATTGAGAGTTAGCGACGCCACTTGAGCCAGAGCCCAGGTTTGTATTGCTTGTTAGGGTTAGGGTTGTCCTTGCTTTTCCTCATGTCAACTCTGACCAATACAACTTGTTTCTCGACACATATTTACGATTTTGATGGATTTTGCCCTTGTTTGAACAGTGCGTTGAATACCTTGAATTAGGCATCGCCTGCCAAAAGACGTACCTGGTGAGGTAGAGACAGACCTTGGCGTAGGCGTTGTCATCGATGTAGTTCTCCAGCATGTCCAGCCTCTCGACCTCCATGAGCAGGTCGCAGGCCTCGTGTTCGGCGTTGTGCGCCATATTGTAGGGTACGATCTCCTTCACCAGCTTGAGCAGCGTTTCCTGCTTGGTCTTGTCGCTCTCCTCCACCTCCTGCCACTCCTTGGCCACCTCGCCGGCCAAGTGCCTGGGAACACAAGGCGGACGAGCCCAGAACATCAGCTACTGGGAGGCATGGAAATGCCTTCCAAACACACATCAGTAAACACAGTACACAAAAGGAAACTGCAACCAGGTTCATGAGACTGACAAAGGTTTGTTCGCCACGAGGAGTGGCTGGTTCTCACACGTTCAACAAGGTTTACAATAATGACCGCCGGACTCCAAAACTGAAAGTAAAATGTGTAGCAGCATAGCGCTAATGTGGTGGTGAATTAAAAGAATTACACATCTTCATAGCAGTTGATGTAGTTTGAAAGTATTTCTTTTTTCAGTTAGAAAGAGATTGTACATTCAACATCAGGCTCTGAATGAGAGATCTGACATGGAGAAGTAAAGATGCGATCACCAGTATGAGCCGGTCTGTCCAGCAGAGACCTGCCCAGGAGATATGGCTAACCAGGCGAAGGCATCGCACCAGCACTCCTATCTAGAGAGCCATCGGTTGGTCCGTATCTCTATACAATAAGTGAATTACAAAGTACCCTGCCCTGAACAACACCCAAACTGAAACACAATTAACCCGGATACATCGCTCGTTTCAAAATGTTGCCCATGGATACAACATTAACTAGGACTGTAAGCAGTCACACAAGGTATTCACAGCCCACGCACCGCCTATCCCAGCGGCCGCCCTTTCCATGCGAATCACGGGTGTAGTCATCACTCATCACCGCCATGTCTCACAAAATGTTCGGTCGAGGTCAGACTCGAACCGGCGACCCTATGTCCACGTGGCAGAAGCTATACCACTTCACTACATGGACATGTTAATTGCCAGGGGCAAAAAACACTGTTTTAAGAAGGAGCAGTCTTCCATACGTGGCAGATATAGTGAGCTTGGAAGGTGTGGTAAAATGGCATTTGTATGCCGTATAAACGGGTTTACCGGAAGTAAACGCATCAAAATAATCCCCGATCATGTTTCTAAAGTGTACTGTGTCATCAGCCACCTTCAAAACGGACTATTGAGAAATGATGTGTGACCCAAGATCAGTTACTTTAATTGACACTGTGAAGTCATGGAATGAGATCTCCCCACCAACCTTTTATCACATGATAAGGGACGTGTCCTCTATGTGCATGCCAAGTTTCAAGTTTCTGCTACTTTCTGAAGCTGACTTGTGGTAGATATAATACGTTACGGGACCCACCTGACGTCCTCATGCCCCCCACAGGGCTACGTTACGGGACCCACCTGACGTACTCATGCCCCCCACAGGGCTACGTTACGGGACCCACCTGACGTCCTCGTGCCCCCACAGGGCTACGTTACGGGACCCACCTGACGTACTCATGCCCCCCACAGGGCTACGTTACGGGACCCACCTGACGTCCTCATGCCCCCCACAGGGCTACGTTACGGGACCCACCTGACGTCCTCATGCCCCCCACAGGGCTACGTTACGGGACCCACCTGACGTCCTCATGCCCCCCACAGGGCTACGTTACGGGACCCACCTGACGTACTCATGCCCCCCACAGGGCTACGTTACGGGACCCACCTGACGTCCTCATGCCCCCCACAGGGCTACGTTACGGGACCCACCTGACGTATTCATGCCCCCACGAGGCCAGCTCCTCCTGGGAGCCCAGCAGGCGGTACTTCAGACACTCCCTCTCGCCACTCATGGTCATGGCCAGCACTGACACAACATCAGCACAGAAATGCTGGAAACACAGAAGCAGCAAAAGGCTTGATTCAATCACATGTTCAATTCTGCTTTAGATGACACTGTAAAAATGCTGCTCAAAAGTTTGAAATACTTAAATTACTTCATATTTAAACAACGCTTAAAGAGCACGAAACTGTTTTATTTTTGTTTTGAACTGTCATTTTTGTCTTATATAATCGTCAACATAGTAATCTATGCCATTTTATTACTGATACTGAAATAAGTTCCCAATTTAGAGAAAAAAGGGGTAAGATCCTATGTTTTTGCCACTCTCCCCAAAACACTACATGGACGTTCCCCTCTGCTGAACGCAGGTGGCGGTCTTTTCGTGACGTCAGACTACCTTTTCTGAGGCAGTCTGACGTCACGACCAAGGGGCCCCGGTGGCGCGGTCTGTGGGGACGTGTGGAGCTCTGGCTGGGCAGCGGTTGACCGAGGTGTCTGAGAGAAAGTTGAGCTTTTCGGACACTTATAGTGTAACGCCACGGTGTGTGTGGATGGTGAAGCTCCGTCTGAGAAGCGGTTTATTTAATGCCCGTGTCCGAGTGAGGGTTAGGCATCCCGGACACCTATAGTATAATGCCACGGTGTGTGGCGCGTTTCATATACAACCTCGCTGATGCACAACGATGGTACAAAAAAAACTATCACAAAGTTGGCGTGGGACATAACCATTGGGATAACACGCCCCCCTCTTTCCTAAGATTCTCAGCCCAAAACACCTTTTTTTTTATCTCAAATGTTTCAAGTCCAGCTGAAACAGTGAATTTTATTCCTGAAATATATAAAATATAGTATTATGGCTTGTATTATTTCAAAAACAGTGTCGCTTTGTGCATTCCATCATACGTTTTCAATTGGTGTTTTGTGTTAATTAGTGTTAGCAAAAAAAAAAAAAACTGGGAGCATAAGCATTTGTCTTTCCACTGTTTACCATTATAAATACTTTGCCTAGACCAAAACAGTGTGCCGGTGTTCTACAGGTCCTACCTTGTTCTCCCCATTGGACATGGCCTCGTAAATATCCTTGAGCTTGGCGTAGTGTGGGCGGAGGAACTTAAGGGGCTTGGGCACCGAGGTCATGGAGGTGGTGGAGGAGCGGATCTGTCTGCGGAGCTCCTCCAGGGCAGCATGGTGTAGAGCTGTGTCCTCATCCTGTCCCGTGTCAGAGAAAGCGGGTGAGTGTCATGACTTGAAATGCAACACTACCAATCACACGCTCCACAGCGTCGAACAAGTGAACGTGGCGAGTGGAGCATTTGCATTTGAGCAAGACACTTTGTTTGTTGAGTTGCAGAGTGTATCCTCAGTGCATACGTACACCCAACCTTTCGACCAGCAGCTCCAAGTCCTCTTGCAGCTGTTTGTCTTCCTCGGACTGTAGGAAAAGCATTCAGGGAAAGGATAAATACAAAACCAAAACACACAAGTTGAATACAGTTCACTGGGTGGTTAAACAACACGACACATTGCGATACTAGGTTATACATGTGTAACACACATTGTAATCGTGTAAACGGGTCAATGAATTAAAAATGTATCGTTGAATGGGTTTATGCGAGGCAAATCCATTATTTGTGCGGGACGTTAACAACAGTTCTCACCTACAGATCAAGAGTTGGTGGGCATCTCAATTAGCGCACCGGTCATCGGCTAGCGAGCTAACTAGCGCTACTGTAAGCTAACGGAAGGACGTCAGTGTGTATGAATTAAAAAAATACAAAGCGCAGTAGTTAGGAGGTTAGAAAGGACTGCAACAAGACACCACAGGGGCCACTATTCCACGGTTAGTAGAAAATCCATAAGATGACAACGTACTAAAAATGATGTCGGCCTACTTCAACCATGTTGTCAAAGCAGCAGTGACTCAGGCAAAACCACTAGCTCTACAACAGATATCGGCATGGGAAAAGCTTCGATATTTACCAATTCCTTCTCTTCTTTCTTCTCCTTATCCTTCCCAGCGGGCTTCTCCCCCTTCTCCTTCTCCTTCTCCTTCTCCTCGGTCTTTTCGGTCAGTTTTTTCTCTTTGTTTTTTGCCTCCTCCATAGCTGCAATTTCGTTAACTGTCGGCTAGTAAAAGAACTATGGAGGACTGGAAGCAAGGGACTTCTTCAGTGCCGTGACGGTGTTTCCGTTCCTCTCTACTGCCACCTAGCGAGCAATTCCTTTGTGTGTGTTATTTATTTATTTATTTTATCCGTACTGGGGGGAAAAGTCACATGATCACATGGAACGAAATCACATGCTTTTGTTTTACTTTGAGTTCAACATGGCGTTGCAAACTGGGACTTTCATTTGTAAAGTGATCGCCATCATCTTCGTTTCTGTTGTTTGTGGAGGACAACGCTTGAAAGGATTTAGAACATTTAGTCGAGTGCAAGGTGCATGCAACGAGACGGCGTTTGAGGATCAATGGTTCATTCAGAAACTAGATCACTTCAATGGTGCGGACAGCCGAACGTGGAAGCAGGTGAGCGCCGATGTCAGTGTGTATGTAAGACTGTGTTGGCCCCATCTGGTACTCTATCATCTCAACGGCTAGAGAACAAGGCTGAGCTATGCGTAGGTGGGAGAAAAATAAAAGGTATATCCGTTATTGTTGACGTTGTCTACATAACATTTATTAATATAATGTCCGTCCCCCGTCCCCCCCGGTTATCTGATTGATGCTAAGCAGTCCATTGGTTGATGCCAATTTTTCATTCGCTTAGTCATGCCAATAAATCACAGAGAGATAGCAGTTACTTCTCAGTAGTAGCACTATGTGGCCACGGCTGCACAGATCTCACAGCTTCTGCGTCTCAATACTGTATTTAACGTCGTAGACAGTTCTGGGTACTGACGTGTGTGTGTGTGTGTGTGTGTGTGTGTGTGTGTGTGTGTGTGTGTGTGTGTGTGTGTGTGTGTGTGTGTGTGTGTGTGTGTGCGCGCACGCGCGGGATATGAGTCAAAGTGGGTCGGTTGAATCTAGTCTTCACAGCCTATACTGCAACTTCCTGAAGAGAAAAAAGTGATCATCTAACCAATGCAAATAAAAGAAAACGAATAAAAGTAACTTGTGTAAGGTGTTAAACGTATCCCTCAATGAAACACAGATGAGCTTTATCTGGTGTTCACCAGGGTGACAAACTCAACTTAAACCCAGTCAGTCTGCCTCTTGTTAGACTCTAGGAGAAGCTGGAGATCACTATGAGGGGGGGTTAATGTTAAAGATAACATTAATGAAAAATAGTACCAATTCAATTTGAATACTGAAGTGCCTTCCAGAGACTATGTGCCCTGATCCTATAAACGAATGGCAGTGCTGGTATGTAACCATTTGCAGTGTCATTTTAAGCATTTCTTGTAGTAGTCTTGTAGGACTCTGCTACCAACACTGGTACTTTTATCACACTTAGGGAAGTGGAACTAGACACAGGAAGCTCTGGCAGGGATAATGCAAGGCATATCTTTCGGTTTATGTATTGATAAGGATGGGGAAAGAAGAAGAAGTGCATTTGTCTTGCTTTGCTTTCATGTAATTCCCAGTTCATTTAGAGTTATAAACAAATAAAAACATTGTAAAATGCTCTAATATTTGTATTTCATACTGTGCTCAGAGCCGTCATGCAGCACATGTATAGAATATACATGTGAGTATCAAGAGAATGACAAGTAACATTTGATGTTGACTTTTTTGTGATACCTCCAAGACAGTTGGCATGGTCATTTTTAAAGAAGTTTTGATTTGGACAAGTATTTTAAAAGTGAGGGTTTATGGATTTAACTCTAACTCACAGCCCACCCACCCTTTGTTGTTTTCTCCCAGAGGTACTTTGTGAAAGACCAGTTCTACAGGGAGGGAGGGCCCGTGTTCCTGATGATCGGTGGGGAAGGCCCGGCCAACCCAGCATGGATGGAGAATGGCACCTGGCTGGTCTACGCCCAGAAGATGGGTGCTTTGTGTTTTATGCTGGAGCACCGCTTCTATGGACGGAGTCACCCCACCACGTACGTACCATACCCTGCTGTGTCTTGGTGTGTGTTGTTTTCTTTACATCATGGTTTATGGCAAGGTCTAACAATCGTAACACTAAAACCTGCTAAGCAGGACAGAAGAGAGCAGAAGAGAGCCACATTGAGACTGCTGGAAGCACTCTTCAAATCAAAATTGGCTCATACAGAGGCAGAGTGCAGTCAACTGGAAACCGATATTCTCACAGCATTACTCTCCCTAATAGATGTTGGATGGTTATGCCATTCCTAACAGATTACACTCAAATAATACATCTTAAATCGTACCTACAGCATCTTTAACTTTGGCCTGAAAACCAGCAACGCTGCATTTATATCTGTCATTGATTAGCTTGTTATATTTTAGCGTCAATATCCAAGTTGCCGTTATAAGGGTTTGTTACTTTGAATGAAAATCGTGTTTCTTTTCATAATCGATTATTCAAAATCATTAATAATTGTCCGCCCCTCATGCAGTTGGCACTTACCACTAGATAGCGCCGCTGCGCTGTCAAAATGAATGATGTGGAGAACAGAAAATGAAATGACCTATATTACATGTCTGACGGACACAAAGCTTGGACGGACAGATTGTCAAACGTTCTCCCCCCCCCCCCCCCCCCCCCCCCCCCCCGCCCAGGGACCTCAGCACAGAGAACCTGCGCTTCCTCAGCAGCCGCCAAGCCCTGGCGGACCTGGCCCACTTCCGCACCGCCATGGGGGAGGCCCGGGGCCTGACCAAGAGCCTGTGGGTGGCGTTTGGCGGCTCCTACCCGGGCTCGCTGGCCGCTTGGTTCCGGCTGAAGTACCCGCACCTGGTTCACGCCTCGGTGGCCACCAGCGCACCTGTGCACGCAACCGTTAACTTCCCAGGTAGGACTCGGGAGTGTGGCGTTCCCGTGTGGCTGATTACAAGCACCAGACGTACCCACTGATGGGGCCAATTTAGAGAAAATATATAGTTCATGATATTGTTTTGATGTGTAATATTGTTTTTGCAGAAAGGTATGTTTATTGGAATTGCCGCATTGAGTTATCTTTGCAGTTTTGACACAGCCATGAAGAAAGTTTTATGTGCAAGGGAAAATGTTCTCGTAAAAAGGGTTATAGCCGATTATGGCCATATCTGTAATGAAGAACCACAGAAATAGAGCACAACTCTAAGTGCAAAACAAGGCGTGCTTAAATTCGACGTGGTATCCACACAATACGGTTCCTACAAATATATATTTAACAATTCACCTTCCCTGTATGCGTAGGCTAACCTTTTGGTCAAACCGAAACATACTCAGCATATTTTTGTTCGGCAACCACCGAAATATATTGAGGTTCATTCAGGGTTCATTATTTATCTTTGTACGACATCATATTGAAACATTTACTGTTGAAAATCTGGCAAAATTATCAATATTTTACAATCTGAAAGAGGCACATTCTGTTAATTTAGTGTTACAAAAAAAATCATTGAAATGCAGCCACATCAAACCTGCTAGGTGTGATGTATTAGTTTAATGTTTTTGTGAGGAAACCAAAATGAATCTAGCATTCTTCTTCCCCAAGCAAGCTCTTCAGCTGTTAGAGCCAGAGGCTAGAGTCCCAGACAAATCAAATCTTTAAGGGGAGCTTCCTGCTTGCTTGTTGAAAAAAATCGTATTTATTTTTGGTGGATGTTGTGTTTGGCTTCAGACAATGTTTTCCCCCAGGAAGTGGGGAGCGCAGACTTGAATGGAGGCAAAACAGCCTTTCATCATCACTTGTTGTTATCCTATGCTTCCGTCTACACATCCCTAGGGCTACTTTGAAGTCATCTCTCTCTCTTTTCTCACTCACTCTCGCAGTTTAGTCAGTCCCATTGAGGATTTAATTAGCTAGTAAATGCAGATGATTGGTTCAGACATTGCTTAACGAAGGAAGATTGTCTCAATGTCCTAAGCCAGAGGACGAGGCCTTGATGGGGTTTCAAGCCCTTGGACTTGCTTGGTAGTTCTGACCTGTCTACAGCAGCCAATCAGGTCTGGGCTGGTCCCCCGACCTGTCTACAGCAGCCAATCAGGTCTGGGCTGGTCCCTCGACCTGTCTGCAGCAGCCAATCAGGTCTGGGCTGGTCCCCCGACCTGTCTACAGCAGCCAATCAGGTCTGGGCTGGTCCCCCGACCTGTCTACAGCAGCCAATCAGGCTGCAGTCAAACACCCGTAGCAGGTCGAACAATTTGTACAATTCTTTGGTTCCTCGGGTTCTTTCATCAACCCATGTCTTGTCTAATCACCGTTTTATAATTCTTTTGCAGAGTATTTGGAAGTGGTGTGGCGTTCCCTGGCCTCGGAGAACCCAGAGTGCCCCCTGTTGGTGAAGAAGGCTTCAGACACGCTTATGGAGCGTCTCAAAGACCCCAAGACATACGACGCCATCACCAAAGACTTTAAGTACAGTGATTCTGTGTTTCAAAGTATAGACATCTCAGTATGCTGGGGCACATTAAGGGGACATGCTTCCCTTTATGGATGGCTTAGGCCTGGAATAGGTGCTGGTTTGGTAAACATACTGTTAATAATCGCTGGTGTTCAAGACAAACCAGCTCATTGTTATTGAGCAGGAATCAACGTGTAAAAGATGTTCTAAAAGAATGATGAATTATGATCAGATGACTGGTAAGAATCTTCGATGAACCGTATCACAATAACGTATCCACAATGGCAAGCAATTGGACTAATAAAGGTTAGGCATATACTGTTATGTTACCAGTAACTACTACCAGTAGTACCAAGCACCAACTACCACAACCACCACTAAAGCACATAATAGTCCAGTGGTCCCGACGCCCTCATAGTTCCATTGGTCAGTGGTTGTCTCTGGTGGGGTGTTTCTTGGACTAGCTCCAGAGCTTACAGAAGTCATGGAATACTTACCACTCCCACGCAACCTCATTTCCGTGAAATCAACAGTCCTACACATGGCTGCACAGACTCTTCATCCATTCATAGTCATCATGCTTCATTCTGGCTTTTCATTCATATTGACCATGTGACTCATCCTCCAAAAAGCTACCAACACGTATGTCATGTCTTCTACAGTGAGATTATAGAGTGAGGACGCTAAATTCCCTGTAATTGATTTGGTCTGCTGATGTCATGGCCAGATACTTGTGGCCAGGCTCTGTGTCTACAATGCAACTTTCGCTTTGCACCTCATATGCGGTACGCCGGAAGCCTGCATGTCATCACGCAGACCGAGACGGGCAATGTCTTGGCCATCCAGTTTCCAAACCGCAGTGCCTCAGACAGGGCATGGTTTCTGTATTACCATATTGACCACACACACACAGCACAGGGTGGTTCTCTTATTAAAACAATACATGACTTCATATAACCAGTAATACATTCTCAGGGGGAGCACGCACGCACGCACACACACACACTTCTTCTAATCCCAGTCCACTTGTCTAACGGTCCTAATCCGCTTGGTGTGCATGCGTGTATTGTGCATAGGTTGGTATCATATATATTAATGGGTATTTTTGTTTTGCAGCTGGTCACGTAACTTTAGATTACACTTGAAGAGATTACACAGAATGGATAATATCCTCGAAATGCTAGCTTGTTTCATGCAGAAGTGACTGGATGGAAAATGTTGAGACACAGATAAAAGCTCACTCACTTGGTATTTAAAGTGTTTATTTTATTCACCTCCCTCGCATCCCTCATCCCTTCTTCCTGTCTCCTGTTCCTCTATTTTTGTAATTTTCCTCTCCTCTCTTTTTCTGCTTCTGTTCCCTCTACCCACTCCCTCCCTCCCTGCTTGCCTATTCTTTGACCGTCTCCTGTAATCTGTTGAGTTTTTTTTCCTGTTTCCATGTCTACCATGTGCCCCCCCTCTTTTTTCCCTTCTCCCATATTCCTTCAACCAATGTTGGCTCTGCTTTGCCTCCCCACAGCCTGTGTTCCAAGCTGCGACTCCAGTCTGAGATGGACTCGGCCTACTTCCTGGAGACGCTGGCGGGCAGCTTCATGGATGTGGTGCAGTACAACCAGGACAACCGGGAGTTTGAGGTTGGCATTGGCGCTGGCACCAGGTGCTCCATACTTTGATGGGAGGGGCAATAAGACGTCTATAAAAAATTGGGATGAGCTGAAAATAATTCAGATTATTATTATTATTATGTTACCATTGTTGCAGATTTGCCTTGAGGCTTGGAGTGATGAAATAGAGAAAAATGGATTGATCAAACATTTCCCCCACACAAACTGAATGTGAAACTTATAAAAAGACATAGTGTTCAAAACCTTACCCACTTCAATTATACCCACAATCAGTCCCTTAATACCTACTGCACAATACAATAATAATTGTGTGCTACAGTCTACTGATGTAGTCGCTGTTTGGCCATTCAATCAAGCGTCTGAGACATGTTAGTAGCCTTGACCATTGAGAGGTTATGTCTGTGTGTGTGTGCTCTTGGCAGCATTGCCGTATTGAAAGGGGAAACTGCCACTAAAGCAGAACCTTTTTTGGCAATGTCCAGTAGATTGTCGTCGTTGAGCATTTACATGTCTGGGTGACGGGCTACATTTGAATGTTAATTCCCTTCTATTAAGCCAATGTTATTATTTAGACACTTTGCTGTTGTATTGTATTTGAGCAAAAGGGGCGTTTGCTAGCATACATAGCGTGCATAGACTAGGTATAGGGAATACAGTGCAGACATGCAGTCATTTGCTGCTGTTCTCTGGGGTTTCTACAAGCGTCAGGATTGCACAGAGACTGCCTCTTGCTGAAGCCCATCTCTGGCCATTGAAGAACAAGACCAAAAAATCCAGAAGGATAAAAATAAACATAAGTGTACAGGCTCTGTGAATATGGGATGAGCATACCTGCTGAACATACTGTATATGTGCCATTGCAATACATTAGGCTGCATTGACTGGGACTGGCAGGGTAACACCCCTCTCTTGCATGATATGAAAGGAATGATGCATTCACTAAGTAGGGCCATGGATATGCTCAGGTAGAATGTTTGAAGCAGATAGAGCCACCATTGTACTCTGGTGAGAGGCGGGGAGAGGGGAGGGCTGGTTCTGCTGGTCTGTAGCCTTCTATGTGAATAGTATGTATATGTTTAGGGACACTGGATCATACATGAGTAGGCTAGGTTCAAATGAATTAGGTTGATGGAGAATGTTTGGGACGATTTTACTCCCATCTACTTGTCTTCCTGTCCTTGACCCCCTTATTCATAGAAGGGAATACATTTTAAAGTAGTTTTCTATTGGTAGTGTTACTCACGTGTCTCCATCACCCACCCCCTTCTCCTCTTCACCCAAGTCCCTTTCAAAGAGCCCCTCACCACAGCCCACGCCCCTGTTGCCTCCAGACTGCGTGAGCCCCATTTCCAATGAGCCCATGTGAAGTGGCAACAAAAGCCTCCTTGGTCTCTCTGGTTTCCTGTTGCCCCCCCCCCCCCCCCCAGTGCTAAATAGTGCTTATAAAGGAAACCCAAAAGGAGACGGTGCAGGGCCACATAGCCTGGGGCCCTAGCAGGAGACGCTGCGCTAGCGGGCTCACTTTCTAGGGCCAGAGGCCCATGGTTGGGGGCCGATGGGTGGGTGCAGCCATCGGCCCCCAATCAGAGGCCCATGGTTGGGGGCCGATGGGTGGGTGCATTTGGAACATGACGCTCTTGGGTAGTAGTTACTTCCACCATCTGGCGCATGTTGGGGTACTGCATATGATAAACCTTGATCAAAATGGACTGATATAGCCATACGTTATGTGCACATGCATTTCTACATGACGTATGCGTAATATTTTCATGAACAATCCAGATTTCTGTAAAGATCCTCCTTTATATTACCCAGCCCACTATTTTACCGTCTCAACAAAACGGTGTGGGTTTTGCGACCTGTATCTTTCACCTTAACATGCGACATGCGGTGATGCGGTGTTTCCCTTTTGGGTTGTGCGGCTGGCAGGGTGTGGCGGGCGCCAACATCACCATCAAGGTGCTGTGCGGCGTGATGGCCGACGCCTCGCTGGGCGACCCGTACTCCCGCTACGCGGCGGTGGCCAGGCTCATGGCGGACACCTTCTCGCTGAAGTGCTTGGACGCGGCCTACTCCAACTACCAGAGAGACATGAGCAACGCGTCCTGGGACGGGCCCTTGTCAGGGGGAGGTGGGTGTGTGTGTGTGTGTGTGTGTGTGTGGGTGTGGGTGTGGGTGTGGGTGTGGGTGGTGCTGGGAGGGAAATGTTAAAACGGTGGCTCGCTGTGGCACTTACGTTTAATTTGAGCGCGTTTGGCGTAAATCAAAAAATTAAAAGGGGGAAAAGGCCGCAGCCTCTTTTAATGGGATCTTCCTTGGTTAGGGTTCCCAGCATTGTTGTAAGTAAGTGATGGCAATGCGGTGGGGTCTGCAAGGAGTCCAGGGGCAGGAAGTGGTTTCTCAAAGAAACGGTTGCCCAACGATAAGATTGAGATCGGCGGCATCTACTCACCTAGTTGAATCCATAGATGTATAGAAGGTTGAAACCCTGTTGGAACATTTCCTTCATGCAGGAAATCTATTCAGCGCAGAAGCTACGTAGTAGCTTCTCACTAAGCAGTGGATTCAATTCATCTTGACAGGCCGAGGAGGCAGAAACGGTGTGTGTAGATTACTTTTCAAAAGGCATTGGGGTCCAGGAAGACTTGCTTAGCCCCGTTTACTAAGAAGTCAAACTGTGCAGTCTGTAGGTAACAGCAACAGTAACAGTGGTAATCACCACTTTCATTGTTTACTGGGAAAACCACTGCAGCCCTGAAGGACGTCATTCTCTGAGTTATGAGCAGCCACAAAATCCAACAAGGTTTTAACCAACATTGAGAAGAGCAGATGGAAGAAAATGTCCAAAGAAAGTTACAAACGTGACCTGTATGAACTGTCTTTCTCCAATGGATACCTCTGTTAGGTATGGCTTCTGTCTTATTGTGTCTTTACTGCCTGCCTTGCACTTTGTTGTCACTGTGTGTGTGTGTGTGTGTGTGTGTGTGTGTGTGTGTGTGTGTGTGTGTGTGTGTGTGTGTGTGTGTGTGTGTGTGTGTGTGTGTGTGTGTGTGTGTGTGTGTGTGTGTGTGTGTGTGTGTGTGTGTGTGTTCGTGTTCTCAGGGCGACAGTGGGTGTACCAGACCTGCACTGAGTTTGGATTCTACCAGAGCACTGACTCCCCTAACCAGCCATTTGGTGGCTTCCCTCTCACGTGAGTGCATCTGCATCACATGGTGGTATTCTAAACTATTCCTACTCTCTAGTGCATCTGCATCACATGGTGGTATTCTAAACTATTCCTACTCTCTAGTGCATCTGCATCACATGGTGGTATTCTAAACTATTCCTACCCTCTAGTGCATCTGCATCACATGGTGGTATTCTAAACTATTCCTACCCTCTAGTGCATCTGCATCACATGGTGGTATTCTAAACTATTCCTACCCTCTAGTGCATCTGCATCGCATGGTGGTATTCTAAACTATTCCTACCCTCTAGTGCATCTGCATCACATGGTGGTATTCTAAACTATTCCTACCCTCTAATGACACCTTGGCCAGTTGGCTGAACCTCCAAAACCATTTACAATGAGGTGAAGAATTGCAGTTCTTAAGAAGGAGGTGGGCTCAGTCTCTTCTTAGAGAAGCCCTAAAGAATCAAAACACAACATTAGGGTGGCAGTAGGCTAGCCCAGGATATCAGATCTGGAGCTACAACCTTGCAAGAAAAGGCATTTAAGGGGTGAAACCTTGGAGCTTTTGGCTGCGAGTCCTAACCCCTAATAGAAACGACAAGTTCTCTGTGATCAGAGCACGTGTTTGACCGGAAACCTGCCCTCCTCAGATACCATGTCAAGCAGTGTGCCCAGTTCTACAATGTCAGCGCAGAGACCCTGGCAGAGGCCGTGGCTCAGACCAACGAGTGCTACGGAGGCTACGATATTCGCACCACCAGAATAGTGTTTCCCAATGGTGCCATCGACCCCTGGCACGCTCTGGGGGTCACCCAGGACATCAGCCCTGAGCTCCCAGCCATCCTCATTGAAGGTAAAGACACCGGGAACTGATTGGTCTGGAAATATATAAATATAGATATAGATATAATAATACTTCAAATATTAAAAGGGACCTCATTCAGGGCCTGCAGCAATCAACATGTTTAAAGTGATTTTACAGGATCTAAAAATGTAAAATAACTAACATATCACAGAGGGATGGATCCACTACATACCTACCGAATACACACCTACAATGTCAGGAAAACATCAATAAGTATATTAATATACATCTCAAAGTAAGCTAAGCTCTTAGTTTTACTTCCTCAAAGTACAAAATGCCGTCGATAGTGGCGTCGTATATTTAAGCTGTTATCGTTTTTCTATGACCAGATCCAGGTTACAGATAGAGATGCATTAGGTGACATGGCAAAAAGATTCACTATTTTAAGGCCCATTTTCAGACCTGTTTGTAATAAAATACCGCCTCAGGGTTCACTTGCTAACTGCTACTTAATTACACTGTGGGCCTCTCTATCTCTCCCCCTCATCTCTGTTTCAACCATCTCACTGGATGCCAGGGACCGCCCATTGTGCCAACATGTACCCAGCAAGGGGCCAGGACCTCCCCCAGCTGGCTGAGGCCCGGGACCATATCGGTGTGCTGCTTCAACAGTGGCTGAAGCAGTGACAGACAGCCCCCCCCCCCCCCCCCCCCCCCCAACAACCAAGAAAAACACATCTGTCAAACCATTGAGAACGCAAAAATACCTTTTCATTCACCCTGAGACTGCTGAGCTGGTGGTACCTGGAAAAAGCACTTTGTGTGTCAGCTTGTTTTTAATGCGTAAACCTTGTTGTACATAAAAGTTGTACTTTTGTCCATATTTGACTCCTAAATGTGAATATTCAAGAAATATCTCATTTGCACTGAAAGCAAATGGAGAAGTAGCACTTGAGAGAATGTCAAGAGTTACGAAATTACAGAATGTCTTATCAGTGATTAATAACTAGTCAAATTGAGGAAGTTTTAGGGATGTTTTATGTTGTTTTGATCTTAACTTTATCATAAATGTTTAATTAAAAGGCTAAAAATAGGAGGTATAAGATGATGGTGATACAATAGGATGCGTTTATCCCTCTATTGGATTGGATAATTACAGGAGACCAAAATATATCCCACTAAACATGGCGCAGAGGGACCGCCATATAAAGAGTTGGGAGCATGAAAAATGAAGCCGATAGTTGTTGATCCGTCCAACAGCTTGTATGGAGGTTTGTGAACTGACTCCACCAGACGGATAACAAACAGAGGATGTTCGGGGGGTAAAAGTTCAAGATGCTGTGTGTTGCATTGACCAATCCAGTCCACGGCGTCACACTTCCCTAAACCCTCCACGACAGACCGGTGATTCAAAAAAAAAAAAACGGTCTCTTTCTTAAAGCATCTCTAGAGTCAAGTATCCGTTGTGTTTCTCGGTAAATCAAAAGATATCGTTTGCCGTTCACAGTCACTATCCAATGGGTTCCCAGCAGCCAAAGTCTAATTTGGCTCCTTATAACGAGAGCAGGACCTAGCTGAAAACCTCTGAAAGTTCTGTGGAAGTAAAGGCCAGTTGTTGCCAAGAAGGCAGCGACCCCAGATTATGCTGCGCAACACTGCTCATGTTTGGTCTTGTTGGGGAATAAACACATACTACACTATATTGCCAAAAGTATTGGGACACCCCTCCGAATCATTGAATTCAGGTGTTCCAAACACTTCCATGGCCACAGGTGTATAAAACCAAGCGCCTAGGCATGCAGACTGCTTCTGCAAACATTTGTGAAAGAATGGGTCGCTCTCAGGAGCTCAGTGAATTCAAGCGTGGTACCGTGATAGGTTGCCACCTGTGCAATAAGTCCTCACTACTAAATATTCCACGGTCAAGTGGAAGCAATTGGGAACAACAAACTCAGCCACGAAGTGGTAGGCCACGTAAAATCACAGAGCGGGGTCAACGCATGCTGAGGCGCACAGTGCGCAGAAGTCGCCAACTTTCTGCAGAGTCAATAGCTACAGACCTCCAAACTTCGTGTGGCCTTCAGATCAGCTCAAGAACAGTGCGTAGAGAGCTTCATGGAATGGGTTTCCATGGCTGAGCAGCTGCATCCAAGCCTTACATCACCAAGTGCAGTGCAAAGCGTCTGATGCAGTGGTGTAAAGCACACCGCCACTGGACACTAGAGCAGTGGAGACATGTTCTCTGGAGTGACGAATCACGCTTCTCTGTCTGGCAATCCGATGGACGAGTCTGGGTTTGGCGGTTGCCAGGAGAACGGTACTTGCCTGACTGCATTGTGCCAAGTGTAAAGTTTGGTGGAGGGGGGATTATGATGTGGGGTTGTTTTTCAGGGGTTGGGCTTGGCCCCTTAGTTCCAGTGAAAGGAACTGTTAATGTTTCAGCATACCAAGACATTTTGGACAATTTCATGTTCCCAACTTTGTGGGAACAGTTTGGGGATGGCCCCTTCGTTCCAACATGACTGCGCACCAGTGCACAAAGCAAGGTCCATAAAGACATGGATGAGCGAGTTTGGTGTGGAGGAACTTGACTGGCCTGCACAGAGTCCTGACCTTAACCCGATAGAACACCTTTGGGATGAATTGGAGCGGAGACTGCGAGCCAGGCCTTCTCGTCCAACATCTGTGCCTGACCTCACAAATGCGCTTCAAGAAGAATGGTCAAAGATTCCCATAAACACACTCCTAAACCTTGTGGAAAGCCTTCCCAGAAGAGTTGAAGCTGTTATAGCTGCAAAGGGTGGGCAGACTCCATATTAAACCCTACGGATTAAGAATGGGATGTCATTAACCTTCATGTGCATGTAAAGGCAGGCGTCCCAAAACGTTTGGCAATATAGTGTAGGCCTACATGCAGAGTTGTCTGCTTGACAGGAAACGTGATGGTATCGTTACAGGAACCTAGGCGTCATGCTCCGTAACAGGCAGACCGGAAGAGCGCTCACACAATCACTATAAACTCTTGGAGTCATTTAGTAGACCTCTTATCCAAGCTGACTTGGGACGCACACAGATACAGGCCATTTGAAAGCAGGAAAGGGTGAGACGTGCTCTTGTACACTTACAGGGTAGCTGTTAGACATTGAGGATGGAACCCAGAACATCTTGGCTGAAAGTTGCGCAACTTTGGCTGCCACACTTGACTAGTGACTTTTTGGTTTGTTTTTTGATACCGTGTTACAGTCTTGTATTAACGCTTTAATGTCTGTTGTGCCCTTTGTGCAGCCTGTCTGAAAAGTTCCTATATCAATAGCTGTATTATTATTACTACTATTCCCTCAAATTCTAAAATATTATTCTTAATAACAAACCAACAAGACAACTATCACCAGTATTTGGTGAGTAGTAAGAACGAATGGCATAGTCGATATAGTCGATAAACCTTTGGAGATTAGACGTTTTCTATTGCCTGGCTTACCCAGTGGATCACCGCAGCAGTGGCAACCTGCATTGAGGAGACTCCCGGAATTGGTAGTGCACTTTCATTATGCTTGTGGTTTAAGTTGTTCCGTTTCGGAGCACAAATACGCGAAAACCATTTTCAACATCTGAATCTACATCGCTTTTCTCGGATTCCTCCCAGGCCCCCCGTTTATGAAAGTCACATTTCCTGTTGATGTAAACAAATGCCAAGTGATCCCCTCACGCGTGGCTATTTAAGACGCCGTTGCAGAGAGGGCGGAGTTGGATCTGCGTTCGGGCCCCACAATAAAGTAAGTCCCTGCCTGTGTTGGAGCCAGCTACGAACAAGGGAACTGCTCGCTTTAACCTTTGTTTGGTTGAAAAGGAGACCGAAGATCTCGCGGCCTCAAGGTAATTACAGTTCTCTCGTGATTGGTAGATAAGCCGTTTACGCATCGATTACTTTCTTGCATATCAAATAACGGAAGCTGAACGCACGAGTCAGACGGTGTGGTTTAAGAGGAACGTTAAGTTTGTTATCGCGATGTGCCGATTCGCCTTGAAGACGCGCAGGCAGCGCAAGGTCCGGCCAGGTGGCCCTTGTTGAATCCTAACATTGCGTCTCACCGCATCTCACGTTGCTCTCCATAACGTTTGTCATTGCTTCATCCCACCTGCATTGGACAACAATACATTGTCTTTTCTGTTGTCCGGCTTGTCTCCGACGGAATATTGTATACTATTGTATTCTAATAGCCTACCATGTTTTGTATATTTAAGTCCTGGTGGAAGAAACATTTAATTCCGTATTCCACAATGTGAGGATGAAGTCGTATTTGTTGAGTCTAAGCTTTGTTATTTTGGTAAATGAGGTTAAACAAAAGGGTGTAACAGCCGTATCATATGACCAACAGGTTTTTTGTTTGTTCATGTTTTGTATGGGAAGACTACTATCTGGTTATTTCTGTGTAACGTTAAGCAATTGTTTTTCAATAGTTATCTAATGTATTGTAGCCTATTCTATTGTAATTGCAATGCCAACAGTCAGTTTTATATACTTAATCATAAATGTCTGGGGCACAGTGGCCCCAGACCCATGCCTGAGTCATGTTACCTTTCTCAAGAACTATCCTTCAGCAAAATGCCTAACCCTTACCTGCTTCTTAATGACATGTATTAGAATTCACTGATGGTAGCCTAGTGTCTGCCAAACGGTTAAGAGGAAAGTGGTCATGGCACTGTTTATCTATCCAGGCCATCACTTTCTTTCCTTTTTTTCTAACAAATGTTTCATTCTCAAGATAGGTTGCAGAAATGGTATTACATTGTAAGTACATCAATGTTCCTATTGGCATCCCTGCCTTAGACCCACTCTGCAAATAGCTGTGCGCAATCTAGGCCTCCCGCCTACGTGGTCCTGTTGAAAGGAATGGTATGTCGGTTGAATAGACTGTGACCTCAGTAACCAGAATAAGTTAATGATACGCCAACAATGGCAGGTGTGAAAAGTAGTTTCTGGGACGTGTTTTCATTACCTGGAACCTTTTGTGTATTTTGCATGCGCATGCACGCGCGTGAAAGCAGCTCGACAAAGATCGAATATTTGGAGCACATTTAGACCGCTGACCGGATGTTTGCCTCGTTTCTAGGTGGTCAACATGTGGCACCGCAGTCTATTCTGCTTCCTCCTGCTGCTGAATGTGGGTGTCAACGAGGGAGACCTCTCTCAGGCCCCTACCTATGGGGAACGAGGCTCCGACCTGGGTCTGCGGGTGTTCCAGCAAGTAGCCCGCGCCAGGCCCCAGGAGAACGTAGTGCTCTCCCCCCATGGGGTGGCTTCCATCCTGGGAATGCTTCTACCGGGAGCCTATGGAGAAACCCGACGACAGATCTTCACTGCTCTCCGCTACAAGAAGAACGGTACAATGCGTTTTATTTTCAGGGATTCTGGAGTTGTCATTTGTGGAAAATGTCCTCATTTGAGTTGTAAACATCATACCCTCTCCCCACCAGGACCTTACAAGATGTTGAAGAAACTCCACAAGACCCTGACAGCCCGGTCCAGCCAGGGGCTGGTGCTCATCGCTAACGCCCTCTTCAGCCAGAGGGGTTTCCCTATGGATGAGAGCTTCATGGCAACCAACAAGGCCAACTTCCAGTGTGAGAGCGGTGCTGTCGACTTCACCGACCCCCGTGCAGCCGCAGACCTGATCAACGGCTGGGTCAGCAACAAGACCAAAGGTAAGATCCAGCCGTTGATAGACTGGAACCCTGCATGTGGTTTATCGGGTCAGGCCTAGCGTGTTTGGTACTTGGAAATGGAACGTAATGCAACATAAGTGATGGCAAACTTCTTCAGTAATGCACGTGGATTATTAATTGGTCATTTGGTTTAAAGCCTTAGCTTAGTAAACTACCACCCTGATTATTAACATTGGTTGGAATAACACAATACTTGCTCAATTTTCGATTGTGTGTATATAAGCAATTACAACGGCTACTTATCCTGTGAAACAGAAGGCTCACAGGATAAAAAGAACTGGAGAACAATGTTAAAAAAATACAACGAGTTGATGACCAACAAACAAAAGGAGTTTTCTTTGCATTGCACAGCCTTAGCCCATCCGTCTCCCTGCGCTTTTCTTTTCAGTCGGCTACTGAATCACGTAAGGGGTCGTGCTGATTGTGTCCCTGTCTGAACACGTCCAGGTCACATCCCCAGCCTGATCGAGCCAGACATGCTGGACCCAGCGCTGACTCGTCTTGTAGCAGTCAACTCCATCTACTTCAAAGGGATGTGGAAGTCCCGCTTCCAGCCCGAGGACACCAAGATGAGGGGCTTCACCGGGGGCGACGGCAACACTTACAAAGTCCCCATGATGTCCCAGCTCTCCGTCTACAACGTCGGTCAGCGGCAGCTTTGGAGGCGTTTTCACTTTTTGTTGTTTTTGTGGGTCACTCTTGTGCAAATTACACCTTTTAACAGGCCTAAATGGGTGTGCAAAAGGGTGTATAGAGCATAATGACTGGCTTTAACAATAACAAGAAAATAACTTGAGTCACTTTATATTATAATTAAATATGATTCAGTTGCCTCTCAGTTTTTACCTCCAGAGTATAGAAAAACCTGTTTATTTGTTGCAGTGAAAAATCGTTCTAACATTGACGTCTGTTTTCGTGTTTCATACGGTCTGGTTTTACAGTAATGGTGTCGTAGAGATGCCAAATTGCTGGAATACTATTCAGCCCAGTGTGAAATGAGATGCTGTGCCAGTCAGTCATCTATTTTTAGGCTGAATCAGCCACTCTGAGTAATATGGTAGCACTGCTTCAAATCCATTCTCAAACTGCTCAAGCTTAGCTGCAGTATGGGCTCCAAAGTGTTATTGTTGATGAAGAATGAGAAAGTGGGCCATTTCATCTTTTCATCTAAAATAAGGAAAGATGGATGATATTTCCTGTTTGTTGGGGAAAATGTGTGGGTGGAGGGGGCCGGGGGGTTGGCTTATAATATTTACCAGCTACACCAATCTAATGTTTAAGTGTTTTGCAACCATAATTACTTCTAAAGGAGTGTAATTCTAGCTGTTATGTACAACATGTACATATGTACAACATATGTTATGTTGGGGGTGATGAGACGGTTGTTGTAAACGCGGTCCTCCCTCCCTCCCTCCCCAGGCCAGGCCAGCACGCCCCAGGGTCTGAAGTACAAGGTGGTGGAGCTGCCATATCACGGCAACACAGTCTCCATGCTGATCGTCCTGCCCACGGAGGACGACACACCCCTTTCCGAGGTCACCCCCCACATCAGCACGGCGGCGGTCCAGAGCTGGGCCCAACTCATGCACCAGAAGAAGGTCCGCCTGCTCATTCCCAAGTAAGACACAGGCACTCCCTGCTGGCTTTGTGTTCAACAGTAAGTGACGGATGTGATCAGGTCCTTCTACAACCACATGATCAAATGATGTGGTGTGTGTGTATATATATATATATATATATATATATATATCTGTTCTAAAATGTTTTCTAACTCTTGCCTGATGTTAATCTTGCCCTTTTATCATGAAACCCCAACTGTGTGGAGTTAGTAATTGGGTTATGATTTCAAAGAGGTTGGAAATATTTCAACCTACAAGTTCCATTTAGGTAAAAAGGTTTTTAACTAGTGTCACTGTAACAAAAGAAGAAGCTTGCAGTACAAAATGACAAAGGCGGCACCGTTCCATGTACCGCTATATATAATCGATATAATATAATCGATATATAATCTAAACGCATGTGTGTCTAGGTTCACGGCAGAGGCAGAGGTGGATTTGAATGCCCCGCTCTCAGCACTTGGACTTACAGACATGTTTGCTGAAGGCAAGGCTGACTTCAGACACCTAAGTGAGTGGAAACAACCTCAGGGGTAACTCAGTTTAGATTGGTACGTGCAGAATGCTCCGTATAGAGCCATTGACACCCGTAAATCCCGTGTAGCTGCCAACTGGCAAATTAAATTGTTCACTGTTGTAGTACATCTTTTGGTCCCTTCACTGTCTGCGGCGTGTACCGTGAGTGGACTCTTGCGGAGTCTGGCACCACCTTGTGGTCCAACGCTGTCACTCACGCACTGTTGACGGTGTACGGCTGCTTCTTTTCTTAGGTTCCGAGCCGGTGTATGTGTCTAAAGCCCTACAGAAGGCTAAAATCGAGGTGAACGAGGATGGGACGAAAGCGTCCGCTGCCACCGGTAAGCCGTAGCTCTGGGCCGTTGGTCTTTAGTCAAACCGTTTTGTCATCTCCTTCAGTTATTTGGACTGTTAATAGGCATGTGCGCTCGCAGAGCAGTTGGATTTAGCATGGATAATGCATAATTCATTTCAATAAAGGCGTTGTACAATGTCATGCTATCTGAGTACCTTGAGGGGAGAAAAAAACTATTTTAATAAAGCTCTTCAACAGGTTTTATAAAGAGCTCAAAGGGTTGTTGATTCAAACTTTTCCATGTTTGCTTTGCAGCTGCCATTTTGCTGGCGCGGTCCTCTCCTCCCTGGGTCATTGTGGACCGACCGTTCCTTTTCCTTGTCCGACATAACCCAACAGGTAAATACGGTCTCTTGCTTCTGCTTCCAACTTCTCATTAACTAGATGGATGGATTGATGTATGGATCAAAGAAATAAAACCTCAAATCGGACTTTGTAGGACCCATTATAATTGACAAGAAGCCTGATGTCTAATAATGCTCTCTTGTGCACAGGCACTATTCTCTTTGCAGGCCAAATCAACCAGCCGTGAGTCCATACATCTATGGACATGTCCAATAACCCAGCACACACACGGCCTGTCGATTAATCAGAACATAACGTGTTTTTGTTTAAATAATGCCTTTTTATGTTACCTTTTTTGTAATATATAACATACCTTGTTGTGTGTTTTGCAACTAAACCTTTTGAACAGTTTTAATTTTTTGCTACTGTTTTGAATTATTCTTTTTATGTGCTGAAAATCAAATGTGTTTAATTGGAAATGGAGGATGCCAGTTTATTTAATGTTTTCCTGCTTCAATTTGGAAAGTATTCAGAATGGGTCATTTTTATTTGTTCTGAAGGTTAAGAATTTGACTTTTTTTGTTTGTGTTTTCTTGATTCTTTGAAATGTGTCAAATTACTTGTATTCCTATAGTAAATACATATTTCTAACAACTGACTGTTCTCTCCTGTGTAATTCAGCGGGTGGGGTGGGGTGGGGGGTGGTTGGTGTGTGTTGGTGTGTGTCATCTACACTTTTTGTGAGGCTTTCGGCTGTACTCTGGCCATTACGGTAATCCTGACAGGCTCTCTTAGCAGTCAGCTGATCCTTCTCCCCGGCCGAGCGGAGAAAAAAAAAAACATCGGAAAGAAAACAGTGCAAGTGAACCATGGCTGCGGAGATTCATTCAAGGCCCCAGACGTCCCGACCAGTTCTGCTGAACAAGATCGAAGGTCATTCAGACGCGGTCAACGCGGCCGTTTTAATACCCAAGGAAGATGGAGTCATCACGGTTAGCGAGGACCGGTAAGTTTCGGACGTAGCATTAGCCCGGGTTAGGTAGCATAATGATCCCGTCTACTTGCTGAGAATTCGGCTAACGTTACCCATCGACAAGAAGGCTGGCGGCAAACATTCCTCACAGAGAATAGTATTTGTAGACACCGCTCGAACTCGGGGGGGAAACGATAAGGCCCAGCCTGCTTGTGTTCAACTAAGTTGAATCTAAAGGGCAGTGATCTGGGGGCCCTTCCAGAAGCTAGTCCGAAACAGCCGCTACCGCTCGGCATTTGACCAGCGGCCAACTCGACCCAGGTGCGTTGTGCGTAAACCAGTCCCGTCTGAACCCCTCTTAACGGCCGGGTGCGTTGCGTTGTCACGAAGATCCCGGAAAGAGGACGCCGGTACATCTCAAGAGAAGGCTAACCTCGGGACACCGAATCATAACGGCCAGGGCATTGCCTCCAGACGCGAGACGCTTGTTTTCCGACAGGGGCTTCGCTTGTGGAAATCAACGCGTTGCTCTCGCATGAGGTGCTTCTTTTCTTGGTGGGGGTCCCCCATTCGTTGATCCAATTTCCATTTCGATTCATGCAGAAAGCATATTAGTAGCGGGCTGGCGTTAGTCGGCGGAACGATTGGAAAAGCTCAATGTTATGTCAACGATGCGCAACAGGAACCCATAAACAGTGCGTCCATTCATCAGCCGCTGGTGCAAAGACTGCGCACGCTTTAGAAAGCGCTTTGTGCTGCAAAGCAACCCAATAGTTTCACTATATTATATGCATATTTCTATATTTTATGTTTATGTAGCTACACATGTTATGGTACAGCCATATCTGCATTTATGAGCGACCTATATTCTTTGTTGGTCTAAGACGTTAACTTAGTTGTCTTTGTTATATTCCTTTTTATACATTTACTCTGCGATTCAGAACGGAGATTAATTAGAGGAAGTGGTACATACTATTTTGGGACAAATGAAACCTATTTTGACACTATTATGTCACAAATGAATGTTATCTTCACCTAATAACCACCTTACATCTTGATAATTACTCCTCCAAAGTTAACGTCTGGTAACTTTACATTATTAGCATTACTTGGATTAATTTAATATATTTAAATTGTTTGCATGAATTGTTGCAGAACCATCCGAGTATGGCTGAAGAGGGACAGTGGCCAGTACTGGCCCAGCATCTACCACACCGTCTCCTGTAAGTACCAAATCCTGTAGTGGTAGTTACACTACTCGTATCTATACTATAGGAAGGGGGGAAGCATATGAGAACATCTTAATGTCACTTTGAACTCATCAAGCTGTTATTAAATCAGCAGTCATCATCAACTTTAATTCTGAGGAATCTATAGAATATACAGTCACCAGTGGTGACTGGTTGTCACAATCATGCACGGCACGTTTTTAAGCCAGACGGTGTCTACCTGAAAGGTATAACCGAAGAATCACCCTATTTTATCCACCCAACCAAAGCCGATGTCAATCGACACAGCAATTGTGGTTCAACTAAAGTCAAGCGCATCTGCCTGGATGCATTATTTATGTTGGAAATGAGCCGAATCATGCATATAGAATATTCTAGAATATATTGACCTGCGGCTAAATGTATGTAGGGGAATGGGGCTGTGTATGAAACGTTGTTTGCTTTTGTCTCTTTGTTAGCTCCGTGCTCTTGCATGTCGTACCACCATGACAGTCGACGCATCTTCATTGGCCAAGACAACGGAGCCATTGTGGTGAGTGGCAACGATGACCTCGCCTTTATGTCCTTTCCAGGCTCCCTTAAATAGCCTTGTTTGGAAAAAGCAAAGCCAGTCGAAATGGGCATTTTTAGTTTTGAAGAGGCCCCATTGTTACTTTTTGGCTGCCTGTAAATGCCAGCATGTCATTTGAGCTTTGCTTAAGTGAGACTTGATGCTCTTTCCTAGGAGTTCCTCATCTCTGAGGACTTCAACAAGATGAACCACGTCAAGACGTATCCAGGTGAGAACTCAGAACACCACCTTGGCAATACCTCCATGCTTGTGGTTCACTGAGAGACGCGCAGATAGATACAGATGAGATTTCTCTCTTTGGGTATGTAGTCAAGAGGAGAAGCCATTTCTAGTCTCCTGAGAAGTCATCTGGTGCGGTTTCCCAGCATGCCTTGGGCCTATGGCCCATCAGTTTCTCTCCGTTTGATGACGCACACACCGTACTATATATATAAAAGGAGAGGAATATATTTGTTTACCCACCCTCTTCTGATTGCCAGATAGTCCAATTGCGTTACTTAAAAGGGGAGAATATATTTGTCTAGACTAGTTTTATTGGGGAAAGTACTTATTGTCCCTTTTGAATTCTAGTACTTGGAAATGGTGACAAATTTCCAGTAATTGTTTTCTGCACATTTTCTATGGTCTATGTAATTTCCCAAGAGAGTGCTTGTAGAGTAAGGAGTGAGTGCTACCATTAAGATGTCGTCGTCGTCGTCCCCCCCCCCCCCCCCCCGCCCTATTTACTGTGAAACGGTAACAGAGACATAAAGGAAGTGAAAATGAAACAATAGAGATAAACCAAAACATAGCTAAAATAGTTACCAGAGATTAGTTCCTGCTCTCCTAGCAGGGATCCCGGTGTTGCGTTGTGGAGGGAGGAATTCTCACGAATGTCTTCTACTCCTGAATGGGACACGAAGGAAATGTGCTTGCTCATCAACTCTAGTCAAAAGCAAGGGTCAGCATTCAACGTGAAACGATGTGACCCAGGGGGTTGTGTGTGTGTGTGTGTGTGCTTTCAGCCCATCAGAACCGTGTGACGGACATGGTCTTCTCCCTGGAGAGTGAGTGGGTGGTGAGCACCGGCCAGGACAAGAGCGTGAGCTGGATGTGCACCGAGAGCGGCTGCATGCTGGGCAGACACTACTTCACCTCGTGGGCCTCCTGCCTCCAGTATCCTTGTGTGTGTGTGTGTGTGTGTGTGTGTATGTATATGTATGTATGTGTTTCAACTTTATATTGACTGTCATTTCTGGCCGCTGTCTCTGTCTCTCCTTGTGTTGTGGGGACGTGGTTTACTTAACACACACACACACACACACACACAGTGCAAATGCACCCACACTCACACGCACACAGTGCAAATGCACCCACACACACACGCACACAGTGCAAATACACCCCCACACACACGCACACAGTGCAAATACACCCCCACACACACGCACACAGTGCAAATGCACCCACACACACATGCACACAGTGCAAATACACACACGCCCACACAGTGCAAATGCACCCACACTCACACGCGCACACAGTGCAAATGCACCCACACTCACACGCGCACACAGTTCAAATGCACCCACACACACACACGCACACAGTGCAAATGCACCCCCACATACACACACGCACACACAGAACGAGACTCCTAGCTGGGAAGACGAAGCGTTCTGAAGTGTGGCTACATTTTACCCGTTTGATGAAGACAAGTGCAATAAAATCTTTGCTAGCAAGGGAGGTAATTGTAGCCACCGGGCAAAACACTTCAGAACGAAGCACAATATAAATGCTACTCGTAACTCTCTCCCGTTCCCTACAGGTATGCCGAATTTATGACAATACATTGAAGCTATTTTAGCTTTGCCAGTTTAGCTACAAATATAGATGAAAGAGTTAAATCTTTTGGTAGGTGTTATGCTCTGTGTGATCATGTCTGAACGGCGCTATGGTGTAACAGTCTGGCCCCACAGCGGATCGCTGGGGACCAAACTGTCTTTCTATCACTTTCTAGCGTTGAGTCATTCATGTGAAAGTACCGTACTCATGTCCTCGTGAAGAACGTTCTGATGCTTTGTTGATACACGGCATGGCTTGTGTCACATTGTCGGTTTAACCGGTTTGAAGGGGTTCTATTATTTTAGGTTTGTTTTGCATAACTTTATTTATTTTAAATGGTTTTAGTCCCCTCTAGCGAGTATGTTTTTTTTCATAACGCAAAGTGGGTGGGTGGGTGGGCGGGCGTGTGCGTGTGTGTGCGGGCGGGGGTGTGTGTGTGGGTGGGTTGGTGGGTGGGCGGGCGTGTGTTGGTTGGTTTGTGTGCATGTGTTGGTGTGTGTGTGTGTGTGCAGGCGGGCGTGTGTGCGGGGGCGTGTGTGTGTGTGTGTGTGTGTGTGTGTGTGCGTGCGTGTGCGCGTGTGTCTGCATGGTAGTGTGTGTGCGTGCGTGCGTGTGTGTGTGTGCGTGTGTCTGCATGGTAGTGTGCGTGTGTGTGCGTGCGCGTGTGTCTGCATGGTAGTGTGCGTGTGTGTGCGTGCGCGTGTGTCTGCATGGTAGTGTGCGTGTGTGTGTGTGCGTGCGCGTGTGTCTGCATGGCAGTGTGTGAGGCCTTAACCCAACCTGTCAGGTACGACCAGCAGACACAGCACGCCTTTGTGGGCGACTACTCCGGTCAGATCACCCTGCTGAAGCTGGAGAGACAGACGTACTCCATCATCACCACGCTCAAGGGCCACGAAGGTGAACCTCCACCCACGTAGCAGTGTGTTAGGGCCTCAAGGTGCATCGATGTATGAAGGAAAAGCCAACACAAGAAGAGGAATATGTTGACTAGGCTGTTCATTCGTCCCCTAACTCCTCATGAGAAGACAGTGCTTGCAGCAGCTATCCTGCTTTACGGCACCAGGCTCACCCAAAGTGGCCACTTGCCCGAATGCACACACACACACACACACACACACACACACACACACACACACACACACACACACACACACACACACACACACACACACACACACACACACACACACACACACACACACACACACACACACTGTTGATGGCCATTGTGTCCTCACTTGGACACAATGGCCATCTCAATGGGTGTTGGGTTACATTTGTGTCTTTTTTTTCTTTCCATTTGTTTTTGTCCACTTCTTTTGCTTGATCACAAACGCACCATTTTGCGACGTGAGGCCAGATGAAAAGGTGTGGTGACTCACCAATTCCCCTTACCTTCCCTAAACACTTAAGAGCTCACAAACAAACAAACGCAACCGTACGCCCGGACTACAGCGCTCAGCCACTTTATTGATCATGCTCTTATCTCCTCCCATTAGGACGGCTATTACTGGTATCCATTGTTACAGCTTCTGGAACCACAACGGGAAATAACAGACCACACATAGAACCATCCAAATAACTATTTACGTCAAAACCTGGCTATCAACACAAGCTTGTTGTCATGGAAACGGCAAATGTCGTCATCCCTCAGATAGAAATAGTGGACATTCAATATATATATATATATATATATATATATATATATATATATATATATATATATATATATATATATGTGTGTGTATGTGTGTGTATATATATAGGTGTGTGTGTGTGTAGGAATGTGTGTGTGTGTGTGTATATGTATATATATATATATGTGTGTGTGTGTATATATATATATATATGTGTGTGTGTATGTGTATATACACACAGATTTGAGTGGCCCCTTCGCCCCGCCACGTACCTATTCATCCATATGCTGCAGACATATTTCAGTGTCTGATTCTGAGATTGTCCTGCGATCCACACACTCGGCCAGCCCCAGCCATGTGGCGCAGTGCTCCCTGCAGTCACTTGGTGGTGCCAAATAACTGCTCCTACAGGCCACTCTCCACACACACTCATTCAAACACTCCTCTAACATGTAAGAACAGCTTTAAATATACTGTAGGGTTCAAGAGCTAAGAGAGTAAATAGAGAAAGCAGAAAATAGCAAGATTTTCAAACTAAACAAACCCAAAAGGTTCCCTCCCTCTCTTTGTTTCTCTGCCGCTGAGAAGTGTTGCATTCACCTCACACAACTCTGACAGGCAGGAGGGA
Organism: Lota lota; assembly: GCA_026745465.1. Taxonomy (NCBI): domain Eukaryota; kingdom Metazoa; phylum Chordata; class Actinopteri; order Gadiformes; family Lotidae; genus Lota; species Lota lota. The sequence continues at coordinate 992,309 of JACYXH010000719.1, forward strand.
TGCCCGAACCAATCAGGGAGAGATGCCCGAACCAATCAGGGAGAGATGCCCGAACCAATCAGGGAGATATGCCCGATCCAATCAGGGAGAGATGCCCTGCCGGGCGCGGCCTGACTTCTGATTTGGCTCTTAAAGAGGCAGGCCCAGTCAACTGGAAAGAGATATTCTCAGACCGCATGTCATTCACTACTAGCTGAGGGATGGCTATGCCATTTCAATGACATTACGCTCAAACAATATCCCTTAAATCGTACCTGAAGCACCTTAATCCATTCTGACAACTCCCTTGACACCCCCCTCCTCCAGGAAGTATAGGGGCCCTGTGGTGGGACCCGGTGCAGAAGCTGCTGTTCTCAGGGGCCTCAGACCACAGCGTCATCATGTGGGACATCGGCGGGCGCAAGGGCCGCACCCTGCTGCTCCAGGGACACCAGTAGGTCCACACTTACAACACACACACACACTGGTCTGACACGTGGAGTGTTTTTGATTCTATGAGTCTTCGGTCTCCCTGCCTTTGAACTCTGCTTGCAGAGGGAGACTCACTCGCCCAAGTGTTTTCCCTCTTTTTAACACTGAGTCACTCCGTCTCGCCCTCACTCCGTCTCTCTCGGTTGTCAGCAACAGGTCTCAGTAGTGTCAGTTACAGATGTCCCCTGGTGGGTTTTAACCAGCCCCTGATCTCCCCCATACACATTTCATCAGCCAGCAGCAGCTCGTGTGTGTGTCTCCCTGCTACCCCCCCTGGTGAATGGCTCACCAAGCCTACCTGTCACTCTCCAGCTCCCTTGGGGGTACCTAGTGGGGACGCTCCAATGAAAGAAGAATAAATACAATTAAAACGGAGACGCTGACAAATAAAGTTTCCCCAAAGGCAATGACATTTCCACATTTCCCACAAAGTGCCTCTTGGATCTGGCCAATATATTGATATTATTTGACTTGAAATTATTTGACTTGAAATTACCTCGGGGGGGGGGAATTAAGCTATTATTATTATGATTGTATTTTAAATACCCTATATCATAAAGGCTGCATGAGATCAAAGTTCTTCGGCTTTCTAATCGTGTTAAATAATAATGAATGTATAATGTATGTATGGATAAATTAATGTATGATTTAATAACTTCTTCTGCCTTCTCGTTGTCCATATCCACATTACTAATGTGGACTTCTCAGGTGCTGTCAATATTTTTGTATTTAATACGGGTATTTGTCAAATGCCACAGTCCAAAGTGATGTCAGTGTTAAATTAGGTATTTCTACTCCGGAAAAAACTACGAGTCAAATAGTTTTCTCTCTCCATCGATTGAGGGTTTCAGCAAAAAAATGGAGGCATAATCAAAATTTCGGTTATTGTGTCTTTTGAAGTCGTGAATATTGCTAATCTTTCACAACAACTCATTAGTTATCTCTGTCTCTCTCTCCCTGGTTCTCTGTACATTTGTTCCTGGGCCCCCCAGCGAGCGAGTGCAGGCGGTGCGCTACCTCCAGCTGACCAGACAGCTGCTGACCTGCTCTATGGATGGAGGCATCACCGTGTGGAACATGGACACGCAGCGAGAAGAGGTTCACTACTTTATGTAGTACTGATTATACTGCATCACCGTGTGGAACATGGACACGCAGCGAGAAGAGGTTCACTACTTTATATAGTACTGATTATACTGCATCACCGTGTGGAACATGGACACGCAGCGAGAAGAGGTTCACTAGTTGATATAGTACTGATTATACTGCATCACTGTGTGGTGAGAGGTTCACTAGTTGATATAGTACTTATTATACTGCATCACTGTGTGGTGAGAGGTTCACTAGTTGATATAGTACTTATTATACTGCATCACTGTGTGGTGAGGTGAGAGGTCACTAGTTGATATAGTACTTATTATACTGCATCACTGTGTGGGGAGAGGTTCACTAGTTGATATAGTACTTATTATACTGCATCACTGTGTGGTGTGGTGAGAGGTCACTAGTTGATATAGTACTTATTATACTGCATCACTGTGTGGTGAGAGGTTCACTAGTTGATATAGTACTTATTATACTGCATCACTGTGTGGTGAGAGGTTCACTAGTTGATATAGTACTTATTATACTGCATCACTGTGTGGTGTGGTGAGAGGTCACTAGTTGATATAGTACTGATTATAGAGAGGTTCAGCGACGGCCTCTGACTGAGACAGCTGTCTCTGGTCCTCTGTGTGTCTGCAGGCTCCTCAGTGGCTGGACAGTGACTCCTGTCAGAAGTGTGAGCAGCCCTTCTTCTGGAACATTAAGCAGATGTGGGACAGCAAGACCATCGGCCTCAGACAGGTAATCGGAAACAGTACCACACACACACACACACACACACACAGTGTGTATAGATATAGAGGTACCACACACACACACACACACACACACCGTGTGTATAGATGTAGAAGTACCACACACACACACACACACACACACACACACACACACACACACACACACACACACACACACACACACACACACACACACCGTATGTATAGATATAGAAGTACTACACACGCACACACACCGTGTGTATAGATGTAGAAGTACCACACACACACACACACACACAGTGTGTAGAGATATAGAAGCCATTGTGTCGGCAGCAAACATCTGTACAGAAGAGTTTCAGCCACAGCTGAGCATGCACACACCTGCACACCTCAGCACTAATGTCTATCACTCTGACACGGTCCGTCTGCACTTCCTGTCCCCAGCACCACTGCAGGAAGTGCGGCAAGGCCGTGTGTGCCAAGTGCAGCTCCAAGCGCTCCACCTTCCCCCTCATGGGCTTTGAGTTCCAGGTGCGGGTGTGTGACATCTGCTTCGACACCATCAAAGAAGAAGAGTGAGTGTGGTAGAAGTCCGTCTGTCTCTCTGTACATCCATCTATAAATACCTTTTTGTGTACATTTTGTTTGTAGATAGTATAATAAAATACTATTTACAATAAGATAATGTGTAATAATATTAATGATTCAATATATTTTTTATTATTATGAAGCAGTAGTGACAGTGTGTCACATGTGGCCCTTGTTCGGATCCCTAAATGTGTTATTTCTGAAAGACAACGGTGTATTATCAAGGTAGTTGCTTCATAAAGGATGCATCGTACACTGGGATGCACGATGCGTTGTAATACTGCTTTTCGCTCAGCCGTTTTACTCAAACTGCCACTTTACCTAGCAACTACTAACGTGTGTGTGTGTGTGTGTGTGTGTGTGTGTGTGTGTGCGTGTGCGCGTGTGTGTGTGTGTGCGCGTGCAGTCGAACGGCGCTGGCTACCTTCCACGAGGGGAAACACAACATCGCCCACATGGACATAGATCCTTCCAGAGGCCTGATGGTCACATGTGGCAGTGATCGCATTGTCAAGGTCTGCTCCTCTCTCCACTCACTTTCTCTTTCCCTGCTCTCACTCCACCTGTATTTATAGATTCATTTCTAGTCACAGAGCAACACATTACTAGAAATGGCAGCCATATGGTGAAACACTGGAACCAGAAGTAGTCATCTCTTCTACCTTTCTGATATCTAATACCGTAAGCCATATCAAAAGGGTTGTATACAAACAAATGAAACATGGAAACGAATGCCATGCCTGTTGGGGAACAAATGTGTTAAATGTTAATTATGATTTGTTAATAACCATGGACGATTATTCATATTCATCTATATGCTGTGAAGTAAAAATCATGGGGTAACACTGGGTAATCGAATTGTAATAATCATATTTATTTATATACCATATATTCATATAATTTGTTCATGTAATATACATTTACATTTAAGGCATTTAGCAGACGCTTTTATCCAAAGCGACTTACAATAAGTACATCTGTCAGAAGAAAGAGAAACAACAATACATCACAGACAATATAATGACTCTGATAACTTATCCTAATTACTTAAAGGTACAGTGTGCGGAATTGAGTTGCATCTAGCGTAATGTAATATTGAAATAGAATATTATGTTTTTTTTTTATTCGTTTATAATCCCATGAAAATAATAAACGTTGTGTTTTGTTACCTTAGAATGAGCCCTTTATATGTACATGGGGAGCGGGTCCTCTTCCATGGAGGCCGCCATGTTGCACCTTCATGGTTCTACAGCAGCCAAGAACAGACCGCTCTAGAGAGAACGCCTTTAAACACTGCATGTAAACATTGGCTTGCAGCTCCGACTGCTATTGAGATTAATGATCAATACAGTTAGCGATAATTATAGGTCTATGGATGTAGTTTACCACTATGGATGCAGTAAGAGGACTGTTCGAGAAACATAAATAGGCTGTTACCTCCGCCATGTCCTACAACGTGTACAGTGACCCTGAGGACAAAGGTACCCGATTGGGATTAGTTAGATTAGTAGAAAATGGAGTTGGGTGTGATTAAAATTATTGTCGTTTTTTCGCAAAACGGAAATACCTACTGGCACCTTACACAATATAGGCCAGTACAGGCCACCGTAGTCGTTGGTATTTCAGTCGGTTTTAATCGGAGACCTCACCGCTAGTTGCTACTAAATTCTACAGACTGGACCTTTAAAGCTAGGGTTGGCAATTTAATTAGAAGCATTTTTTGTCATATTTGTTGAAATTCTCATTACATCTTGACAGCAAGCTACTAATCAGATCAAACTAAATCAATAATCCGGTATCAGTGGTTGTCGATGGCCTGGAATCAGCTCGTCCAATCATTTCATTCGGCCCGAATGAAATGATTGGATTGCCTACCTGTCCGTCTACCTACCTACCCGGCTTCCTGCGCGAACTCTGACCCTGCACTCATTGCACAAAACCAGTCTTCTACAAGGCTAGCTAGGTTAGCTAGGCCATCTAGGTTAGCTAGGCCATCTAGGTTAGCTAGGCTGGCTAGGTTAGCTAGGCTGGCTAGGTTAGCTAGGCTGGCTAGGTTAGCTAGGCTAGTGAGGACAGCGAAGCGCTGCGTTCCTCTCCCCAGCGCTCTCTCGTGTTATTATCTCTTCGTTTCTAATTAAAGCTATAAAGATATCTTCAAGGGGGTACAGTAGTAGAAAAACGAATTGAATCACTGGTCTATCGGCCAACTAGGACAATGGGGCAATGGGGTCGGATGCTTTCAAAATCTACCTTATTCTGGTTGCTTACTCCAAAGTTCCCTACCCCAGCTTTAATTAGAAACATGGAGACAAATAAATGGCATTGAATAAAAATGAATGAGGTCCAGTCATAATGGAAATCCCATTGAACATTTAAAACATTTCATGAGCTGTGTTGGACATCCCATAACAGCGGCTGTTGAGATGTAATGGCTTTTGCAGGTTGTCCTGACGTGTCTTTATCTCTTCAGATCTGGGACATGACGCAGGTGGTGGGCTGTAGCCTAGCAACAGGTTTCTCTCCACGCTGAACGCTGGCGCCACCCTTCAACATGAACCCCTACCCCACCCCCCCTAGTCTCCGCCCACTTCTGTGCTGAGGAAGGGGGTTGCTGCAGTTGTCATGGAAACACATTGATGTGTTTCACCCTCTGTATGCCTAAACTCCCTTAACCACCACTGGGCTTACTGTTAGATGTGTGTGTGTGTGTGTGTGTGTGTGTGTGTGTGTGTGTGTGTGTGTGTGTGTGTGTGTGTGTGTGTGCTCTCATGCAAATGCTCCTTTGTGCTACAGATCGTAGCTGAGGTCTGGTATTGAATTTGCCATCAACAAATCATTTCAATCCCCTTTGAAAATGCTTGTGTAAAATGATTATGTTAGGCAGAGAATTATCTCAAGCACAATGTCTGTGTGTGTGTGTGTGTGTGTGTGTGCGTGTGTGCGTGTGCGCGCGTGTGCAACTGTATGAATGTACATGTTTGCACTCCCATTTTCATTATTTCTAATCTAAGGGGAAGTTATATTTGTATTAGCCATGGTATGCACAGCCTATTTCTAATTGTCTCCTTTCATCCAAAGTCAAATCAATGATCTTGCACAGACACACACGTGCTCATTCTCAGCTTCACAGGGGCCTGCCAGCTGCTACCATAGAGGTAACACTGCACTACAACGCAGTGTGTGTGTGTGTGTTTCAATTAGTTTGTCAACTTGTTTGTCTTTCAATCTACCCATGAGTTCCTTGTTTCCCCCCACTAGTCTGCCTTACTTGACTCAGGAGGTAAAACATGGTTTCATGGTGGAGGTTAAAGCTTGGTTAGGTACCAGACCTTCTACAACAACGACAGGAACAGCAGTTGAACTTGGAGAAGCCGCTAAGGTATTTGGAGAGCTCCGAAGAGCTCTTTAGATGATGGCATTACAGATGTATGCTGTATAATACAGCAGCAATGGTGTAGAAAGCCGAGACTCGAATGCCTCTGTTTGAGACTGAACTTTGATTTGCTAAGAGACAAAAGAGAAGAGGGGTCTCACACTTAGGGTCCTCAACAGGTACTTAAACTAGATGTATACGACCGCACTAGAGTTGTTATTCTGAGGCTCGGTGCGCTTCCTCGGTTGCCTTATTTAGGGAGAAACATGAACATACTAAGATCTTTTAGAATCTTCTCGTGACCCATGTTCCCACATTCTGAACCCACTCTTGTGTTTGTATTGCTTCCAGCTTATACATCATTTTCATTCAACACTAGTTCATGTTTTTCTCTATTTATGTCCTGATGTTCCACTGCATTGCCCTCTCTTCACTGCACTGCACTGAATTGCACAAATTGTGGTTTAAAAGAAAAATCCCTTTTTTAAATGTACATTATTATCTTCATGACCATGCTGGATTAGTTTGACCTGTGGAACTGGGCATGGTTGATGTAGCATTCTTTGTTGATTAGGTGTGGCCAATATTGTAATAGTGTAGACTTCCTTAACTCTCGCCTGAATGTTTCTGAAAGCAGAAACATAATGTTTGAAATTCCTAATCTTAATATGTAGAAACATTCCAGTTTTTTGATCTCTTTCTGTATATTTATATTGGTATTCGATGTATTTCTACATTTCCCCTGGAATGGCCTGTTGATTTCTGCTGGTGCCCAAGTGTTTTTCCCTTCTTTTTTTTATTTTTATGAAGACAACAACTGCATGTTCCCCCTGGATTGTCCACTCTGCATGGGAAATAAATGTGCTGTGACAAACTACGAGGTCGTATCACGAAAGCAAACGACTAACCAGTCTGTGACTGCATTGTACGGTGGTACCCCTCGCAGTACCCCGACGATCTGACGCTGGATGTCTCCCTACACCCTGAGACCCCAGAATTCTGATATTCTGATGTCCTTTCAGTGAAAATAGAACCAGCTCCTGATGCGCACGGGCTTCAGGGCGTCCGCAGGGTTATGACGTTGCTGCAGTACAATCAAGATTCAATTACAGCTAATGGCATAACACGGTCTTCATTATTTGTCGGTTTTTGGAAGAGATCACGGTTGGTGATATTGTACTTTCTGCTCAACCGCTCATTTTGTGAGTTAGGGTTTTTTTTGTGGATGGATTCTGTATAGGCGTTGTGTATAGGACACGAGAAAGGTGAGGTTGATGCCATATACAACTAATGATACACAACTAAAAATGACTGAATGTGAATGAACCTTTAGTTTCAGTTTGGTTTTGCTTACAACTGTAGCAGTTCACCCAAAGCATGAGTATCAGTGATCTACGTCTTAGTGAAAAGATCCACTTTATTCATTTTCCAACACTACGGGCCATATATAGTTAGAACTAAAACTCATTTTTGGGATTCTTGTAGTTTTCTCTATCTTTCTTTAGCTCTCTCTCCCATATCCGCTTGTATAAGACAAACGCTTCCAATGTGTTCTGTTGTATATCTCAAATAATTGTATTTTTAAGAACTTGATATCATTGACATGTAGCTCTCCCCTGTCATGTAGCGGGTCTGGGAGAGAGGAATTGATGCTAAATAAAGACATTACGAAACAATAATCTGTCTCAACATTTCTTGACAAACCACACCCACAGCTGATTAAAGAAAGATGAGACTTTTCACAGCTGTTATTTTATTTTAATCTAGCATGCGTTTACAGAACAAGTTCAACATTGAATCAATCAAATACTGTGATTTTTAAGGCAGGTGCCAGGCAGACATGTCATTAGTCGATGAGTACAGAAACATTAATATTGCACATTTCCAGTGTGACGCTGCGCTGCTCTCGGGGGGGGGGGTTTACAGGCACACTTGATCTTCAATCTGAGCACAGCCAGGCGAGGGAAGCAACAGTAGCAGCAAGCACAGCAATAGCAGCACGCTCAAAGCTGCTGACAAATAACTGATATTCGACAAGACACAGACAAGGACAACAGTTGGCGATGATGGGTGGACTGAAGACTAGGACATCACATTGAACGTGTGGCCAAGGACAGATCCATGCAACAAATGTGCACTGTTGTGTGCGTGGAAGGTGGGGGTGGGGGGGAGACAGACAGAGTGTGTGTGGGGGGGAGAGCGAGAGTGTGTGTGACTGGTCACATCAGATTCCCATCTGATTGACAACTTTCTTTAAGTCACTACGTGTGATAGTAGGGCCTTATGAGGGACTTATTGTGCACCTGTGTGCGTCTGTATGTGATCAAATTGCCCTCTCATTCTAGTTTATGTTAAAAAAAGAAAAAAGACCCCAACTCAATGCAGCATCACTAATAAAACTTCAAAGGTATTCAGGTAGTAATCGATCAATAATCAACAAATGCCAAGACCTTCACAAACAGCATAAACATGTTAAGTATAAAATCATTTTGTCTGTTACAAACTTTCCAATCTTGGATGTTAAGTCAAACGGAAGGCGGTGTTTTTCCAAATGAATTTGAACTGTCCTGCAAAAGTGTTCCTTGTAAAAAATAGCTAAACTGCAAAATGAATAGGAAAAACGTCCGATTTATTTTTGCTGTCCTTCTACCCAGCCGGTGTGCATCCTTGGGTTAAGAAGCATTAGCTTTGGTTTAGTGCTCACGCAGAGGTGTAAGCGTAGAGGTGAAAACAGGTGGAGCTCATTCAGTTAATAATGGTTCTGTAGGCATACCAGTGCACACATTAAGGTCATGAAATGCACCTGTGTTGGCCCCTAAAGACCTAATACTGTAACTGTATCCGAGGTGGGTCTCTGGGATATTTAGTGGGCCTGGTGGGTCTTGGCTAAGTCCTCCAGCGAAGACATGAACTTCTGCTCCTCCAAAGGAGAGCTGCGAGTCCAGGCCAGAGGCAAGTGGGTGGACACCATCTTACGGTCTGTGTGGGTACACATACACATACGGTCACACTTTCAATACATTTTGATGGACTACCTTTCACATTGTCGTAATGCTTAGGATTTAGCCTTGAGAAAATGCAGTATTTATTTTTAAATGCAATTGCAAAAAATCCCTGGTCTATCGGCCAACTAGGACAATGGGGCAATTTAAATGTTTCCGTCTGTTTGACCAAATGGCACCATAAGATTGCTTTCCACAGAATGAAAGTCTCCACAATGTACGCCTGGAAGCATTTAGTCATGAAGCGCTCCTCTTGTTTGCTTCCATCTCTGCTGAGCGTGGCACTGACCCGTTAGGTCAGTGGAACCATTGTGTCGTGGGAGTTTGCAGGAGGACACTGTAATCTGCGGCACTATCTGGCACGGCAAGCTGCCCACTGCAGCTGCTGTGGACAAAGGCCATCAACCCCCAAATACACACACACACACACACACACACACACACACACACACACACACACACACACACACACACACACAAACACAATGGCCTACAACCAGGCCCTTCTAAAGGCCAATCACCCCCAAACACATACCCAAGCCCACACACACACAATGGCCGACTATCCCCCATTTCACGTCTCACTTCTGTATCACTGTTTTCAGGGCAATGATATATTCTCCTCATGCTTCATGAGCCAATCCAGGCTAACCTCGGATAACATTTGATTTGAATGGATGTATCATACTTTTTTTGTATTGCTCTGGCTTTGTTCATTTATGTTTTTGTTCACAATCTGCTTGTGGGAGTGTGTGTGGATGATGGCTGGTTTAAGCAGCCTCACCTGGCTCGAGTCAGACTGATTGGAGTCTGGAGTTGGGTGGGGCTGCACACCTGTTGCACATTGAGCAATCAGTGTGCACAGGTTAAACCAGCCATCACCGCACACACTCAAGGAGATATCTCCTACATGGCAGCATGGAGCACCATCTGTATGTGTCATCATACTCAACCTTGGTAATAAACCGGTTTAACATCACCACCCTGTGTCCTTTTGTTTTGGAGGAGCCCAAGAGAAGTCACCTAGGTGGAGTATGGAAGCCACCTAGGTGGCGTGTAGCATGGACCTTTGCTACACTGCTGTTTATAACCTACCCTGAGAAGAAGGCCGATGCACTGCACTTGGTTAAGCAAACCTGACTGTCAATTGAAGTCAGTCAATTACAATTGGTGTACACCATGCTTCTAATTGGATGATCCTAATTGGTGTAATACCACGATCCTCTTGGTGTGCGCCTGTATTGGGATGTATCCCATGACTGTACTGGTTGATGACTGGTAGGCAGCCTACCTTGGTAGAAGTGTCCGCTGGGCATGGTGGAGGCAGCGTCGGAGATGGCCAGCCACACTGCGGTGTCGGCCCCTTGCTCCGGGGTCCGCAGGCTCTCCTTCATGGAGCTGTGGAACTCTGGCATGGCGTTAGCCACCGCTGTCAGGCAAGAGAGAGAGAGAGAGGGAGGGTGAGAGGTGTGTGTGTGTGTGTGTGTGTGTGTGTGTGTGTGTGTGTGTGTGTGTGTGTGTGTGTGTGTGTGTGTGTGTGTGTGTGTGTGTGTGTGTGTGTGTGTGTGTGTGTGTGTGTGTGTGTGTGTGTGGTACCTGGGGTATCCACCCAGCCAGGGTGCATGACGGAGAAGTGGATGTTAGGGTGGCTCTTGGCCAGCTGCTCTGTCATCACCACCTGCTGTCTCTGTAACACACACACACACACGTGTCACATCTTTCTATAATGTATGTATGTTCTATGTATGCGTATCATTTTGATGAAAGGACATTCTAGTGTGAGCTAGTGACCTTGCTTTCATTCAACGGTTGCCTAGAGACCCATTTGTGTGTTTTCAGCTTGTGTCTATTATTTTGTAAAAGTCGTATACAGTATGTGTATATATGGCAAAGTGATTTAGCTTAACAGGTAGTCCTATGTACAAAGGTAGTCCTATGTACACATGTCAAAAGTGTTATATATTTATACATTAACTTGCTGAGGGAATTGTATACCAATCCTCCACCAAAACACTGCATCATGTGTCTCAATTTTGGTTTGTATGCTGTCTTGTCAGGTTGTCTTTAAACAGGCTGCAGGCTGGGGACATCTCAGGTCATCCCCACCTCCCAATGAGACACTCTTTTTCACAATCAACACAAAAATGTAATCTGTAACAAAACACAGGGAACCACCTATTTGTCCCCTCATCATCCTTCCCCAGCACCCCTCTCCCTGCACAGCTGAGGGAGTACCGTTTGACTGTTTTATGTCGTGGCACGCATCTTTTCAAATCATTGCTTCCTTGGCGGCGAGTGAGCGGCACCCATGAACGTTGGCTCCTCCCTCCCCATGTTCTGTCTGAATGTTGGCTCCTCCCTCACCTTGTTCTGTCTGAACGCTGGCTCCTCCCTCCCCTTGTTCTGTCTGAACGTTGGCTCCTCCCTCACCTTGTTCTGTCTGAATGCTGGCTCCTCCCTCCCCTTGTTCTGTCTGAACATTGGCTCCTCCCTCACCTTGTTGTGTCTGAACATTGGCTCCTCCCTCCCCATGTTCTGTCTGAACGTTGGCTCCTCCCTCACCTTGTTCTGTCTGAACGTTGGCTCCTCCCTCACCTTGTTCTGTCTGAACGCTGGCTCCTCCCTCACCTTGTTCTGTCTGAACGTTGGCTCCTCCCCCCCATGTTGTGTCTGAACGTTGGCTCCTCCCAACTTGTTCTGTCTGAACACTGGCTCCTCCCTCACCTTGTTCTGTCTGAATGCTGGCTCCTCCCTCCCCCTGTTGTGTCTGAACGTTGGCTCCTCCCCCCCATGTTGTGTCTGAACGATGGCTCCTCCCTCCCCATGTTGTGTCTGAACGCTGGCTCCTCCCTCACCTTGTTCTGGGCGTAGACCATGGCTCCGTCGTAGCGGCCGCGGTCTGACTGCAGGTTGCCCGTCCTCAGCTTCTGCACCAGCATGCCCCCTGAGGAGACCGTGACCTGGGCACCGTGTGCCACGGGGGAGGGGGTGGAGATAGGGATGGGTAGAATTAAGATGAGTGACCATTTAGGGCTAGATGTTTGCAAAATATGGGTTTTAATTCTAAAGCGGTCAATATTAGAATTGTCTAATATTGACCGCTTATAACTTCAATATATATAGACAGCTTGAAGTGTTATATATGTTAAATTGAAATCCACAATGATAAAATAGTGAATACGTATAACTTCTATAAAACTACAAATGTGCAATTCCTGAAGAAAATTTCAAAGATGCTGTGAAGGGCTGTATGTACTATATTAGTGAATTCCATTCCGTTCCCTGCACTTGTGTTACCACGCATGTGTTCTATATTGTGTACATGTGCACAAGTGCACTACGTGCGTTCAGTCAGACAAGTGAACACATGTATTGGGTGGAAGAAGGTGTTTGAGAGATGACAGGGAGGGGTGAATCATTAAGGTTACGGTGACCTTACACCTTCGCCTTCTGAACGTCCACTGCTCAGTCCCAATATGTCTCCACTAAAGAGTGTGTGTGTGTGTGTCCATAGGTTTATACACTCACCACCCTGGGATCGGCACTCTTCTCTAGTAGAGCAGTAAGACTCTTGGTCAAAATGTACACACCTAAACACAGAAAACACTTTATTTCATCAACCAGCCATTACCCGAGTGTGCATGTGTATGGCGTGTGTGTTTGTGTTTGTGTCTGCGTGTGTCTGTCTGTCTGTGTGTGTGTGTGTGTGTGTGTGTGTGTGTCTGTGTCTGTGTGTGTGTGTGTGTCTGTGTGTGTGTGCGTCTGTGTGTGTGTCTGTGTCTGTCTGTGTTTGCGTGTGTGCGTGCGTGTGCCTGTCTGTCTGTGTGCCTGTCTGTCTGTCTGTCTGTCTGTGTGCCTGTCTGTCTGTGTGTGTGTCTGTCTGTGTGTGTGTCTGTCTATGTGTGTGTCTGTCTGTGTGTGTGTATACTGCTCACCCAGGACATTGGTGGCGAAGCTCTTCTCCAGCCCCTCTGTGTTCTCCTCCCTCTGGCTCATGATGCAGCCGGCATTGTTGATCTGGACACACACACACACACACACACATACACACACACACACACACACACACACACACACACACACACACACACACACACAGGTTTTATTACTTGCAAACTTATGTTTGTATATTGTGCTTGTATGTCATAAACAGATTTGTGTCGCTTAGTTATCTGTCTCTGTAAAGCAGTGTGAGAAATGTGTATTATTCTTATTAATATAATTATTCTTATTCTTATATTCTTATTTTAGTATTATTCTTATGTCTCTCACCAATACGTTCAGGGACTTGTACTTCCTCTTGAAGGACTCGGCAAACTCCCACACCTTCTTGGTCTCGGAAAGGTCCAGAATGTGGACGAAGATCTCCTGACAGTTTAGAACCAGGGTCATTGGAAAGATAAAGTTCACAAACGAAACAAAGGGGTCAGGGTCAGATCTTCACATCAGATAACACATCTTCCCTCAATTTGGTTGAACCGCCAGAATCATCAGCTGTATTCTACAAGTGCAATACAAAGTTAACTAACAGTTCACCATGGTCTCGTTATAAATGACCCCGGTAGTAAACATAAAAAGACCAGTGCCGACAAGAAGTAATCAAGCGGTTGGACTTTGATCACATACACACAGCATGAATGCCCATTCAGAATGGACAAGAGCTTTCCGTAGGTAACTAACCGATACTTTTCCTATTCCAGATGTAAAGGGTATGATGGTGAGGAGGTTTGCATTAGTGTAGATCCCACTGTACCTTGTTCCCAGACTCCTTCACTATGTCCGCTCTGGCCTCCTCTGCCTTGTCCTTGTTTCTGCACACCATGTGGACGGTCCCACCTGACAGACACACAGCAGGTCCACCACAGCCTCATTCTGGGGTTTTCCTCTTGTTTCTACATGTTTTTCTCACTGCCGGCATATCAAATTGAACCGGGAAAAGTAACAACGTTTCTCTTATTTCAGTGTTCCTGCTGTCGTGTGGTTGTTTCTGCGAGTCAAAGCAATAGGTTGGCTCTGTCACTTCATGTGACACATCATGGTTTTTAGTCGCCTTATAAAGACTCAATGAACATACGAGAGCATTAGACATTATATGTGTGTAATGTAATGTTCCACTGGATTTCTAAATGAGTTGTGATGGTAATAGTAGTAGACTGTAGTCTGTGAGTGTGGTTGACTGTATAGGTCACCACATGCTGGGCCTTGTTCTTGAAGGTTGTACCTTCATTTTACTATAACTGTGTATGACGTTTGTGTGTGTGTGTGTGTGTGTGTGTGTGTGTGTGTGTGTGTGTGTGTGTGTGTGTGTTTCTGACTTAAAGGAGTACTGAGAATACATTAGTGGTTGGTTACACACTTGACCCGACTATAACCATGGGTGTAGGTGGTTGCGGGCCTTTTTTCGGTATATATAATATGAGGGGGATTTTCGAGCAGGTTAGCGAAAATCAGCTTCTTAATTTTTTGCTCTCAGCTATTTCTTGTATGCCACCCTAAATATATTTGTTTAATTAATACCTTCACCTCTTCATCCCGAAATGGCCTGTATCCGGGCAAAGCCCCTCCCCCCAAATTCCAACTCAACTTTGAGTCCATCATAACCATTGTTGGCTAAGAAAAAGACAATTCCAACCCCAAACAAAATACGAAGCACTTAACAAAAGGAAATGTCACGTCATGCCATCTACACAAACTATATATATATATAACATGAAAGCTGAGAGTCCACTGATTCCAACAGTCCAAACCATATCACTCTGTGGCTAAAACTAGGGGCAAAAAACAATCAAGACCAAACATCAATTTTTCAAACATTATCTTACCTTTGTTGTGTTTCATCGCATAAAACCACCACAAACTGATAATCCAGTGTCTGGACATCATTTTGCAACCAAACACAGTGTTTACAATCAATGTATAGTAGCTAAGAGAGGGTTTCACAGGAAATAGGTAAATTGCCTTCAATCAGCCATCTGGTGGCTATATGGTGCAATTGCGATTGTTTGGCTTGGTGTCACTTCATTGTATTTGCCCTGACCTTTAAATTTAGGGGGTCAAATGTCAAAATTGTGCAATGTAGTCTCAAGGTATCCATCTGTTTGTGTCTCATCAAGTTTATATTGTCAATTTTGCTTGGTTTGCATTGGATTTATTGTTTTTATTGGAGATTCAGCCTGGACCTACCTCTAATAAAACCTCTCTACCTTTGCTCTACTTCACTTTATTGGCATCAAATATGGACCCCTTTCTTTTGGTACCAAGACTACCTATTATAGCCCTTCCAGTTGTGGAGATATACTCTAGTTACTTTGATACCAAAGTAAAAAGAGTATATCAATTTATTTTCAGAAAGAAACAAGAAAAATAGAGAAATAGGTCTAGTGATGAAGGAGTGAATGCCTTTTTTTTTAATAGTTTTATAGTTGTATAGATTATTATAGTCAAACATTGACTGTGCAGTTTTATTATTCCAAATGCATTACTGATAATAGGCTGCGGTTAGGCAAATTCTCAGAGTAAATAACAGCTTCAAACACCATTTTGTAAGGTTGGGAAGCGGATGTGGGCCTTACGTTCTACGGTTTACAAAAGCTGGTTCCAGTAGCGGTCGGTTGCAGTTACAGCAACATGCTCGGCTCACACAGTACGTTTTGTGTAGTGCAGGCTAA
The DNA here is from genome assembly GCA_026745465.1 of Lota lota. NCBI lineage: Eukaryota > Metazoa > Chordata > Actinopteri > Gadiformes > Lotidae > Lota > Lota lota. The sequence continues at coordinate 1,008,237 of JACYXH010000719.1, forward strand.
CCCTTAAACGAATAAAGTATAGGCTGTGCCAAATAAATGAGGAAATGACAAAATAACATTATATACTATATATATATATATTATTTTTACTTTCCTTGCTGCTCTGTGGTGGACTTTAATGGCTAGTTTAGTGATTTCCACATTAAGAAGTTAAGCAAATGTTACCAATTGAATGTCATGATAATAGACATCTTCAGGCGTTATTAATAATATATCGTATAAGCTATAGTAATAGTTTATACTTCATTATATCTTGGCATTTGAAACATTGTGTACAGAACAATACAAATCTGACATCATCATTTGTATAAATGGAGGTGAACAGTTTCAAAAAGGTCAGTTGATGAGCTGTGATTGACAGGATCGTTTGGTTTGGTCTACCTTTCTTAGCGATGGCCATGGCAGTGGCCCTGCCTATGCCGCTGTTGGCTCCTGTGATCATGAATGAGCGGCCGGCCATGGACACCTCCAGATCCTTCTCCACAAACCGCTTGGACGCTGATATGAAGGCATTCCTAGTGGACACACACACACACACACACACACACACACACACACACACACACACACACACACACACAATTAAGAATCTTTTAGGTAAATGTCTGTTTTTGTTTGTATGTATGTATGTATGTGTGTATGTATGTATGTATGTATGTATGTATGTATGTGTGTATGTATGTATGTATGTATGTACAGTATGTATGTGTGTGTATATGTATGTGTGCTGTGTGCGTGCGTGCGTGCGTGTGTGTGTGTGTGTGTGTGTGTGTGTGTAAGAGAGATAGAAAGGTAAAGAGAAAGACAAGTTCAGGCCTGGACAGACGAGGAGGGCTCCCCGTTTTACAGTAAAGACACAATGCAGCTCAGAGAGCGTGTGACCGGCTTCCAGTGAACCCGGAATCCACCCGCCACCCCATCACCCCATCACCCCATCACCCCAGACCCCCCATGGGGACAGCAGTGTCGGCGCGTTTGTGCGAGTCATCAAGAGCCTCAATTAGGCCTATTGTCCTGGCGAGAACTTAGTGAGGGGTGAGGAGGGGTGAGGCGGGGGGAGGCGGGGTGAGAGGGGGGGGTGAGGCGGGGTGAGGGGGGGGGGGGGGGGTGGATGAAGGGCTTAATGGTTGCTCTGTTCAGTGGTGTCAAGCAGAGAGCCAGTAGTGCTGGGGTCAAACGCGTCTCTCTCTTTCTCTGCAGGAGGAAAAGACAACACAGAACAAAGCACACGCAACCAGGAACCACAAAGCACTTTTCAGAAGATCAGCAGTCTGAGGACAGGGTGCTCAGTCAACCATGCAAGCCTACAGTCCGCTAGGCTATGAGGTGTTCCCTCGTTGGGTGCAGTCAGGGAAAAGCTGCTGTTCACTTGTTAAGGTACAGTCAGGTTCAAGTGTTCATGTGGGTTTATTAAGCCCGTGGTGGTTAAGGTCTACATTATTTTAGTATGTTTATCTTGATTCTTTGTACACATCCGACGATTCTCAAACTGTACAATCATATCCTTCAAACGTGTCCTGAACTCACCATCAGCGATTAATAAAGCACATTTGATCTTATATCGTTCCACACAATGATTCAATAGCCTATGCGGATAGAGGCAGTATACCTACTCACTGGATTGTTTACTTGCACATAACTATGATTAAAAAGAGGAAGATGAAAAGAAAAGGAAGAATGTGGTAGAAGAAAATAAGTTTGTTGAACAATTTTGCTATTTCTTTGCCTATGTGTGTCTACTATGAATAGAAGCACTCTACATATGTTGGTGATGGCACACAGTATTACGAAATCTACAAACGTGTCCTTTACTGCTGAATAAATATGTATTAGTAGTGCGCCTGTATTATTGACCTATAAACAAGCAAATAAACAAACAACACATTTTCTTCAAAGCACCAAGTTCCACTAAGTTTGAAGGGGATGGATGGACGCAGGCACATCGACCACCCCCTGCAGCAAATAGCCATGTACTCACTTGGTGAACTCGGTCACTCCCTTGAGGAACCAGGCGGAGTTGCGGTACAGAGACATGGTCCTTCTCCTGCTGCCTCTCGGTCCTCGGCGCCGTCTCTCCTCCGCTTTTAACAGCGAGCGGCACACCACGTGTAGGCTAATAAATAACCATCGGCGGGCGACACCTTCGGTGGCCACCAAGCGGTGGAACGGCCGCATTGGTTCCGTTTCTAATAATGGCTGTTTAGGTTCCCCTTTTAAATTGACGCGCAAGTCCGAACGAGGGGTCTAGGGTTATGTGACCGTTTTGTGGATTTTCAAATACGTTTCGTGTACTCTTAGACTATTTCACGGATTATACGCATATTTGTGCATAAGTACTTCCTCGAGTTACAATCGAGGAATTTAAAGAAATGCTCGTCCTAGACATTATTTTGTAATCTAATGCTATAAGCCGAAATCCTATTTACAATGAGATTTTGACGAATTGAAGATGCTTGCCAGCTTTGATTTAGCATCATTCTAGATCGCTGAGGTGGAGCCGCTTCCCATGCGCATCACCTGCCTGCCTTCTCTGAAGCCACCTGTATTAAGCTGCCTGGTGAACAGCCAATCAGAAGCGTCAGATGGCAGAGAAGGGCGTGGCATCTTGGCAAGGTGTTGCGAAACATTGGAGTTCACCCAGTGAGATCTGGGTACCGAACAATGTCGCCGCATCTCAGGATAAAAAAAACACTGTAAGCTGTAGAAGTTGGACCTGTCCTCAGTGGATTATTGTCTGCGTGCGTGCTGTCTGTGTACTGTGGCACCATGGTGAGTAGCCCTAGCCTAGCCTAGCCCATAGCATGTGTGTTGTAAAGGCGCTGTAACGCCTGCTAGTTGAATGTCCTGCTGAACCCTTTGCACCCTTTCATGATTAACGGTTTGCACCGCGATTCAAGTTCAGCACATACGTTTTTGCTACTTTATTTTCTCATTGTTTTTTAATAACTTTATAATGTATGTCATGCAGAAAGTAAACATATATAGCCTAACTACCACACAAACATCATTTTAAAAAGCCTGCATTTCATTGTTCAAATATCCGGTGTTGACAGATGCTCAAGGGCAAGTCATTTTGCAGTAAGTCAGGAGAGTTTCGTTTCCTAAGGTGTCCCAGTACAACAGGCTACCTGGGAAAGCATACGTGGTTAGTTTCAGTTGCATGCACATGCTAGTTTTGTGTGCAGGGCTAGTTTGAGTAACCTATACATACATATACATACCTGTGCGCGTCACAACCCCATTATAGCTACACATTAACCACATGTTGACCGCTGCCACTCCCCTCATGCCCGTAGCCTAGTGTGGTCGATTATTACACACCCAGAAATGCTCCAATTGTCTGTCTTACTTTTCTAAACAACAAACATAGGCCTACATGTGAATGTACATATCATTCAGCATCTACTCTGCTCTTTTTTAGACCACTGTTTATGTTTATGAATTATGATGGATGGCTTAAGGGACTCTGGGGCCACAGAACCCAGGTCTTTTAACTCTCAACTCGATCATTTGGTTGAAAGCACTTTTTGAATACACACAATTTAAGCACCATGACTGTAATGAGAGTGTTAGATTATAAATGAGCTTAAGCTTTCTCAATTGGTGTCGTATATTCCTGTACTGCTTGTCAATCCCATCTATTGCAACCCCCTGTCGACATCCAGGGTAGACTGTGGACTGGTGTCTGTCTAAGAGCTACTATTGGTTTTATGGGGCCCAAGGCACTAGAGCCTTGGGCCTCTGAACACATTCTCCAACCCAAGCCTCACCCAAGGGCTGAGGAATAGCACACACTGTTTAGCTTAAGCTGTCTGTGCACTTGTTGTCTTAGGCCAGGTGTTCCCATACTTGTCTCTCTTTAGTTTACAAGGGATATCTGGATCCCTTGTAAACTAAAATGTCTGAGCACTCCCTCCACCCCCACAGATATAGCAAATAACACATAATAACACACTTTTTTGTATATTAATACTATTAATAATACACTATTTGTATATTCGTACTTTCTTATAGACCAGAAGGTGTCTGAACAACAATGAAATAATAATACAATCATTGAGAGATGGAACAAATCATGAAACAAGGTGATAACGAAGTACCAAAGTGCATATGATAAAACAATAAAAAATGAACCAGCAATGAATGAGTTACAAACACAGTCAACAAAGCAGAGAGATAAAATGAACTATAGGCCTTCTAGTGGAATGTCTGGTAAACACGTCGGTTCTCTAATGTTTTGTGTTCTGTGGTCCTCCACTTTGAGGTGTAGTGAAGCTGCGTTCTGCTTTTCTTATGGTGGAGCACCCCGGGGACTGAGATGGATTCTGAAGTGGTGAGAGTTGCTCTTCCGTGAGGAGCCTTGGAGATGTGAAGTAGAAGGACTTTGAGGTTGATTCTAAAAGAGACTGGATGGAGCAAGGCCAACACGGGAGTTGTATTTTCTCCCTTTTTGGTTTTATTTATAGTGGCTGACAGAGACCAGTTAAAAAGGGCTTTCCAATAGTCCGGTCTACTAGAGACAAAATGGATGGATTAACTTGAAACCATCACGTGGCATTTAACGATGGTACTATTCTGATGTGAAGAACAGGTCTTGGTGACCATGTTGCTGTGAGCTGTAAAACCTCACCAGTCTAAGTGGATTTTGATGAAAAGTCAAATTAATCCTTTGTGGTATCGTGGTTTCGGGTCTAGGTATGACTCAGAGAGTGGTAAATGTTCAACACGTGGTTTATTCTGAGACACAAGGTAAACGGACATGCACTCTGGAGGTGGTTCATGAAGCATCTAACTAAAACAGGTAAAAGTTCAGTCTATATTGGTCATGTGGGTGGAATGGTAAATAAGCCACGCCTACAGGTTCTGATTTACCCAGATAAACCTTCAGTCTGTCTTGGCCTGGGCGGAATGGCAAGGAGGCCATGCTTGTAGGGTCTGACTTAACTCAAACTCACAAAACGGTATATGGTGTTGTGTTGACCACTCTATGCGTAGAAGAAGAAGCTATTCAGGACTGGTGTTAGCGTTACACATATGTGGTCCAATGAGGTTAGCTTGAATATCATGTGGACACAGTACTAAATAAAGGTACTAATAAAGCATAGAAGAAATTAATTTACATCAACATCAAGGTTTTTTCTTCTGGTCTAATCTACAGAGATTGATTTCCTTATTGGTTAAAATGTTACACATCAAATGTATTTATTGTCCCTAAACAAGTAGTAGAGGAGCTCAAAGCATCTGGGTCGTTTGGTTCCACAGAGATGTACGATTATTCGCATGATTCTTATTCTTATTTCTAAGGATGTCACCTAGTGGAAGTAGACATAGACAGCCCATAGACAGCTCCCTTGTGCTATGCCTAAGGACATAGTCAGCATTCATTACACATGATTCCCAAGACTAACATACAGCTGTCTCCCAGTTGTGTGTGTTCCCAACCAATTAAAAGCAGCTTTTTGATAGACCTACCTGGTTTTCCAAGCTAACCATTACAATTGTTGTTATCAATAATATCAAATGCTGTGATCAGATTTCGATCAATAAGAGACACCTTGATTTGCATGCTATGGTTGGATAAGGAACATGATTGGAACCTTTACATGAAGCTGTATTCGTTCAACAAAGGTTTACTAGATTAAAAACCAAGTACTACTTCAAAAAACACATGAGCACCTTTCTCACGAAGGGTGATCACTCATGACTTGGTAGGTTGTTGTTCAAGGTTGTTTTGTTAAAGACTGGTTTCACAACTCTGCTCTTGAATAAAGAGGTGCAGAGGCTATTGGAGTGTTTTTTGAGGTAAATGAAAAGGGGCTGGGAAAGGGGAGCGCGTGGAGGAATTAGTTTATCTATCCAACTCCATGAAGTTCAGTGTCATTCATGGCTCTGCCTGACAGCTGCTGGACACACAGGAAATGAAGATGAATTCCCTCTCGTACCTCCATCGCCGGCAGCTATATTTCCCCCATCCCAGTCAATCCTTTTGAGGTAATAATGCTTTAATCTGGCTCCCCCTCCCCCCCTCCCCCCCTCCCCCCCTCCCCCCCTCCCCCCTCCCCCCCCCCCTCCTCAAGATGCGCTTCCTGCTGCTGTTCAACCGGCAGTCCAAGCTGCGGCTGCAGAAGTGGTTCACGCCGGTGAGTGAGCGGGACAAGAGGAAGGTGATCCGGGACATGACCATGATGGTGGTGGGCCGGCCGCCGCGCTCCTGCAACTTCCTCCAGTGGAGGGACCTGAAGATTGTCTACAAAAGGTGGCTTGTAGGAAGCTTACAATCATGGGCTCTCTCAAGTCCCGCTGAAGAAGTGCATGGCCGCCATCTTGGTTCTTCTTATTCTCAGTCTGGTTATTTGGGGTTTTAGTTTTAATTTGTGAATTGTTTTACTTATCAGTCCATTGTCTAGAGCTGTGTAGCTTGCATGTTTTAGCTCAGGTTTTAAAAGGGCTTTTATACAAGACACACTTGACTTTAATAATACTTAATGGTTAACCAGCTTCATCTATTCCAGTGCTTGAAAAAATGTCACGTTTGGCCACAATGCTCACACTATAAACTAAAACATTCTTTCATTCATTCACACGCACACACACACACACACACACACACACACACATACACACACACACACGCACACATACACACACACGCACATGCACACACATACACACACACACACACGCACACACTTACACACACTTACACACACACACATGCACACACATACACACATGCACACACACACACACACACATGCACACACATACACACGACTTTCAACAATGGTTTTATGAGGGCTACAGTGTAAAGGTCTAGATAAACACGGAGAGCCAACACCCACACAGAGAGCCATAAAAAGCTCCCAGGGACAGACCAGCCAGGTCACAAACAGCTAAACATATATCCCAAAATAAGTAAATCACCATGGATACAGATAGTTATTCAAGAAGTAACTGATTCAAAGAGAAAAAAAGCAATGCATGCCATTTAAATGCGGTTTAATTTGAATATTGTCAAAGTACATTTACATTAACATGTCCTCACATAAGTACATGGGAATACAAATTACATTAGATATTACATATTACATTACATATTACATGTACATTAACATGTCCTCACATAAGAACATGGGAATACATATTACATTAAATATTACATTTACATTAACATGTCCTCACATAAGTACATGGGAATACATATTACATTAGATATTACATATTACATTACATATTACATTTACATTAACATGACCTCACATAAGTACACATATTACATTAGATATTACATATTACATTACATATTACATTTACATTAACATGTCCTCACATAAGTACATGGGAATACAAATTACATTAGATATTACATATTACATTAGATATTATATTTATATTAACATGACCTCACATAAGTACACATATTACATTAGATATTACATATTACATTACATATTACATTTACATGTCCTCACATAAGAACATGGGAATACAAATTACATTACATATTACATTACATATTACATTTACATTAACATGACCTCACATGAGTACACATATTACATTAGATATTACATATTACATTACACATTACATTTACATTAACATGTCCTCACGTAAGTACATGGGAATACATATTACATTAGATATTACATTAATCTAACATGGAATACATTACATATTACATTTACATTAACATGTCCTCACATAAGAACATGGGAATACATATTACATTAGATATTACATGTACTCATGGGAGAATCGAAAGGCCATTATTTAGCACTGACTAAAAAAAGCTTGGTAACACTTTACAATATGGGTACATTAATTAACCATTAATCATCATTAGTTAATGCAGTAATAAGCATGATTATATAGCATTAGCATAGGGGTAAGGCTAGGAGTTAGGGTTACGACCCTAACCATATTACCTATGTATATATATATATATATATATATATATATATATATATATATATATATATAGTTAATGTTTATTAATGGTTAATGTACCCTTATTAAAGTGTTACCATTGTGTTTGCCTCATTCTTTGACCACACGGCAGATGATTATGGTATATAGTAGTCATGTTTTCAGTGCTTCTCCACCTGTGTCCGCAGGTATGCCAGCTTGTACTTCTGTGTTGGAATGGAGGCCCAAGACAATGAGTTGCTTACCCTGGAAATACTGCACAGATATGTTGAGCTACTGGACAAATACTTCGGCAATGTAAGAACTTGTTTCAACGATGAACTTGCTTGTTCAGCCGCATTGGACACTAACACATTTTGTCTGATGGTGTCGCCACCCTAGCGACGGTGCCGCCACCCTAGCGACGGTGCCGCCACCCTCCCCCGACCCGCTGGGTTCCTTGTGTCCCCGTTAGCCGCCTGATTACTCATTCTCCTGGGTTCCTTCTGCCCGCGTGTTGGTTCCTTTAAGTCTGTTACTTTAGCTTCCTGCCTGTTTGTTCCTGCCTGTTTGTGCCTGCCTGTTTGTGCCTGCCTGTTTGTTCCTGCCTGTTTGTGCCTACCTGTTTGTGCCAGCCTGTTTGTGTCTGCCTGTTTGTGCCTGCCTGTTTGTGCCAGCCTGTTTGTTCCTGCCTGTTTGTGTCTGCCTGTTTGTGCCAGCCTGTTTGTGCCTGCCTGTTTGTTCCTGCCTGTTTGTCTGCCTGTTTGTGCCTGCCTGTTTGTGCCAGCCTGTTTGTTCCTGCCTGTTTGTGTCTGCCTGTTTGTGTCTGCCTGTTTGTGCCTACCTGTTTGTGCCAGCCTGTTTGTGTCTGCCTGTTTGTGCCTGCCTGTTTGTGCCAGCCTGTTTGTTCCTGCCTGTTTGTGTCTGCCTGTTTGTGCCAGCCTGTTTGTTCCTGCCTGTTTGTTCCTGCCTGTTTGTCTGCCTGTTTGTGCCAGCCTGTTTGTGCCAGCCTGTTTGTGCCAGCCTGTTTGTGCCAGCCTGTGGCCTGTCCCGTGTTTCTTTTGAAAAGGTAACCTTCTTTTGCACATGTATGGTTTATCTCTGTTTGTGTTATGGCTTCTATTAGGTGTGTGAACTGGACCTCATCTTTAACTTTGAGAAGGCCTATTACATCCTGGATGAATTCCTGATGGGAGGAGAGGTTCTGGAAACTTCCAAAATAGATATTGGAGTAGCTATTGAGGATGCAGATGTACTTCAAGAGGTGCAGTGAATTGTAGATTTTGTGTATAATAATAGTAAGGCTAGTCACATGGGGTGTACCGCCGATATGGAAAAAGCTTCAAGAAGTCATTTTTCTGCTTTCTTCACAGACATTGGAAGAATACATGAGCAAACCAACCTACTGAGTTGTGTTGGATGTGTGGAAGATTGTACCTGTCTAAACCTGCTCAGAAATGTTGATGATGTGCTGACATTTTGTCATCTTTTAGAACGCATGTTTGAAAACTGTTGCAGGTAAATAAAGTTCACATTGTAGATCGATTTTTTTTAATGGATAAATCAGATATGCTGACACGGTGCCTTTTTAAATGCTCCATATTTATGAATGTATTGACTCTAAAATCTATTGTAACCAACATTGCAGTTTCCCTTTTGATTTAAATACTTGTGTTTTGTATTAATAAAGAGCTGTTTCAATATGTTGATATGTGCCAAGGCCAATACAAAACTTAATTACTAATTAAATATGAACGCTATTGTTAGATTGTGTTGGTTTCATTTTCATTGGTTTGTTTATTACTAAATTGCCTTGTGGAAAAGCCAGTTTAATCAAAATCTCTTGACAACAAATAAGTAAACACTACACAGTTAGGAAAAAATAAAGTCAATGCTTTATTTACCCAAAGTACCACGTCACGTGACCACACCTATAGGAATTAATTACGAAAAACAAGTGTGAGGAATCAAACACTGATTTGATCCGCGGTTGAAATGGAAGGTGGAAGGAAGTCAGGTGTAGGCTATAGGTTTAGTGGTTCAGGTTTTGCTAAACAATGAATCGATAGAATGACACATACTACCGAACCTAGTCACCAAAAACAAACATGAGCAATCTCTGCCCAGAGAAGACCAAATGAGTCGGCTGAACTTCCCGGAACCAACCAAAGGTTTGTTTGCGTTGTTCTATGTATTATCTTTTTTTTCAAAATACCTTTTTGGAATCCCTCTACAACAAAACAATATATATAATGTGTGTGTGTGTGTGTGTGTGTATATATACAGTGCCACCAGTAAGCATTCCCTAGCCCTGCGGTCGATCATTCTTCCTGGCTGCTTGGGCCCTGTGGGCTCAGGAAGCTCATCATTTTCATTAGCGCGTCGTCATCCATGATTTGTGTCTGGGCCGCTCCGCCCATGTCCTCCGCCGCTGACTGTCTTCTCCGCTGCTGCTGCTGCTGCTGCTGTGTCCCTCTGCCCGAGTCCATCTGATCAAAGTAGTCCTGCATGGCCTGCTCGAAGGAGCCCAGCGCGCCCCGTTCCTCGTCCGCGTCTCGCCAAACCGACCCGAAGGCGGATCGCTTCTGGCCCGTCTTTTTCTTGTGCATTGGCGCCGGATATTGGGCCAGAATCTTTGCCGCTAGGTACGTCGCCAGTTCGTCCTCGCCAACGTTGTCGCCGTAGCTCTCTTTTAATTTGTTTGGCGCAACGCGAATCTGTGACGGGGGGTATTTCTCCTGCCTTCTTGGCTGGGGCTGAAAGCGGGACTGTGAGACTTGGTACTGCGGTGGCCTCTTCAGGGGGGCGGGACTCTGGCTTCGTACGCCCGCTAACCCCAGGATGTTCAGGATCTCCTGCGTCCTTGCATCTTTGGGCATGGAACTGCTTTGCCGGTCTGGTGTGCGGTGCCTGTTGAACTGCCGGGATCCAAGGCTGGGTTGTCTCTGGGTGATTCTGTTGTGCGCCCTGGCTAACCCGCTGCTCTTAGGTGGCTTTGTGTTGCTCCTGCCTCCTGCCTGGAGCATAGCCAGCAGCTCTTCAGGGGGCACCTGGTATTTCTGGGAGAGTCGGATGAGCTGGTGCATGTCCTGTTGTGGGGTTCTGTTGTCCCAGTACTGGAACGGAGAAACCTTCCTCTCTGCCCTCTCTTTCTCCTCCTCCTCCTCCTCCTCCTCCTCCTCCTTCTCCTCCTCTATCTCTCTTTTTTCCTCCTCCTCGGTTTTTTCCAGAACTTTCAGAAGATAGTAGTCCACCAGGTTAGCCATGTCGTCTGCGTCTTCTGTAGGGCGGGCATCAGTGGACCTTTTAGCAGAGAGACCTTCTCCTTCCTGCTCTTCGTCCTTCGCCTCCTCCTCTGCCCCGTCGTCTTCGTCCTCGCCGTCGTCGCTGTAATCCAGGACCTGGCCGGCCTGGATTGGTTTGTTGCCCCTCTGCTCCTCCTCTTCCTCGTCTCCCTCCACCTCTTCCTCCTCTGCTCGCCGTAGTGGCGCCCAGTCGACCAGCCCTCTGGCAACGTCGTCGTACGCCAGACTCCTTGTGCTGAGCTCCTCCTTCTTTTGGCCTTCCTCACCTACCCCCCCCTCCTCCTCCTCCTCCTCCTCCTCCTCCTTCCCGCCACCTCCGTTGGCCATCCTCTCCACCTCGTCGAAGATGGACTGTAGCGTGGCCAGCTTCTGGGGCGTGTACTTCTCTCCCACACCCTCGCCAGTGCGCCTGACAAAGGGGGTGCCGCGTTCCCCACCCTCCCCACCCTCCCCCCCCTCCTCCTCCCCCTCCTCCTCCTCCCCCTCCCCCTCCTCCTCCTCCTCCTCCTCCTCCTCCTCCTTCTCATCTGCTGTCTCCTGTTTGTGCGTCCCCTCCTCTTCTTCCTTCTCGTCATCCTCAAACATCAGCTGTGGGGCCTCGTGGGACGGGGCTGCTCTCTCGCCCAGCCTGAGCCCTGCGCCGGTGCGGCCCCCCGCTGGGCGGTGGGCCGTGTTGGCGGGCTCTGTCTGCTCCAGGGCCCGCAGCACCGCCTGGAACCACTCCTGGGTCTTGTCACCCTGGTCGCGGTTGTCCTCCCCCTCCCACTCCTCCTCTCCCCCTCCCCCCGCTCCCCCCTTCCTCTGCCACCCCGGCCGCTCCTCCTGCCCCCCCCCAGGGGTCCGCTCCAGGGCCCCCGGGGTCAGCATGGCCCTGAGCGCCTGGGCGTTTTCCAGGAGGCCGCCGTCGTACTCCGGGGACTGGGGGGCCTTCGGGGGCCGGAGGGGGGGGGCGCCGCCTGTCCGGTGGCGGAGGTTCTCGATATGTCGCAGGGCTTTGAGCATGTCCTGGTCGGGGCCCCGGTGGGGGGCCTCCCCGGGGGGCTCGGCCTCGCTGCCCCTCAGTCTGTGGTCCCGGAAGGACGCCCCCTCGGCGCCATCCAAAGGAGCGAGGAGGAGGGGGAGGAGGAGGGGGGCTAGGCAGAGCAGCAGAGATCTCCCCGACGTGGGGGAGGAGTGTGACGACATGCTTTGGCCTGGAGGGAGAGACGAAGACAGGGTCAAAATGGAGGACGTCCAGACATGCTGACTGCAATAGTCGGGATGAGACGGAATTGAAATGCACGACTATCTATCAAAACATGGTTAACACTTTACAATAAGGATACACTCATTAACCATTAATTAACATTAGTTAATTATAAAAAGTGTTATTATAAGCATAGGGGTTAGGGTTAAGGTTAGGATTTGTGGGTTAGGGTTAGCGTTAACCCTAACCCTCACCCTATTAAATAATAACAATATTAAACAAATAACACACCATTACCTTAGTTAACATGAAAACCTTTAATAAACATGATTTCACCATTATTTAATGATAACTAGACCATTAATTAACTGTTAGTTAATTGTAAGTGAATGCTTATTACTGCATTAAACAATGCTAATTAATTGTTAATTAATGTACCCTGATGGTAAAATGTTACCCTAAAAAGGTCAAGAGGATTTGCCATTATGATATATTTTACTCGTGTTATTGCCTCTTTGGTGGGAGCGCTTTATTGCTCTGGGTTATGGGCTTTTCGCTAAAGTCCTCTCAACATTGCCAGCAACACGCTATCCTTATCCAATAGAAAATGTCTGTTTTGTCAAAAGAATATGTATCTATGATTTTTATATATTTTGTTGGGCTGGACCAAAGTAGTGGTGAAATAGCCGCAGACAAGGATTCCATGTGTGGATTGAAGCTGAGATTTCGTATCGCATATTTGCGCACAGCCTGTTGCTCATATGTTGAGGGTGAACAGGCATCTGTTGACTATTTGCTCCCAGCAGAAATAGCATGGGCATTCGGCTTGCGTGCAAATCTCATTAGTTGTTAAATTGCTGCTCTCTAGAGTGAGTCACAGCCCTGTTGTCTTGGAAACCCAATAGGGCTGATGCCTGGCGAAACGCAAACGCTCCCATGGCCATTGCGCCTACTACAGCGCGCCTAATGCAACCCCACAAACAACAAGATTTGAACACAGAAAAAGAAGAACGGCTGCGGATGAAATGAAACCACACACTAACCACTTCAAGATGTAGGCGATCGTTGTTTTCTAACTACAATTAAATTGCGGAATTTCCCTTAGTTAATAATCCTATCCATTTTTCTCTTTTTTTTTAATTCTTTATTTCAAGAGTCGGCCAAATCTATAATATATTTGCGTTAATAATAATAATAATAATAATACATTACAACAACAAACAAAGCAAAAAATGTGGCGATCATACCAGCCTTCATCGCATCCCAACCTCTGGAACAAAGCATCTTTACGATTTCAAGTCGAGCGAAATCGCCTGGGAATCCAACGAACACTGTCCCGACGCGGAGGGTTGGCAACGACAAAGGAGGGGAAAGAGCAGCCTTACCTGGTCCGAACTCGGGAGAAGCCTTGCGGCTGAGCTGAGCTTCCCTTTGGCGGGGATCGGTTTCAGCACGACGGACAGCTCCTCGTGCTATAAGAGCAGCCACCTGACTCGTGCGTCAGAGGGCTCCAGCATGCGCAGGACTCAAAACTCTCTGTCCCCAAACACATCAGCATACACGCACGCGCACACGCACGCACACACACACACACACGCATGCACTCAGGCACACACACGTGCGCACACACAGACACACACGCACTCACATAATAAAACACACACGCGCAAACAGTAGCCTACTTAATTAGAGCCTGCCTTCGAGTTATTAAATATTTTGATTACGATTCAGTATGAACAAGTAATGCATTTCTGGTTATTTAATCAACAGTTGATCGAGAATCGTGCGTATGTAGTCTTTTGTGGACAAAGACAATAAGGTTTAAGTCAAATTCGCTGTCTACATGAGCGTAAACAAATTGGACGTGATCGCAAACTCGTTCACGCCTGTTGCGCCATCTCTTGGCATATCTTCCAAATCATCAACATAGCGTTATGGGATAAAGAGATCCGTTCAGAAAAAAGAGTTTCGTGTCAGGTGTATTGCGACAAGATGGTGCTGGCTGAGCTGGGCGGACCGGGTCCAGGATGACTCACCGACCCGCTGAGGCACGGCGCGCTGGGCGGGGGTGATGAAGCAAAAACATACCAACTTTTAAACGGATCTTTGTGGTTGTGTGCGTGTGCTACTTCACTAACGACGTTATGTGTCGACTAAATGTCGTGCGCCACGGATCTCCTTCGTCTGTCGGACAGCTTTGCTATCTCGGATCTTTCATTCATGAGTTGTTCAATGAAAACCTCGTTACATAACCCAAGGCTTAATCAAAGAGTGTATTTTTCAGCCTGTAATACGCAATAATTAAGATTTACAGAGAGACAGAGAAATGGTTTTCTGCATCAAACACAAAATACTCGTTGAGACAATACCATGCATTATTGATGCCTTACTGTTGAACCCTTTTAAATCACAGAAATACAAATGAACTATCAGGTCTGATCCTGGCATCAGTGAAACCACAGCCTTGAATCTACTTTGAGCTCTCGCCAGGGGACCAGAGGAAAGGAAACCAGGACAAAATGGTTGATTTTAAACTCCTCTCTTCCTTAGGCTACTCACACACACGCACACACACACACACACACACATACACACACACACACAAGCACGCGCACACACACGCACACACACACACACATACACACACACACAAGCACGCGCACACACACACACACACACAAGCACGCGCACACACACACACGCAGGCACGCACACACACACACACACACAAGCACGCACACACACACATACACACACATACACACACACACACACACACACACACACACACACAAACGTGTGTGCACGACTAAGAAAGACAGATAAAGCCTAGACTTTTCTACCTAATTGCTTGTGGGTTTTGCATGTGGAAGGTTTACTGGTAAACAGAAACCAATTACTGCTACACCCCCCCCCCCCCCCCCCCCTCCACCCCATCCCATCCCCTTCCTCAACGCCACACACCACCCTAACCACACCACATTATCTCCACTTGAATCCTCCAGCCTGGCCTCCAACCTGAACCACAGAACAGGTCCTTTGTACAGGTCGTCCAAAACGACCCATGCAAATGTTTTAGCCCCCTGCTCTAGAAACAGCAGTACGCCACAATGTCAAGGTTCTGGCTGCCAAAACAAAATGGAGGACAATCATTTCATTCTCAGTGGAAAATGTGATATTTTAAGATAGTTTCAGCATAAAAAATGTTTTTGATAACATTTCTAGTAATAAATGTGAATAAAAGTGAATGCATATGTTTAGTTTGTTAGTTAATGCAACGTTTTCTGTCATTGCCGTGGTGATTCACATGGACGCTGCTGTCCCTGAAAGCTTGCATGTTGTTTGAATCTATGTCTTTGCGTTGTGTAGTCATCTGAGCTGTTGTGTTCAGCGCTATTTTGTGTAACTGATGATGTTCTTTAAAAAAAACAAAAAGAGAGATTAGAGGGGGACCCAGGGATGACATTTCTTCTTCTTTGGGACAGACTTGGACGATGTGTTTTGGTGGAGCAACCCAGAAGTTTACGTTCTCTTTGCTTCGGCCCGAAAAACCATTCCAAAGCAAAGCCAGTCATTTTGTACTCCTCCTCTTCTCCTCTTTTTGTTCCCCGCTGGAGTCTGCACCTCATCCATTACCCCTGGTGGCCACTGGCCTTGCGGGAACAATGGGGAGAGAGATTCCCAGAGAAAGAGAAGGAGGGATATGCTGTGAACCCTCCCCACTGTCTGACGTCAGAGTCTCTTTTTGCTAATCAATGTGTGTGTATGTGTGTGTGGGGGCGGGGGTGTGTGTGTGTGAGTGCGCACATGCATGTATGAGTGTGTGTGCATGCACGTGCTTCTGTGGTGAGTGTTTACGTGTGTGTGTGTGTGTATGTGTGTGTGTGGGTGTGTGTGTGCACGTGTGTGTGGGTGTGTGTGTGTATGTGCATGCCCTTTACCCTTGTGAAATGGCAGAGGTGAGCGTCTCTATGGGTTGGTTAACAGCAGTACGGCAGAGATCAGGAATGTTTTCCTTGCATGTGTCACCTGTATAAATGAAGTAAGACAGCTTGATATGGAGGCTATAGTCTTCCAGTTGAGTCCCTCACACCTCCCAGGGACATTTAAATTAAATGTATTAAATTAAGACCATTTTCTAATGTTACTCAATAGACACATTACATTTCCATTAGAAGTAAGCTGCCACCCCTGGTGTTGATTCTGATTTGATAACACAACTTTCTCATCTCATCTTTCATAATGTTCTCCCATGTATTAAATCTCTACTGGCATGGTTCTGAAAAGGAGGGCCCATTTTGATCAACAAACTAGAAGCCTGAGCACTGCAGTATGACTCATCTAACCATACGCACAACACACAGAAACCCACACAACACACAGACACACAACACACAGACACACAACACAGACATCACACAGACAAACGACACACACAACACAGACAACACACAGCCACACAGACACACACCACACACAGAGGACACAGACACACAACACAGTCATCACACAGACAAACGACACACACAACACAGACATCACACAGACACACAACACATAGACACACAACACATAGACACACAACACAGATATAGCACACAGACACACAACACACACACAACACAAAGACCCACAATACACACATAACACACACATAGCACACAGACACACAACACACACAACACAAAGACCCACAACACACACACAACACACAGACACACAACACATGCACAACACAGACCATATACAGACATACAACACAAACAGAACACACAGACACACAACACACAGACAACACACAGACGCACAACACACAGACAACACACAGACACATACAGACACACAACACACAGACCCACAACACACACACAACACACAGACACACAACACATGCACAACACAGACCATATACAGACATACAACACAAACAGAATACACAGACACACAACACACAGACAACACACATACGCACAACACACAGACACATATAGACACACAACACACACTCAACACACAGAGACACAACACACAGACACAGACAGACACACAACACACAGACAACACACAGACACAACACACAGACACAGACATACACACAACACACAGACAACACACAGACACAACACACAGACAACACACAGAGACACAACACACAGACAATTAAGGAGTATACCCACTGCCAATTGAATTTGAAGCTAATGTTATTTGTCCCAGTAAGGTAACACACGGAGCAAATGGTGAAGCACAATGCATTGTTCTCCTGAATACATCAATTTATAATAAGGCTATAATACCACTACGGTATATATTTACTAAATCATAGTTATATTTGTATTATTATGTTACTTTACGTGGGTGTTTGTTCATAATTCACAAATAACAAATGAATGATGCAAAATGGTGTAAATTGTGTGTTTCTCTTCTTTTAACCCTTGCAGCCTGAACCACGATGCATTATGAATCAACCATTTATCATTTGAAAGACGCTTTAATACACCTGGTAGAAATTACGATCACCATCTTTACACACAAAGACACTTCATAACTTTGTAACAATGTAATTTGGTGTAATCTAACAATATAGAGCTGACAATGCCCATGAAAGAGAGACTAACAACGTTGACAACAACTAACGTGTAAATGGAGGATATTATTCAGATAAACAACGAAGCAAATAAAGAATATATATATGTATATATTTATATATTTAGAGTTAAAGGGGATGTCTTCTCTGCCTTTAATAGTCCTTGTTTTTCATGAAGATTATTGGATCATGCCAACGTCACTTGAAGATTGCTTTCAGTATCTATTCCTGGCCTCTGCTGTCACTATATATCACCCAGTAACAGGGGTCTGTCAGGCCCACACTACAACGGTGCATGATCTTTCTTCTCCGTTTCCCCTCATTTACGCCATGACTTCCTGACTCTCACTCCCGCTGTCCCCTGGACTTTATCTGCATCCCCCCCCCCCCTCCCCCCCCCAAGCCTCAAGGAAATACATTGAAGCGACAGGAAGGATAAACAGTGCACAAGAACAGGGAACTAGCTAAGAGTCAACACATGTTCTTTACTGTGCAGGATTTATAGCGTTCTGTGTTTATCGACCAAGTCGTGCAACGTTGATTCGTCGCCCATCATATCTTTCATGCATCGGCTCCAAACACCCTCATCTTCTCTGCTCCTTGTCTTGTGCTCCTGTCTGCGCCGTCTGACCGGCGTGGAAACAAAAGACAGCATATGTCCCCGTGGTCCTCTAAATCAAGAGCCAAAGACAGACATGATCAGAGTTGAATGCTTGTGCAGAGTGAAGGACAATACACTATGTGTTTGTTCCCTGGTCCTTCTGCACAGATAAATCCTCTGCACAAACAAACACACACACACACACACACACACACACACACACACACACACACACACACACATCACAAACACACAAACAGCAACCTCCCCCAACTGCTCCTGCATCTTCTGAGATAACACACCCTTCCTGGTGTGAGACTTTGTACTGTGTGTGCTTGTCAGTGTATGTGTGTGTGTGTGTGTGTGTGTGTGTGTGTGTCTGTCTGTCTGTCTGTGTGTGTGTTTGTGTGTGTATGTATGTGTTAGAGCGGGGGGGGGGGGGGGGGGTAGGGTGGGGTGGGATTTCGTAAACATGAAACATCACATTATGATTTAATAATACAGTGCAGACAGGAAGGAAATGAGTGGGTGGATTGCGGGGAATTAAGAGGAAACAAGAGGAAGAAGGATTGAGTGTAAACCTTGCCCAAATGAGATCATTTACCCAGAAAAGAACTTCATCTGTTGCACTCACACACAAAGACACCGTCAGCTCCCACAGTGTGAGATGGGGCTCCATTGATTTATGAATCCTTTATTTATTTATTTTTGTATTTTCCTTTCCATTCTGGTATGAGTATGACCCAGTGCTGGTATCCGTGGGTCAGCGTTATTGATCCGCTCCTGAACCTCAGAACTCCCAGCACACGCAGGCCTCCTAAATCATTTATGAGTGGCTCTTCCTCGTACCCCCCCCTACTGGCTCACTGGCAGGGAGACATGCAGAGGAAACCAAAACGCCGTTGCTTCATTTGAAAGCGCTTGATCCCATGTTAGATGAGACGGGCACTTTATTAATCCTCCATCGGGAAAATGAACGTAACAGCAGCAGACATAAAACGAAATATCAATGTAAAAGTATGCGTCAAGTCACAAAATAATAACAAATACAAAAAATACAAAAGTGATTGTATTTATAGTATTATATGTTCAACAATAATAATACAGTGCAGTGCAAAACCTATTGTATGTGTAAATGGTAACAGGAGGACCTATGCAAAGAGACACATGGCGTCTTAAATAAGTCTTATCTAAGTAGAGCAGTCCTTTACCTAAGAAGTAACAAATTTATTGCATTTAGGAACAACATAACACACAGGAACAGACACTAATGATAAAGAAACCACATTGACCACCAACACAGCTGAATATTTAACAATTAAACAATTAGGGCAGGCGAAATAATGAACCATAATGAGATACTGAATGAAGATGGTGGCACTAAGGAGGATGATGCCGCCACTAGCATAGACAAACATACATAGATGCTGCATTGGCCTTTGGATTGTATGTCGACGTTGCTGCCATATTGGAGAGAAAAAGACTGGCTTGTAAACAAATACATGCAAACAGGGGACAGGCCTTCTTTTTGGAAAAACAGCATTGCAATGTTTACCTTTCTCAACCGATTTCAATTTATATAAATACATATATGTATATATAATAGGATGTAATATGAATACAAAAACATCTCATTGGAAGCGGATGAGAAATATAAACGCTATAGTGCTTCTTGTCCAGAAACACCGCAGCTCCAACGTTTGCCTCTCAGTCCTGGTCCATGTCTATGGCCAACAGGGCAGGGTGTATGGTAATGATTCCAGGGTCTAGGGGAACATTTACATTAAGTACGGGATGCATTATTGTAATGTTGGATTGGCACATCCTTTGGTTTGAATGATAAATGGTGGACCTTGTATTTCCGAGACCATGTAGCAGAGAGGGCTGATGGACAGTTATCTCTGTGACCTTTCTAGACGACCAATCTCTGCCTGTTCCCTGAGTCTGCTGCCCTACAAACACGTGGTCAATTTAGCCTGTTCCCTGAGTCTGCAGCCCTACAAACACATGGTCAGTTTAGCCTGTTCCCTGAGTCTGCTGCCCTACAAACACATGGTCAGTTTAGCCTGTTCCCTGAGTCTGCTGCCCTACAAACACGTGGTCAGTTTAGCCTGTTCCCTGAGTCTGCTGCCCCACAAACACGTGGTCAGTTTAGCCTGTTCCCTGAGTCTGCTGCCCTACAAACACATGGTCGGTTTAGCCTGACACATTAGCCAGGCCTGTTAGCGTGCGTTTTGTATCCTATGGACCATGTAGGCCTGTTAGCGTGCGTTTTGTATCCTATGGACCATGTAGGCCTGTTAGCGTGCGTTTTGTATCCTATGGACCATGTAGGCCTGTTAGCGTGCGTTTTGTATCCTATGGACCATGTAGGCCTGTTAGCGTGCGTTTTGTATCCTATGGACCATGTAGGCCTGTTAGCGTGCGTTTTGTATCATATGGACCATGTAGGCCTGTTAGCATGCGTTTTGTATCATATGGACCATGTAGGCCTGTTAGCATGCGTTTTGTATCCTATGGACCATGTAGGCCTGTTAGCATGTGTTTTGTATCACATGGACCATGTAGACCTGTCAGCATGTGTTTTGTATCACATGGACCATGTAGGCCTGTTAGCATGTGTTTTGTATCACATGGACCATGTAGGCCTGTTAGCATGTGTTTTGTATCACATGGACCATGTAGGCCTGTTAGCATGTGTTTTGTATCACATGGACCATGTAGGCCTGTTAGCATGTGTTTTGTATCACACAGACCATGTAGGCCTGTTAGCATGTGTTTTGTATCACACGGACCATGTAGGCCTGTTAGCATGTGTTTTGTATCACATGGACCATGTAGGCCTGTTAGCATGTGTTTTGTATCACACGGACCATGTAGGCCTGTTAGCATGTGTTTTGTATCATATGGACCATGTAGGCCTGTTAGCATGTGTTTTGTATCCTATGGACCATGTAGGCCTGTTAGCATGTGTTTTGTATCATATGGACCATGTAGGCCTGTTAGCATGTGTTTTGTATCCTATGGACCATGTAGGCCTGTTAGCATGTGTTTTGTATCATATGGACCATGTAGGCCTGTTAGCATGTGTTTTGTATCACATGGACCATGTAGGCCTGTTAGCATGTGTTTTGTATCACATGGACCATGTAGGCCTGTTAGCATGTGTTTTGTATCACATGGACCATGTAGGCCTGTTAGCATGTACATGTGGTATTTCTATAATGACAGAAGTTCTGTGGGAACAAGGCAGGAAGCAGCTTCTCTTATAAGGCAACTGAGTGTAGTCCGTATATTTAACATTCATTTTGGGCTATTTACTTATATTTCTATTCATTTCTTTCTCCCAGTGAGCACATGGTGTCTGTAACAAAACCACCATCACCATCACGGTCTCATCTGTCTCATTCTCATCTGTGCTTTTAATATGAGTAAAAAATAACCAGAGAAATAACGCAAAATGCTGTGATTGGGCGCATAACAAGCAGTCCAAAAGCCAATACAAATGAACTATTTTACATTTAGATAGGCTCAAATTACATTTTGATTATTTAAAATCTTCTTCCCATAAAAACTCAAACAATCCATGTTTCTACGTACAGTTCGGCATCTCAGTGGAACGCTTGGATCACTGCTGCTGAAACAAGGTGGACTAAATGGCTAAACATGAGAGCGAGAGGGAGAGAGAGGTGTGTGTGTGTGTGTGTGTGTGTGTGTGTGTGTGTGTGTGTGTGTGTGGGCAAATAGAAGGAGTTAGTAGATTGGGAGAGAGGAACATGAGGTTGTAAAGCCAGAGTGACTCATAGATCAGACTTTGCTTGTGTGCAGTCATCAGGATCACCTCATTATGAAACATATTAATCACCCTTTTTTTCACATACATTCTTTTTTATTATGTTACATAGTTAAATAGTTAATCATGAGAATGTAATTCTAATTTGATGTCGTTACTTATGGGAGATCTTGATAAACCATGACTCTTTCCTCTCCAACATAGGACAAGATGGCTCACATACACAGACACAGATACACACACACACACACACTGCTGATATTGACTGTATTGTCTCACAAGCTCCTTGCCAGCCGCTCCCTACCATTGAGGCTCAGAGTAAACAGCTAGACACGAGAGGCAGCATTTGATTGGCCGATGAGCTCCCCTGAGGAGCAGGCAGGTGAGCTGTGGATAGATTGCTCTTGTTCTCAGGACAGCCTGAAGGCCTTTCCCCTCCACCTGGACACATGCTGCAGGGGAACATCTCAAAGCAGATGGACCAGACTGTACCAACATAGAAAGCATCATGGTTGTGAGTGGTTGTAGCCTGCACGCTACGTGGTGTTGTTGTAGCATTTGGTTGATGTCCCATGACTCGTGTCGACTCGTGTCTGATTCTATTTCGAGTGTTATCCACACTTTGATTTAAAATGCTCTAGTAGGCGATGTCAGTTCCCACGACTCGCCAGACTATGGGGATGATAGGAAAGTCCATAAGGACATGCAACTAGTTTCCTTAAGGTAATAGATCTGGAAGCCCTGAAATGAAATGAACTACGGCCAGCAAGCAAAGAAATAACATACAGCCGATCTATCTGCCACAGAGAATGCCAAAGAAAACCATTACAATGGGCTTTTAATAAAGTGCTTCATGTCAGAACATAGGAAATAATTATTAAAGATTCAAATCTAAAATGATACCGATTTCTCTTAAAATGCCAAAACGGAAGGAATTAAACCTGAATTATTCCTATGTTTTGGACTTTAAATGTACAACAAAGAAAACGTCAAAAACGTAAAAGGGAAAGTAAAAGAATCGCATGACACACAAAGGAAGGAAGATGTCGCGGGGGCAGTACGTGGAGAATAACACATCCATTTCTAATAACACTAATCTTCTTCGCCATGAAGACGTGTATGCTACAGCAACAGTGGAACTGATAGTGACAAGTATGCGACCATTGCTTCTAGCAGGCGAAACTGACTAATTGAGGGTGTGAATCTGTAGGTGTGTGTGTGTGTGTGTGTGTGTGTGTGTGTGTGTGTGTGTGTGTGTGTGTGTGTGTGTGTGTGTGTGTGTGTGTGTGTGTGTGTGTGTGTGTGTGTGTGTGTGTGTGTGAGAAAGCTGTACTAGCAAATGACTTTGGATGCTCGTTAAAAATGCAAACGCATAAAAGCATATAAAATGTGGCGTGAGTGAGACTTTATTTCTGGGGGAAGATATGTGTCAGAGTGATGATTTTAAAACATGTCTTGCTGTTTATCCTCAGGTAAATAACAAAGGTGTTGTTTTTAGAGGTTGGTTCTAAGAGATATGTTACAGTGCTTTGGGACATTGTTTGTCTAGATGTGTGTGTGGGAGTGTGTGTGGATGGTGGCTGGTTTAAGCAGCCTCACCTGGCCCGAGTCAGACTGATTAGAGTCTGGGGCTGGGTGAGGCTGCACACCTGTTGCACATTGAGCAATCAGTGAGCACAGGTTAAACCAGCCATCACCGCACACACTCAGGGAGAGATCTCCTACATGGCAGCATGGAGCACCAGCTGCATGCCTCACTCTATGCAACCTTTACAATAAACCGGTTCAACATCACCACCCTGTGTCCATTCGTTTGGAGGATCCCGAGGAAAGTCACCTAGGTGGAGTGGGAAAAGCCACCTAGGTGATGTGTAGTATTGGACTTTACTACAGTGTGCTTCTACCTGTGAACAAGATACACAAGATATACAGCATTTCAATCACTATTTCAAACATATCTTCCTGCTACACTTAAATTATGGTATTTTATATCTTATCTATATTATGCTTTATCCATTAGAATTGACGAACTAATCCATGCTGGAGTGTACTCATATGGTTAAATAAGTGGATCATTCCTCGTTACTGTGGTTGAGGACATCTCATCAGACTCTGTCCTCTGAGGGGTGCAGTGGCTCTCCTGACTGTGGCCCCGTCCAGGCATGGCAGGACCCACACACTTCTCTCACCACCCACAAGCTGGCACCTTTGAACTACAGTCTGTTCCCTCCTCGCTTTAGCTCTCTCTCTCTCTCTCTCTCTCTCTCTCTCTCTCTCTCTCTCTCTCTCTCTCTCTCTCTCTCTCTCTCTCTCTCTCTCTCTCTCTCTCTCTCTCTCTCTCTCTCTCTCTCTCTCTCTGGACGCAAACACACACACACACACACAATTATTGTCCCTCCACTTCCCCCTTGACTAAAAATACTCTGGTGGGTGAGTCATCATCCACTGCGTCTCTTTCCTTTCTCATCCTCGTCATCCATCACTCACGCACTCTCTCTCTTCCCCTGCTCTCTCTCTTGCTCTTCTCCTCAACCTTTCTCTCCCCCCCTTGCTCTCTATCTTCTCCCCCTCCTCTTTCAATTATTTCATTCAACTCCCCTTTCTCTCTCTCTCTCCTCTCTCCCTCTCCCCATTCTCTCTCTTCTCTTCCTCCTCTCTCTCTTTCTCTCCTACACTGCTTTTCTCTCTCTCTTCTCCTCTGTGCTCTCTCCCCCTCTCGCTCTCTCTCTTTGTCACCCTTTTACCACTCAGTGACCCACCCACTCAGTCTCATGTGCACATGATTCCATATCCTGTTCTATAATTGGATGTGCTTGCATCCCAACTTTCCGGGACACCGGTTGCACACACAGTCGCATCAGATACCTGTTGCTGTCATTCACGCTGAACGGCCAAAAAGGTCACGGGACAGCCCTGGTGTTGTGGAGTCTTTGAAGGACAGTGGTCAGGAATTCCAGGCACCTGTTAACAGAACAACAACCTGCATTCAGTTGATCGACATATTCGGTTCCTGCTGAATGAGGAGGGAACCTAATGTGTCCTATTTGAACAGAGACTATCACATCACACACATCTATGTCCTCCTTGTTCGTGAACTGACATTCATCATGGCACACCGTCATATCTGACATTTATCACTGTCTCCTGTCTTTGCTCATTTCCATGAATGGCTTCCTGACTGGGTCAGCAACACACATCATCAGCAGAGTCTGGGCCTTAAATAGAATCCCTCTCCTGCTCCTATTATTTGGAGCTAAATCCCTGGAGCTCGTGGTGCTGTACTCATTACCTGAAGCTAAACAGAGGGTCGCTAGTTTCGAGAAGGCGACACATGTGAACTGATGGACAGTTGTTACATTGATCAAGGGCCAGTTGGTGTGTGTTTGTGTTTGTGTGTATAGGGGAGGGGTGGGGTGGGGGTGAGGTAGTCACTTGCTATGGACCAATTTGCTATTCATTGGCAGGACAGGTGTGTTTAAATGGCAAATAGAGAGCGATACCCGTTGGGCCAGACACATAGCTGCAAGCGTTCCGGGTTCAGATGCTAAATACGACCCTCCAGCTGAGAGAGCAGGTCCTGCCTCCTCGGGAGGGCCCATGGCTCTCCGTCGAGGAGCCTGTACAGCCTGGGGAACCAAAGTCTTCCTGGCCTATAAGGGGCAACCAGCAGCAGTCTGGGGCTGCCCTGTGGGACTCTGTGTAGTGTGGAGGGGGGATTGGTGGAAAGGCATAAAGAAGGCTGCTCGGTCAAGGATGGACCAGAGCATCCTGCCCCAGTGGGCTGGTTGTCTCCCTCAGGGAAAACCAAAGCGGGCACTGCGTCGAGGCTTCTGACACATAGAGGTCTACCTCTGCCTTGCCATACCTCTGCCAGATTGTGTCTACAACCTCAGGGTGGAGTCTCCACTTCCCTGAAGGAGGCCCCTGGCGGGAGAGAAGGTCTGCTACATCGTTCTGCAGCCTCGGGAGGTAGATGGCCCTGAGGCTTGCCGGGTGAGGAAAGGCCCAAAAAAGGATCTGCCGTGCC
This sequence comes from Lota lota, assembly GCA_026745465.1. Lineage (NCBI taxonomy): Eukaryota > Metazoa > Chordata > Actinopteri > Gadiformes > Lotidae > Lota > Lota lota. The sequence goes on from JACYXH010000719.1 coordinate 1,034,641, forward strand.
ACCCACAGAGACTGGGCGGATCTGGTTACCCCCCTGGTGGTTTACATGAAAGAAGGCCGAGATGTTGTCTGACCGAATGAGGACATGCCTGCCCCTCAGGAAGGCCAAAGAATGCCTGAACACCAGGAATATGGTGTGAAGTTCCAGCACATATATATGCTCCTGCCTCTGCTGTGCGCTCCACAGCCCCCTCACCATCCTGTGCCACCATACCGATCCCCAACCAGAGGCGTCTATTACTACCACCTATCGACGGGAGGGGATCACTTCTAGGGAAACACCCATGGTCAAATATGCCCTGCTCCTCCATTGCCGGAGTATGAGGTGGCACTGCCCGGACACCCTGACCCTCCTGTGCCTGTGTCGCCTGGGGTCCAACTGTAGTCCATTCATCCACACCTGGTGGGGACGCAGCTGTAGGAGGCCCAGCGGTACCACTGCTGAGGCCACTGTTAGCATGCCTGTCAGCCTGAGGAAGAGGCTGTACGGCAACTTCCTGCCCTTCTGAAATCAAACGAGAAGACCGAGCATGTCGTCTACCCGCCACAATGACGGGGAGGCAATCATCTGCCGGTAGTCCAATGCCATCCCAAGGAACCCAAGGGGTGTGAGGGAGCTCTTGCTGTAGTTGACCGTGAGACCCAGCTGTGTCACGTGAGAAAGGAGAGCTGCTGTATCGTGGACTGCTCTCTGCCGGGTCCAGGCACAGACAAGCCAGTCGTCCAGGTAAGGAAGAACGCGAAGGCCCTTGGCCTACATCGGGGACAGAGATTCCCACATGCATCTTGTGAAGACCCGAGGGGCTAAAGAAAGCCAGAACGGGAGCACCTTGAATTGAAAGACCTGGCCTTCGCATGCAAACCGCAGGAACTGCCTGTGCCGCCGCACCACGGGAATATGGAAGTATGCAACCTTCAAGTCTATTGACGTGAACCGGTGTCCTGGCGTAATCGCCTGGAGGACCTCTGGTGTGCGCAGCATGTGGAAGGGTAAAACCTTTAGAAACTGGTTTAGCCCTCTTAAGTCGAGGATCGGGTGGAACCCGCCGTCCTTCTTGAGGATTAGGATATCCGCTGGTCTACCCGCTCTATGGCGTCCTTTGATAGGAGGGCAGAGATCGCTCGCCTGAGGGCTAGGGATCTCACGGGATCTCTGACCACCATTTCTTTGATCCCGCCGAAAATCGGGGGTCGGCGTTGGAACTGTATATTGTACCCATGGGATAGGGTGGTCACCACCCAAGAGTCTGATGCATGGATCACCCAGCAGCTGAGGTGCTGCAGGCAGACGCGTCCGACCGCCAGCTGCTTGGTCTCAGGCCCTCCTCCCCTGGCCCCTAGGGCCCCTAGGGCCCCTGGGGGCATGCTAGCGCTATGTGCATTCCTGACTGCGCCCTAAGCCGGCCAGCCTCGGAACCGGCTCTGGAGCCCTGCGCCACCCCCCGCTCTGAATTAGAATACGTTGTCTGGGAGGCGGGCCCCGCCTCCTCCTGCTCTGCCCCCACATCCTCAAAATAACTGCAGGTGAACAGAACACAAATGGGACCCCGACATCTCCAGACACGGAGCGATACCAAGCCCACCGTTCTATCAGTCTATGGGCGCAATAATCTCCGAGCCGGCTACCTTACGGTCTCTGAGTGGGGAACACTCTTAAGCCGAAGCCAGCTGTTTCTCCGGTCTGCGGAGAAACACTATCAAAGCCCACCGCTCTGGGCGTTAATAATATAATACCCGGGTGTCGCAACCAACCCCCGTTGTCTCAAAATAAGCCACTTACCTGAGCCGGGGCTAGCCCAATGCTAGCGCCGACCAGCACCGCCACCGTCAGCTTGGTGGTCAAACAAGAACCGGCACGAGCCGCCGTTCTGCCAAATAATAATAAATAATAATGAATCGCAACTGGTTTGGCAATGTCGCAGCCTCTGGAGGACGAATGATCCGAAGCCCCAACCTTCTGGTTGCGAGGCTTCTAGCGCGAAGAGCCAGAGTTTGTTTTCGAATTGTTTTGTTTACGTTTCAACCTGCAAACGCGAAATCCTGCGAGAAGAGAGAAGGGACACACTTCAGGATGACGGGGGCATTTATGCTATTGGGCGGTTAGCGCCCTACGTCATCCAGGGTCACAACGTGACTACGTTGGTATGCACACTGGACCTGCGCGTGCGCGAGAGGGATACATGCAGTGCTAAAGCACTGCCTCTGGCAGTCAGTAGGAATGAAACAGAACCATGTGAGGAGGTAGAGATAGTTTGGCCTTGGTGGTGAACCGTCAGTGGCAGCTCGTTAGTGGGGGGTCTTTACGACACCTCCCACTGAGTTCAACCAAGTTCTGGGACTGCCTATACTGAATAATAAGACGAATAATAACACTAACATGAATATTACTCCCTATGAGCCCTCCTGATGAGCTATACCCAGAATCCACACGCACACACACACACACACGCACACACACGCTGGCACAAACACACGTGTAGCCAATCCCCAGGCATTGTCCCACGTCATCTGAGCAGACGGAGCGTAACAAGGGCAATAAACTGGGCATGAGGCACCCATGCGTCTGCACCGATCACTGGAGTGCGTGTTCTGCTGTCCAGCTTGGCGTGTGGTGGTGATCCTCCACCAGCAACACACAGGGAAATTAGCAGCTGCTTTAGCTCCAGGTTTCCATGGCGACGCTCATTAGGCAAAAAGGATGAAACAGAGGCGCTCCTGGCGGGCTGCGGTGTCTCCGTTGGAAGGCTGCGCCCTTGATCGCTGTGGACCACGGCAGTGACGTTCATGTGAACCCGTTTGTTGTGCTGGGGGTCAACAGCAAACCCAGGGACCCAATGAAATACTGTCGTCAATCCACCCACGGACTGGAGTCTGAGTATGTGTGCAGAGCCCTGACAAGTGTAGGTACACGTGGCGTTTACAGTAGATAAAATGAGCTCCAGTGAGCAATGCGCTAACAGCTTAGAGGCCTATGATAAGCAGGTTACTTACTATTGGAGAGCTAGCGTCAACTCCAAATATTAGGATTCTTTCCTTTGGCACTTAAGACGTAATAGACCCACAGGCCCGGGTAGAAGACTAATGTTCACTCGTTTAGTCTGTTGCCCACGCCCTGACTGCTAGATGAAAGTAGCAGACACATAGTTAGTGTTATGAGTGACATTAGTGTTTGTCCTACGATGACACCCCTCTGCAAAGGGTCTGTTGGCTTCCCTTGTGGACCCAGGGTCTGGGGGTGAGGTGTGAGCAGGAAGAGGGTGAGTGGCGGGCCCAGTTAGCTGTGTACAGGCTAGCCTGCCAAGATGCCATGCAACAACGTCTTCATTTGGCTATTACCTTTATTAGCCTACTAACTGTAAATTAACAAGACGCCCGTTGCATTTATTGGGAGATCAATAAACGTTTCAGAATGACCACATAAAAGTAAATATAAAACATAATAATAATGATGTTATATAGTAATATAGTATGAATAGTAGCAGTAGAACCGTGAGTTTTACTCAGTACTCATTCTAAAACCTGGATGCCAATCTATAAAGTAATAATGCAGCAGGCGTTTGCAGAGACTGTAGCAATAAGAGCTAGTACCTTTTGTACTTAAATACCAACGCCAAAATATTTCTCAAATGATTGCTTTCCAGATACTAGGCCTTTGAGAAATGATTTCCGAGAAAACCATTTTGATTAACGAAGTAGGCCAACTTTTATTATTCTTACAGACCACCATCCACATGTGGAGATTTGTCTCCACATGTGGATGGTCACCAAAACCGCCAATGTTACGAAGAGCAGGAAGGAAAGGGAGGCAGCGGGACCCAGCCAGACGAGCGCTGGGCGGAGGAGGAGAGGGAAGGAGATGACTCATTTCCAGTCTCATTAATTGTGTAGAGCTCAGCAAGGAAGTAGCCCCCTCCCCCGACCCCCACTGGAGGAGGCCCCGCCCCCCGCTGGAGGGGGCTAATGGCGAACATCCTGCTGCTGCTCGGCTAGACCCCCCCCCCCCCCCCACAACCCCCCCCAACCGCACGCTGCGACGTGTTCACTCCTTCATGTTTTTCTGTCTTGTTTTTGGAGTCTTCCTATGTAAACAAAACACTCACTGGCTCTCTCTCTCACACACAAACACACACACACACACACACAGGTATACATACACACACATGCGCATACATACACACACGCAGGCATACATACACACACACACACACACACAGGTATACATACACACACATGCGCATACATACACACACGCAGGCATACATACACACACACACACACACACACACAGGTGTACATACACACACATGTGCATACATACGCACACGCAGGCATACATACACACACACACACACAGGTATACATACACACACATGCGCATACATGCACACACGCAGGCATACATACACACACACACACACACACACACACACAGGTATACACACACACATGCACATACACACACAAACACGCATATACACACACACAGTATCCTATAATAAGGACACGGGTGGATCATTTTGGGAGGACAGCAAATGCACCCCTCTTAGGGCTCCACCTTCTAGGCATGCATACATCACTATTTCTATTGATTCTGACGCATGCGGCTTCAGATACGTGACATGTAGGATCAGGTGGGGGCTGGGAACAATGCCATGGATGCCTGCAGGTAGACTGCAGAGATTGGGAGCCAAAGCCAGTACCGTCCATGTGAGAGGAGGACCACCCGAGACACACCATCCTGCCCACCACTGTCACATACATTAAACATACAACGGCCCTTAACACTGAGCAGGAAATGATCTGGCTCCCATTCTGTCACTGTGTCCCAGTGCCTCCAGAGAGACAAACAAAATGAAGGCTGAGTGAGGAGAAAGAGATGCGGTGGTGGTGGTGGTGGTGGGGGGGGGGGGGGGGGGGGGGGGGTGTGGGGGGTGGAGTAGTAACAGTTCATTAAATGAGACGTTCCAGAGCATGTTAGCGCCGCTGAGACCCAATCTGAAGAGTTATAAAGCGTATGCGTTGTTGTGTTTGTGGAGCTGTGGGCCTCGCTGTGAGCTGCAGCTCTCCAGCACGTCTGTCAGTAGCACACTGGGGGGGGGGGGGGGGGATATAGTTCCTGTGTCTGGGTGTCCCCACCCTGTCCTCCCCTCCCATCTTCCTAATGACCGATTTATTCCAGGGCTTTCCATCATCGGAGTGGTCGAGGTTGGAATACACAGCCGGGCCTTCATGGTTACAACTAGGACAGTTATTCTATTCATATCCAGTTAAACTGGTATTGGTACTTGTGTGTCCGGTTTTCCATTCGGCTCCTGGTTTAAATAGAACACCCTTAATTCAGAAAGCTATTAAAAAATAGACACGTGCGTCTGCTGCAGTTTATTCTTATTTATCTAATTATTAATTATCAGTGTTGCTCAAATCTTAGCCCATATTGTGTTATTCGGTGTATCGCATTGAGTGAACCCCAAATGGTCCATCCACATAATAATCTCTTGCTGCATCTGTTGATTTGCGCGCACACGGGAACTGTAAATAGTGCACGGATACCCTCTACTGGTGCAACAAGTACTGCAACCCGTGGACCACGTACGTTGGCAGAAAAAACAAACATCGACGTCACTTACAGCCATTTATTATCATTGATCTGAAATATTAAGACTGTTCGTCTTAAATGAAGCATTGCAGACAGAGTGAAAATAAGGGGGAAAGGTCTATGTACATGGAGATACTTTTATCTGGAAGTCCTAGGCTACGTCGTGACTGTGTGTGAGCCTTGTGGAGATCTTGAAGCTATACAGCGAGGAAGTTGAGTTCATACCAACGGTTCTGTTATTCAAGTAGGTTCCAGGGTTTTATACTCAAGACGGGAGTCTTGAGGAGTAGTCAAGCCTAACAAATATTCGACAGCAGTTGACGCAGTTCTCACTGGGACTCATCCCGTGTCTTTGATCTCTTTTAAGTCAGTCAAATTCAGCGTCTTGCACGTGCAGGTCACGAGTGACCGCTGTTCTCCGAGCGGCCCTTAGGGGCCTCTTCGGAGTCGGACTCCTCCTCGATGGCGAAGTGCACGTCGGCGGAGGAGCACAGGGAGCTGACGCTGCTCTGCTCCAGGCACAGGGCGCAGGCCAGCGGGGACAGGACCCTCCCCTCGAGCAGTCCCCCGTGTTGGTGGTGCTGGTGGTGCTCCAGGGAGAGAGGCACCGCGTGCTGCTGCACCTGCACGCCGCAAAGACCCGGGAAGGACAACGGGATGCTGTGCTTCCGCGGCCATGCTCCCCACTCCCGCTCCTCCTCCTCGTGAATCAGGCGCGTGAACACGTTTGTCCTCTTCTTTTCCCGCCTCTTTGAACGAAAGTAGCCCAGCATGATGCCGCAGAGGAAGATGCCGTAGAAGGAGATGACTATTAGAATATACAGGTACGCGTTTCCGCCGCTTTTGTCCGTTTGGGACCCCCGGTTGTCCGCGTGCAGGAATGAGACCTTGGTGGTGGTGACGTTGTCTGAAGGGTCCATTTGTTTCAACGCAGCGCCAAAACTTTCCTGAAAAAGGAAAGCCAGTCAATCTGAGAAAGTGGAATCTGAGAGCGCAAATGACGCTCGTTTTACGCACAAACACCACTGGTGTAGAACACCGCTCCACTAACAAATCTGTGAGAAATAAATAACTGTATGCTAAAATCTAAAACCCATCAGTTACCTAATTTGACAAAGTTGAATAACACATGTGTATATATTGTATCCTGCCTTACTATTGGGAAACGCTCCACTTACCAATGACAGCCGTGTAGGATCATGCAAAACGTAGCCAGACTATAAACCGTCCCCCGCTCATACGCCTCTTCAGTGTAACAGTACTGCGTGTGGGGTTCATATTTATACCGGGGCCACGAATCACGTGAGCATTTCTTTTTTTCCAATCGTTGTCTTGGAAATTCCTAAGAACGTATTACACGTACACTGGTTCAAACATTTAGACACCCACAAAATACACGATTAAACAAACGTGAATGCAAATGTCACAATTTGATGCGTAAAACCAAAGTTCAGAACTTTGTTCTGAACTTTTTCATTCTATTTTAATACTAAATTATGGGATGCATTCATGCAAAGATTAACATGGATTATCTTTTTTTTCTGAACTGTTAGGACTTTTGTATTTTCCACAATCTCCAGTTGGGGTATGAGTGTGGCTGTTGAGGGGCTCAATGACTAAAAACACTGCAGTCTGGGATTAATAATATGAAAGAGAGATTATGAATAATCAGATTATGAATGAGTGTCTGTCAATTTTGCTCCCTTTTCTAACCAGAAGCTTGTAAAAGCTAAGCCAATGGCAAGACTAAGAGCTGCAGCACTGACTAAGAGCTGCAGCACTGACTAAGAGCTGCAGCACTGACTAAGAGCTGCAGCACTGACTAAGAGCTGCAGCACTGACTAAGAGCTGCACTGACTAAGAGCTGCAGCACTGACTAAGAGCTGCAGCACTGACTAAGAGCTGCAGCACTGACTAAGAGCTGCAGCACTGACTAAGAGCTGCAGCACTGACTAAGAGCTGCACTGACTAAGAGCTGCAGCACTGACTAAGAGCTGCAGCACTGACTAAGAGCTGCAGCACTGACTAAGAGCTGCAGCACTGACTAAGAGCTGCAGCACCGACTAAGAGCTGCACTGACTAAGAGCTGCACTGACTAAGAGCTGCAGCACTGACTAAGAGCTGCACTGACTAAGCTGCAGCACTGACTAAGAGCTGCAGCACTGACTAAGAGCTGCAGCACTGACTAAGAGCTGCAGCACTGACTAAGAGCTGCAGCACTGACTAAGAGCTGCAGCACCGACTAAGAGCTGCACTGACTAAGAGCTGCACTGACCAAGAGCTGCAGCACTGACTAAGAGCTGCACTGACTAAGCTGCAGCACTGACTAAGAGCTGCAGCACTGACTAAGAGCTGCAGCACTGACTAAGAGCTGCAGCACTGTCTAAGAGCTGCACTGACTAAGAGCTGCACTGACTAAGAGCTGCAGCACTGACTAAGAGCTGCACTGACCAAGAGCTGCAGCACTGACTAAGAGCTGCAGCACTGACTAAGAGCTGCAGCACTGACTAAGAGCTGCACTGACTAAGAGCTGCAGCACTGACTAAGAGCTGCAGCACTGACTAAGAGCTGCAGCACCGACTAAGAGCTGCACTGACCAAGAGCTGCAGCACTGACTAAAATGTAATGCATGGTGGATTACAGAGTTGCTTATCGAATGGCTTCCCTCGCATTCAATTCAACATTGTGTCACTTTTCATCCACCGCATGGCCTAATTTTCCTTGCACACACCTGGAAGTCTAAAAAAACACAGCACACCAATTATATTATATTCATACTTAATTTAATCAGTTTCTTCCCCAGAAGGCAAGGGACACATTCACATCATTGGTTGTGCATTGACAGTTACAAGGCAGATTCCCAATTTCAGAATTCCCAACCTGATCAGCAGTAGTTCAGAGGTTGCACCAGTAAAGGTTGGAACAACATGGTGTATGGAATGGATTCCATTCAGATCTGGCTTGAACACACAGCTCCAGGCGTGTCTGCAGGGACCACTAGTGATCACACACTGTTTCTGCACAATACGTCAAAGAAAACCAAATCCGACCAGGTCCATGGAACTAGTTTGTTTCCCTGCTTTTGGGACGGCCTGAACATATTTCTAAACAACTTTTTCTTTATAAATGGAGGAGAAAGCCGGCTCGTGCAATATACAGCCATTGAGTTGGTTTGTGAATGAATGAAGTGCGGTCACTTGACTTGTATGCAGTCCTGAACAAGTGTGCATGGAAGCACCTCCTCAGGGAGCAGATATGGTTATGGACCAACGCTACCTCACAGGAACTTGTGTTCCTTTCCCATTATAGAAGAAAAAAGAAAATACATACATAGCATGCAAGAAGTCTCCTGACATTGATGAAATTCATATTACTTTGACCGGTTTCACTTATTTTCGGCAAAAAAAAAAAAAAAAACTTAAAAAAACATTGTTTTTGTGTTTTCCAGTTTGCCCATAAAACTAATAAATTACTTTGAGGAAACATGACATATCATTTTGGAGAATTTAAATAGATAAGGATTTCCTTACAACATACGTAATATATATGCTTTTGACTGACCTCACCCATCACCCCACACAAACACACACACACACACACCATAAAGTCTAGATTTGAAAAGTAATTGATCGGTTATCTCTTTTTGCTTTATCCATGCACTGAGCCAGCTATATTCAACTTTACCACTGGGTTGTGGTGATCAGCAGACAGCTTGTGCTCTGGAGGCTGCGTGATCTGTGTTGTGGTGATGAGGGAGAGTCCTCTGCAATGCATGCTAACCTCTCAACACATGCAGAAGGCCAGAAGAACCGACCAAGCCTATAAATGGGCAACGGTATTCAAAACATGAACGCAATGCATCGCAAGCGCGTCACAAAAGGTTGTGATGAAAATCACAGCCTTTTGTGACGGAAAGGAAGGCTGCGAAGAGAAACAAATCACTCGGTCTGCGGAGGAACCCGGGTGATTTGTTTCTCTTCGCAGCCTTCCTTTCCGTCTGGAACCAAGCAACCCTTATTTGGACAATATTCGTAATATTTCGACTTTGCACTGTACTTTGCATATTTTGTGTAATATGTTAGGGTTCTAAACAACTGTGGTTATGTTTGGGAACTGCATCATATTTGTTTGAAACTCAACACCATAAGTAAGTGGGTGCAGTCATAAATAATAATAAAAAACAACCTATACATATATATATATATATATATATATATATATATATATATATATATATATATATATATAGATCACATGGGCTATAGAAAAGTGGCCAGTGATTTTGGACTGTTCCATTATTTAAGGGCGGGTGTGAAACCAAAAGGTCCCCCCTCACCATGTCCTGACCTGCAGGGGACATGTCCATCACCAGGCAGAGCTGGACTTTAAGGAGAGAGACAAGCCATTTGGATCCGGACACAAATGATTTTCCGGACACCAAAAACAACTACAAAAATCTTCGAAAATCAGCTGATTGGGAAAATCAACAGAATCTATCCGGACACCCGAATAGGTGGGCTTCCAAACAATGATTTGTGGGGAGTCAGGCCAGACAGACAGACAGACAGACAGACGGCCGGACAACATTTTGCGGTCAACCTGAGCGTCTATTCATGAAAAGTTCAGCAGGCGTGGTAACTGAAGCGCAAGGTCGCACCTAAACCTGAGGAACGTCCAGGCAGCGCTGGACGGGGTAAGAGTGGGCGTTTCACAGCACTAGTTATTTGTCTCCAAAGCTAAGCTCGTATCTGCACAGCCTTTTTTCTTCCAGACCATGCAAGAGGTTAGTATAGAATCAGAAAAACTGAAAAAGGTGGCGTTGAAAGTGTCTCTTCATTTCTACGGAGCCTGTATTCATTCTCCCATTCAACCGTGTGTCCTTTTTGGTCATCCGAGAACAAATTCGACTTTTAGATTTTTTTCTTTCTTTTTTGGAAGTAGGGTGGGGTGGGGGGGGGGGGGGGGGGGGGGGGGGGGGGGGGGGGCTACAAAGCACAATGGGAGACGGGGCAGGAGTGCACAAGTGCTCTTCATCGTTGTTTGTTGTTGCTTCTCCTTCATCCCTGCTGATGATCCTCATCTGGCCTGATGAGGCCTGAGCTACTTCCTGCCGTGCTACTTCCTGCCGTGCTACTTCCTGCCGTGCTACTTCCTGCAGTACATCCTGGTGATGTCGTCCAGGTAGCGCGCTCTCAGCTCCTTGCGTTTGAGCTTGAAGGTGTCCGTCACCAGGCCTGTCTCCGGCGTCCAGGGCTCTGGGCTGAGGACGATCTTGCAGGGGATCTCAAAGCGCTCCAGCTCGCCTGCAGGAGGGAACACAGGGACAGGTCACATGACCTGACAGTACTCCTTGGTCCTGCCTTGCTTCGTCGGGTCAAGGTGCAACCCCCCTGTTGCAGGTTGAATTCCAACACTATGAGATTGGGAGGAAACGGTTTGGGGCCTCTCGACCTGGCTCGTACCGTCATTGTGAATGAGAATTATATTTATTATAAGTTTATATATATTATATTATATTATAATTATAATGAGCAACGTTGCATAGGAAATGGGCCGCACACAGTGGCGTTATCCTACGAGTGTCCGAGGAAGCTTAACCCTCTCTCGGCCGCAGCCGTCCACACCAAGCCCGGGCAGAGCCCCACACATCCACACCAAGCCCTGGCAGAGCCCCACACATCCACACCAAGCCCGGGCAGAGCCCCACACATCCACACCAAGCCCGGGCACAGCCCCACACATCCACACCAAGCCCGGGCAGAGCCCCACACATCCACACCAAGCCCTGGCAGAGCCCCACACATCCACACCAAGCCCGGGCAGAGCCCCACACATCCACACCAAGCCCGGGCAGAGCCCCACACATCCACACCAAGCCCGGGCAGAGCCCCACACATCCACACCAAGCCCGGGCAGAGCCCCACACATCCACACCAAGCCCTGGCAGAGCCCCACACATCCACACACACACTGTGGCGTGGGCACACGGCTCGCTGTCTGCCTCACTTTGTCTAAGGTGCCTTCAGCTCTTTGACGGCAACAACAGAACGCGATTTGAGTTCGGAGCACAAGAGAACATGATTTTACACTTGTTTTCTCTCAATTACACTCTTTTCCTAGTTAGTGACTGTGGGAGTGTGTGTGGATGGTGGCTGGTTTAAGCAGCCTCACCTGGCCCGAGTCAGACTGATTGGAGTCTGGAGCTGGGTGGGGCTGCACACCTGTTGCACATTGAGCAATCAGTGTGCACAGGTTAAACCAGCCATCACCACACACACTCAGGGAGAGCTCTCCGGCATGGCAGCATGGAGCACCAGCTGCATGCCTCATTCCATGCAACCTTCACAATAAACCGGTTCAACATCACCACCCTGTGTCCATTCGTTTGGAGGAGCCCGAGGAAAGTCACCTAGGTGGAGTATGGGAGCCACCTAGGTGGCGTGTAGTATGGACATTGCTACAGTGACAAAAGGGCATGGGTTACTTTAAGGCCTGTTCATTGGCCAGGCCTGATAAGAGGTCCTCCAGTCAGACGGGGGCGCCACCCTGGAGGACCACCGTACAGAACAACATCTGGACAGCGCCACCCTGGAGGACCACCGTACAGAACAACATCTGGACAGCGCCACCCTGGAGGACCACCGTACAGAACAACATCTGGACAGCGCCACCCTGGAGGACCACCGTACAGAACAACATCTGGACAGCGCCACCCTGGAGGACCACCGTACAGAACAACATCTGGACAGCGCCACCCTGGAGGACCACCGTACAGAACAACATCTGGACAGCGCCACCCTGGAGGACCACCATACAGAACAACATCTGGACAGCGCCACCCTGGAGGACCACCGTACAGAACAACATCTGGACAGCGCCACCCTGGAGGACCACCGTACAGAACAACATCTGGACAGCGCCACCCTGGAGGACCACCGTACAGAACAACATCTGGACAGCGCCACCCTGGAGGACCACCGTACAGAACAACATCTGGACAGCGCCACCCTGGAGGACCACCGTACAGAACAACATCTGGACAGCGCCACCCTGGAGGACCACCGTACAGAACAACATCTGGACAGCGCCACCCTGGAGGACCACCGTACAAAACAACATCTGGACAGCGGCTAAACCCCACATTAAGGGGGACATTTCTACAAACCCACTCTCGAGAGACACCAGTTCCTACAGAAATACAATTACATTAATTCCTATACTGAACATAATTCAATAATGATGTTAAACAATCAGACCATGTGAGAAAATGCCATGTATAGCACCTTTAAAACTAACAGCCATCAGATCACGGAGAGAAAAGGCTGTATACTAAAAGACACGTGTTGCATCGCTGAACCCCATCGTAGCCTGACCTTTGACCCTCATGCCTCACCTGCGAGTGCAGCTTCACCAATGACCTCAAGGGCCAGCTCCTCCATCGCTGGGTGTCTGCAAAGCTCCTCCCACGAGCCACTCACACAATGCTGGGCCGCCAGCGCCAGCGTCTGCTTCTGATTGGGCACCACGAAGCCAATCACGTAGGACTCCTCACTGCACAGCAAAGTGCAGCGTGTGATGTCATCAGAAGGAAAACATGTTGACTTCAGATGTTATTGGATTGCAATGATCATGTACAATGTTACAGTCAAGTGTTTTGCGCGCACACACTCACACACACACACACACACACACACACACTCACACACAGTTAGGAGGTTAAGGGCATGTGATAAGTTGAAGTTTCCATCCACTCAATTTAAAAATAAGAGAATAATGATGGCAGAGAGTTAGTGCTCATCAACTGTAGTTGTCTGCAGCTGTAGCTTAGAAACAACAAGCAGCTTTTAAAAAGACGTGGTTCATTATCTGCATACGAACAAAAGTCCTTCAAGTGGTCTTAGAACATCCTTTGTCAACGTTTCACAAGTTGGTGAGTGAAAATCTACGCAAATAATCGGGCGCTAACGTATCCACGGGTTTGAATGTAATGTGGATACACCCACCCACCCACCCACCCACCCACCTGTTGGCATAGACACAGATGTTGTCCACCAGCGGGCAGTTCTTCAGCAGCGCCTCCACCTTCCCCAGCGACACGTACTCTCCAGCCTGGAGCTTCACCAGGTCCTTCTTACGGTCTGGATCCACACAGACACCATGTCACCATGTGTGTGTTGCTTTGTGGGCCTGTATGCTCATCACACCCACGTGCGTGTCGCTTCAGCTGTGTCAACCTGTGGGTTTCTTTCTTATGTGTCGGTCTGTGTGCTATGTGTTTGTGTTTGTGTGGGTTTAGTATATGTATGTGGGCATAGTAAATAGGGGTGTGTTTGGTATACGTGTGTATGTGTGTTTGTGTTTAGCATATCTCTGTGTATGTGTGTGTTAAGCATATCTCTGTGTATGTGTGTGTGTGTGTTAAGTATATCCCTGTGTAGCTATGTGTGTGTGTGTGTTTATTGAAAAGGCAAGGGAAAACCCTCAATGTGTGTCTATCTGCTCAGATGAAGACACAAGCGAGGAGTTTGGTTTGTCCCTGACTCATGGCAACACCAGGGCTGTATTTTGTCACTTATCGTATGATTCACCAACACATCAATACATCTATTTATATATCCACCATAATGTTCAGCTCTCTCTCTCTCTCTCTCCCTCCCCCCCTTCTCTCTCTCTCCCTCCCCCTCCCTCTCTTTCTTTCTCTCTTCTCGCTCTCTCGCTCTCTCCCTCCCCTCTCTCTCTCTTCCTCCCTCCCTCTCTCTTTTCTCTCTCCCTCCCTCCTCCCTCTCTCCCTCCCCCTTCTCTCTCTCTCTCTTCCTCCCTCTCTCTCTCTTTTTTCTCCCTCCCTCCCTCTCCCTCTCTCCCTCCCCCTTCTCTCTCTCTCTCTTCCTCCCTCCCTCCCTCTCTCTTTCTTCTCCCTCCCTCCCCCTTCTCTCTCTCTCTCTCCCTCCCCCTTCTCTCTCCCTCCCTCCCTCCCTCCCTCCCTCCCTCCCTCCCTCCTCACCAATAATCTTGAGACTGCCGTCCTGGTGGACTTCTCCGACGTCTCCGGTGCAGAACCACCTCTGGCCACACTCGTCCACAAAGAAGTCCTCCTGGTCCTTAGAATCTTTCTTGTAGTAACCCATGGTTACGTTGCCTCCACCAATCAGGATCTCTCCCCGTGGGTAGGGCTTATCGGTGCTACGGTAACCAGCTACAACAGGAAGAGAAGAGTTTAACAACGACCAAGAGATACAACAGTTGGAGTTTGATGTTCAGGCACAAACTTTCTCTGCCAACTTAACTAACTACAACAAATGTCAATTTGATGCCTCTGCATGAGAAAATGTTTGAAATTGTACTTTTGTTGCTTCGGTCACGATCCAGCCCGTTTCATAATAGCATACTAGACCAAACTGCATCCTAGTATATTACAATGGTAATATAATAAGATACCTAATATGATATGATATGAGGGAGATATATGAGAAATGATATGAGGGAGATATGATATGAGAGATGATGTGAGGGAGATATGATATGAGATATGATATGAGGGAGATATGATGTGAGGGAGCTATAATATGAGGGAGATATGATATGAGGGAGATATTATGTGAGCGAGATATGATGAGGGAGATATGATGTGAGATATGAGATTTGATGTGACATATGAGATATGATATATGATGTGAGGGAGATATGATATGAGGGAGATATGATATGAGGGAGATATGATATGAGATATGATGTGAGGGAGATATATGAGGGAGACATGATGTGAGGGAGATATGATATGAGGGAGATATGATATGAGATATGATGTGAGGGAGATATGATATGAGGGAGATATATGAGGGAGACATGATGTGAGGGAGATATGATATGAGATATGATGTGAGGGAGATATGATATGAGGGAGATATATGAGGGAGACATGATGTGAGGGAGATATGATATGAGGGAGATATGATATGAGATATGATGTGAGGGAGATATATGAGGGAGACATGATGTGAGGGAGATATGATATGAGATATGAATGAGGGAGAGTACATAGTACTATTCCCAAGTCACTCACCTTCCACCCAGTCTTTAAGCTTGACCTCAGAACATACCAGTGGTCCACCCACTCTCCCAGTGCTGTAATCCCACACTGGAACCACACACACACACACACACACACACACACACACACACACACACACACACACACACACACACACAACCACACACACACACACACACACACACACGGTGTTTATCTTCATTGAGGTTCCGGAACCTTCCTCCCTTCTTGCCCCACACCCCTCCCCCTCCTCCTCTGCGACACAGTACCCACTGAAGGGTCATGTGACCACAGGGCTGCCTATGATAACAAAGGACTGAGGAAGTGGCTTCAGATTTCAATGCTATGCAGTGGGGCCAGACCAGTTTAGTGTGGCTGGCCCAGGAGTGGCCCAGTAAAACCCAGGATGGGGGAGGGGTACTTTGAACAACAGCACGGAGGATGTATACTTTACAAAACGCGCTCAACAAAGTTCAAATATCCCTTCTGATATTCAGGCCTCACAGTAGGATAATATAAACATTGTGTTGATCAAAGAAACACAACCATTTTCTGTAACATTTTGATTGACTTTGTATATAGATAGATAGATATACACATATATAGATACACATATAGATACAGAGATAGGCAGACAGACAGACAGATACAGAGATAAATACACAGACAGACAGAAACACAGACAGATACACAGACAGAGATACACAGACAGATAGACAGAGATACACAGACAGACAGACAGACAGACAGACAGAGACAGACAGACAGACAGATAGACAGATAGACAGAGATACACAGACAGACAGACAGACAGACAGACACACACACAGACAGAGATACTCAAACAGAGATACACAGACAGACAGACAGACAGACACACACACAAACAGACAGACAGACAGGCAGACACACTGACAGACAGACAGACACACAGGCAGCCACACAGCCAGACACACAGACAGACAGACAGGCAGACACGCAGACAGACACACAGACAGACAGACTGACAGACAGACAGACTGACAGACACAGACACACAGACAGACAGACACACACACACACACACAGGCAGCCACACAGACAGACAGCCAGACACACAGACAGCCAGACACACAGACAGCCAGACAGAGAGACAGACAGACAGACAGACAGACACACAGACAGCCAGACAGACAGGCAGACAGGCAGACAGACAGACAGACAGACAGACAGAGAGACAGACAGACAGACAGACAGACAGACACACAGACAGCCAGACAGACAGGCAGACGTGTGTTCTTACGTTGGCTGAGGGTGGCGGCCCCGCAGGTCTCCGTCAGGCCGTAGCCCTGCACCACGGGGCAGCACAGACACACGTTCATGAAACGGTGCGTGGCCGCAGAGAGGGGTGCGCCCCCAGACAGCACCGCCCGCGTGCGGCCCCCCAGCAGCGCCCGCACCTTCCGGAACACCAGCCTGGGAGGGGGGGGGGGGGGGGGGGGGGTCGGTTAGAGGGCCACTGAGCCCAAACTCTTTTTAGATGGAGAGAAAGCCCTAGTGCTAGCTTGTGAAAGTCCTACTCTGCATCCGAACTCAAATCGGCTTTTCTTTTGGCGACACCTTTTCCGAGGCCCTAGGACGTCCCACGAGGGGCCACCGCTGGCACGGTCTGTGCGAGAGAGGTCAAGCTTCTCGGACACCTGGGCTGCATTCAGACCAAACAAGGCGATTGGCCATGTGAGAGTGTCACCCGTTTGTGGGACATCATGTGGTGAACTTTAACCTCCACGGCACTCTTACATGTAACCTGGTGTGGGGGCGAATTCCAGCTAAAACTAGGAGGTCCACTTCCACTTCAAACCAAACAAACATTGGGGAGGAGACAACCAAAGACCCTGAACGCGTGAGGAACACTATGAAGAGAATCAACGGTTCCGCCGTCACGTGCGGAAGTAGTGAAGGATGGACTAATGACCAGGGGCCTCAAAACGCCAGGGGCCGTGTGTGGGAAGAGTTTGAGACCGGGCGGATCAGAGAATGAACTTCAATCTTGTTTATTCTTAGCTTCTAAAAAAAGGAGTACACAGCATGTGGGATTTTGCAATCGTGTAACTTTTGGGAGACATTTTTGCATCGAAGAGATGATTGATTCATTTGTGACCGTGGTTAATAAATGGGAGGGAAATTAAGTCTTGGAGAAATAAAAACGTGTATGGGGGGGGGGAGGATGGAAGGAAAAATGACGTATGAAGCCCTGACGAGAGAAAAGAAAAGCGATGACATGATAATTATGGGCTGGAGGACAGGAAACGGGGGAGATTATAAGGCTATAGGGGAAGTTACTGATGTTTATAGTCAGGCTTACGAGAGTGCAGTCAGAGAACTGGGAGATGAGTGACATGCGCTATGCATGTCCACGTGCCTTCCTTCCAAAACGTGTACCGCATTACCATGTTGGCTGATTAAACCCAACATGTACCCACTTATCGCATAGCGGCGTGGCGTGTCCCTTGGAGAGCTGCTCCAGCTTGTAGTGGTAGGCCAGGGTGAACAGGGTCCGCTGCAGGGTGCTCATCTCCTCCACCTTGCCCATGACGCTCTTGTAGATGCGGTCCATGATCTCCTGTGGAGGAGACCGTCCATGGGCATGGGTGGGAGAGGGGAGAGGGACTACTGTTAGCATTGGAGGAAGATCAAGAGAGAGAGAGAGAAGGGGAGATCGATATAGAAGGTCCATCTGGAAGATGATGAAAGTGACAGAGGAAATACTTAAAAGGGAAACAATAAAGGGAGTGGGAGAGAGAGAGAGAGGGAGACCAAGAGGGAGAGATAGTGCTAGATTGGTGAACGAACATTATATACAAGGCAGACAGAAGATAACCCGAAAGCCTAAGAAGTTTGAGGGAGACGAGTTGTCCTAAAATGTGGGTCCCAGGATCCTGTCTCCTGTCCTTAGGGACCCGGTCCAGCCCAGCAACACCCCCCCCCCCACCCCCTACTGATAACGTACCAGGGGGGGCCACTCTTCAGCTTATAACACGGCCATCTGGCCCGGCCCCAACCCTAACAGCCCTGCGGCCGTGTGTGGAAGGGCCAGGTTCCAGTGTGGGGTGACAGGAAGCTGGCTCTCCTACAAAGGAACGCTCGGATGGCTGATCACTCGCGCAGTCCACCGGTCTGCAGTGCAAAGCTTAATTTACAGTGTCAAGATAGTCTCTGGCAAAAGAAGAAGACAGTGTGAGGGGTGTGTACGCCTCCAGCTAGCGTTTCTGTCCATATTGTCACCATTATCGGCTACGGTTAACGTGTTTTTCCTTGCGTGGGAGGGAGCAGAAGACTCCATATTTGCCAGTGCTGTGAGGAACAAAGTGTTCAGGTTGAAGCAAGCCAGACCTCACACAGCAGCTCGGAGATCAGGAACCCAACAGAACAACGGGAACAAAAAGACACCTTGTGATATGAATCACCTCGTGGTGTTTAAAGGGTCTAACAATAAGCGAGTGCTGCTTCGTGTCGGGTTGAGAGGTTCTTGTGTGAAACGTCGGGACCATTGGCGTCATAGTTGATGGATTATGCAGATGGATTATTGTACGCAGCAGTCCTCTGAAGCAGATGGTGGGACATGGCTGTGTTTATGGTACTGGTATCGTGACATAGCTGAGCTCGAGCTCTGTGTGACTGGACGCTGTGTCTGTTTCCTACTTCTCTTAGAAAACCCCTAAGGAGATGGTCTGCCCTTCAGAAACCCACTCAAACCAATCCTTCCACAGATTAGCTTAGAAAGAGAAATACTGTTGGAATGGATGAAAGGACACAAAAAACAATAAAAAAACAGCTGGCAAGTGTGAGTGTGTGTGTGTGTGTGTGCACATTATAATTAAACAGAGAGTGACTTTTGTAGATATCATAGCAAACATTTTGCCGTGTGTGTATGTGTGAGACTGTTTGTGTGTGTGTGTGAGACTGTTTGTGTGTGTGTGTGTGTGTGTGACTGTGTGTGTGTGTGTGAGACTGTTTGTGTGTGTGTGACTGTGTGTGAGACTGTTTGTGTGTGTGTGTGTGTGTGTGTGTGAGACTGTTTGTGTGTGTGTGTGTGTGTGTGACTGTGTGTGTGTGTGTGTGTGTGTGTGACTGTTTGTGTGTGTGAGTGTGAGTGTGTGTGTGTGATGTCATGGGGACATCCACACAGGGCGTTCTCACGTTCTGTTTACAGCTGTGAATGGTTCCAGACATGCCGCCCTCTCCACTGCAGCCCCTGGGAGAGGGGTGTGTGTGTGTGTGTGTGTGTGTGTGTGTGTGTGTGTTTGTGTGCGTAAAGCGTAAGACGTTTCATGTTTTACGTGAAAGGATTTACGTGACAGAAAATACAAATGAAAAGTAGGCACAGCACGGCCACTTTTTGAAGAGAAATGAGCTTTGTCCTAGGTTAGCGGGAAGTGGCGTGTGAGGGAAGCATGCGGCCAGACAGGACACCACCACCGGTCCATCTAGACTGAGTTTTGCGGCCGGCGGGACGGACATGAAAAGGTTCAAGTGGTTTAACGTACCGGCACGGCCGCTATCAGCGTGGGCTGCAGTACGCTGCTGTCCCCCTGGCTGCCTCTCTTGATCATAGACGACTGAGAGCGAGGAGAAGAGATGGAGCACAGCACAGTACAGTATCTCACCCGGACCCCTTTTGCACAATGGTCAAGTCAATGCACTTTCTGATCTTGGCACATCATAGAAACGTAAACCATTTCAAAGACGACGTTGCTGGGATGGGATGTGCACATGCGATTGTTTTCTTCTTTCGGCCTCACTTCCATATTCACCGTTGAGTGCTACTGATTCCATTACATGAGTCCTTGCTGCTACGCTACTAGACATGCAACTCATCCCAATTTAGCAGTTTACTGAAGGTACAGTGTTAAAAAGAATATTGTCCACAGTAAAATAACTGCAATAAATGACTATCGATTTGTTCTAATATCTGAGGTTGGGACTAAGTAGTCCAGGGTGTGTGTAGTGCAGTAGTTGTCTGTGAAGTCCTAGTGGTGAGCGTACCTGGTCAGCCAGCGTGAGGGGTGAGGAGTATCCGATCCTGCAGCCGTGAGAGAGGCACACTAGCTCTGCATTCAGCTCCAACACGTGGGCCAGTGGCAGGTAGCCTATATAGGTGTCCTCCTCACTACACACACACACAACCACACACACACACACACACCCCCGCCCGCGCACACACACACACACAACCACACACACCCCCCCGCCCACGCACACACACAACCACACACACACACACACACACAACCACACACACACCCCCGCCCACGCACACACACAACACACACACACACACACACACACACACACACACACACAACCACACACACGGTTAGCTGAACAAAATAATAGTAGTTTTAACTTATCAAAGCTTCAACGTTTTGCACCATGTTACATTTAATTAAGGATTGTATTCTTGTATTCTTGAGAACAATCTCACTGAGTTCTAATCGTATTGAACCAAAGGGCCTATGGAGCATCTAATCTGGAGGCCCGTCTGTACTGGGGGAGTTTATATGAGATAAGACAAACCCAAACCTCGTTTGTTATGGAGCAGCTTGATGGAGATCATAACGGACTTGACCCCATGTAACCTTCCATCTTCCTCACCCCCCCCCATCGCCCTTCCCTCCCTTCTGTATTTCCTCTCAACCCTCCCGTCACCCCCACTTCTTTAGGGAGGAAGGGAGGTGTAAACAAATGTTTTTGCTTGTGGTGTCATCAGCTGCTTGGCCAATCAGAGTCGTACATGTGCAACGCTCAGTACTAGAGGGGTATGGAGTAGTGCAGTGGGCAGAGCGTATGGTTTGGGAAGTAAAAACCCATTCATTTCCCCTGTCCCAGAGCTTTTTCAAGATACATAATTAATGACATAACACGCCATTGGGGGAGGTTTCTAGATTGTGTTTGGAGGATATTCGATTGTTTAATTGTTCTCCTTTTGAAGTGCTTCAACTTAGTTTTGGAGATATAACGCCGAGATGTTTTTGAACCGTTAATTCTCAACGTCAATTATACTACAGGTAGTTCCAACCAAGCAAGCTGATTGATCAACTAGGCTTTTAGAACTTGATCAGATGAGCATGACAGCACACCTAGCCGTGCTCAAATGAAAAAGCCTCATCACACATAGGAGTGCGTGGACGAGACTGATTGGCTACAGGGTACAAGTCCGACCCAATGTGGGTTGTATAGCAGTTTCCCTGGGATTCAAATAGTAAAACGTTATCATTTTGAAAGCGAATTGCCATGCAATATGAATTTCATATTTAATATGCATTTACAGTAAAGTGGGTCCCTCGAAGATCTCGAAGATTTTCTTTTAAATAAATGTGAGTTGAGTCCCTACCTATTGCCAAATGAGGTAACAGAATGGTGATTGAAAGCCCTTGCATTTGCAGTACTATGAATGTAACAAACTGAGTGTCAAGTAACAAGCGGCGCTGTGAGCGGTGTGTTTTCCATCGGGCGGTTGTTCCGCCAGAGAGGGCGTGGCACAGCTACCGCATGACTCGCTCTTCAGCTCACTGGTGTGCGTAGCGGCGTACTGGTTTCTCACCATTGGCGGCGCTAAAGACAACGGAGATCTTGAGATTGCCACTTTAAATTGAGTTGGTAACTGTGCAATGATTGCAATACTACACTGAATATTGCTTCATCCTACATTACCCAGTATGCATTTCTAGGTCGAGAGCACTGTGGCACGATCATTACATCTTGATCTCAGAGCCATTTCATCGACAACAATGCTGTGCTTTATCTAGTCTGACTAGTAAGAAGGTCAATATTGTGCGGCCTCTGGCAGACATTACGTGTTCGTTTGATTATTTCTGAAAAGACATGTACTTCAGATCGTTGGACTCTGCACTCGGGGGTAAAACAGACCATTGTTGCGTTTTCTTATTGTGTTTATTTTTTTTTAAGTCTAGTTTGTTGTTTGTTTCGCACTGTGGTTGATGGGAATATACCATACAGAGAAGGCTCAAGAGTGGGGGAAAAAAAGTATTTTGAGCTCTGAGATAGGTGGATTTGGACCCCATGGGACTTATAGTAATCTTACTTACAAAGTACATGTGTACACAATCTTGTACCTTGGTCTTGTTTTGATTAACTATCCTTTTCTCAAGCTAGTTAACGTTTATTTGTAGATATGATTATTCAGGAGTTTCCCATGCGAGTGATTCTATCACTCATGCTCGAAAACCAGTTCTTACTTCCTGAACCAGTTCTGCCAAATAAAGCCCTGCCTACTTCAGAACTCCATACCCCAGCAGATCCTGTCTGTCCAAACAGGGCAGTGACATTGTGTGGGCTGTGCATGACACATAGTGGGATGGTGCAGGGCTTGAGAACGCAAGATTAGTTCAACATGTTATCTTTACAATGCTGATTTACTGCTATCCCAAACCTGTCAACTGTGTTCGAGGAATCCAGGGGGGGGGGGATTCTCATGATTGATTGGGGTTTCTCATGATTGATTGGGGTCAATCGCCACTCTTCTCTATAGTACGTGATGCTTCTGGTGACATTAAAGTAATGAGGATAGGACTGGAGGGAAACTTCTAAAGTTTCCACACTGCTGAGTGGAAACCGGAAGTAAACAACAACAACAGCACTAAATGTCACCAGTTTGGTTTTTGAGCCAACAAATCTAGCGAGTGGGAATAGGCAGGGGTCCATTTCTTTCCTAACGCTGTTCAGAGAATTGTTTGACATATTTGGTCATTACATATTCTCTACTAGAATTAAAAAAGTATACACATTATATACACACACATACACATATCCAGTTGTTTTTGTTGACTTAATTAGTTTAAAGGAGATATACTGTATGTAGCAAATGCACTGTACTAAATCATTAAAAGATGAATGATATGTCATCAGAGATTAAGGAAACATGCTAAGTCTAAACACTGGCTTCTCCGACAACAATGCGCTACAGCCAGTATGTTCGTCCTTGAAAGGTCCGTTGCGGGTGGAACGCTCGTTTTAGCTTTGGCCTGTGTTATGAATCACTCTTGTCCCAGTGCCCCGGGTTGCCAGAGATGAAACAAGTTGGCTCACGAACACAGCGCGCTGCCGCCATGGAAGCAGGCAGACGAACGCCATCTACTGAGATCGTGCTCCATTCTACTCGACCTGAAAACCTCGTCCTCATTCGAAAGAGCGCCGGAGCTGCGCTTAAAACACAGGTAAGCCTTGTAGTTGCGTTTGAAGATGGAGACAGCTTAGAGCCAGGAACTATTTCAAGATGGATGCCACGTGATGCATGGTCTCAATGGTGCAGAAACATGGGGAGGGACCGGGCCTTTTGGATCTTCATTCTATCTCAAATCCTGTTTCTTTTTCATTCAAAGGAGAATGGGATTTTATGACTCTTCACCTTCTTCACTCGTCCTACACAATTCACCGTGAGCATCCCTCAAACTCTGAAACTCTTAACTTGATTGGCTGAGCCCCGGTCCCATAGTGTGTAAGCCAGGTGTGATTGGGTGACGCTGGTGAGCTGCAGCCTACCACAGTCCGGCCACCCTCTCAGCTATGCCGGTGACGCCGGCCAGCAGGTTGCTATGGGAGATCAACACGCCCTTGGGGACCCCTGTGGAGCCGCTGGTGTACATGATGACCGCCAGATCCGAGGGCCGCGGCCGGGTCCGCCCACGTGCCGCTGAGAAAACACAAGGGGGGGGGGGGGGGTGTAACCAATCAACACGTCACGCCCGTAACACCCGTAACCGTCCCCACCCGTACCCGTACCCACTTGTACCCGTACACGTACCCACCCGTACCCGTACCCACCCATACCCGTACCCGTACCCAGCCGTACCCGTACCCACCCGTACCCGTACCCAGCCGTACACGTACCCGTACCCACCCGTACCCGTACCCGTACCCACCCGTACCCGTACCCACCCGTACACGTACCCGTACCCACCCGTACGTACCCACCCGTACACGTACCCACCCGTACACGTACCCACCCATACACGTACCCACCCGTACCCGTACCCACCCGTACACGTACCCACCCGTACACGTACCCACCCGTACACGTACCCACCCGTACACGTACCCACCCGTACCCGTACCCACCCACCCGTACCCGTACCCACCCGTACACGTACCCGTACCCACCCGTACCCACCCGTACCGTACCCACCCGTACAGTACCCGTACCCACCCGTACACGTACCCACCCGTACCCGTACCCACCGTACACGTACCCGTACCCACCGTACACGTACCCACCCGTACACGTACCCGTACCCACCCGTAACCCGTACCCACCCGTACCACGTACCCCCGTACCCACCCGTACCCGTACCCACCCGTACACGTACCCGTACCCACCCGTACACGTACCCGTACCCACCCGTACCCGTACCCACCCGTACCCGTACCCACCCGTACCCGTACCCACCCGTACCCGTACCCGTACCCACCCGTACCCACCCGTACCCGTACCCACCCGTACACGTACCCACCTGTACCCACCCGTACACAACACGTCACACCCACACATGGATGTGTGTGTACTGACGCAATGAGCGGCAGTCTCTGGCAAACGAGAGCACTCTGTGTCTTAGCAACACGGAGCAACAGAGGAAGGAGTTTACAGAGATGATGGAGGACGATGCTGCAGCAGGCCCAAGAGGCTTCTCTGGGGAGCAGAGAGCACGCTCCACGTCTCTGTCTGGCCGCTACTTTCTCACACCAGTTCCCTTATTCTGGCACCCCTCCATCTGCCTTTTTGTTCTCTTTCTTCAGGGTACTTTCTGTCCTTCCGTTTAAAGTCCTCTCTCCTCCAGACCTTTTTTAAGTGTATATGTGGCTGACACTAGACAGTTGTAGTCTATTGTAAACACAGCTCAGCTCCCACAAAAGGAGCTGTGTGTGTGTGTGTGTGTGTGTGTGTGTGTGTGTGTGTGTATGTATTCGTGACCCAGCAACCTAGGGAATCTTTATTATATTGCCCCAAGGCTCTTAAAGTGCCAAACAGCCATTCCATCTTGATGGTGCTTTGAGGTAAGATGGTGGGTGTAGGGAAAGTAGTTCTTACTGCTGAATTGAGTCCTACTACAAAGGCATCCTTAATTACAACCGCTGCAATGGACTGGGCTTTGGCAAGGTCTGGCGCTACATATTTTGTATTTTGTGAATGTTAAGGGATTGTTTTTTATATTTGAAGTAAACTTAACGTTGAGTAATTTCAAGAAATTGTTAGAATTAATTGCTGGGAACGATATCTTCCTGACGATTATTAAGGCTTTTTGGTTCAACAAATCCACTTGCATTGTAATGGAATAATACAATAACAGCGACCATAGTCTCTCTTCCTCTACTTTGACCACAGATACGTATGTCTAACCAGCAACACACAAAACACAACAGCATTCCTGTGGGCCTGCAGGTGGTGAAGTGTGGGAGAGAGCACGGCCTTCCAGAGGGGTCAGCGAGAGCGCCCCCGCCCCCCCCCCCCCTTGTTCCTGAAGTCCAAACAAACACTCACACTGTGAACTGTTGGCTATCATCTAGCACCGCAGTGCAGCTCTGCATGTAGACAGTAAGAGACAGTAGGTTCTCTCTCTCTCTCTGTCTCTCTCTCTCTCTCTCTCTCTCTCTCTCTCTCTGTCTTCAGCGTGGTGTGTTTGTGTGTGCGTGTGCGTATTTGTGTGTGGGACACTGAGGGCTTGAAGACGTCGGCACACAGCTGGCTCTAAAACTGTTGATGACATGCGAAACACACAGAGAGAGAGAGACAGAGACAGAGAGAGAGACAGAAAGAGAGACAGAGAGAGAGACAGAGAGACAGAAAGAGAGAGAGAGAGAGAGAGAGAGAGAGAGAGAGAGAGAGAGAGAGAGAGAGAGAGAGAGAGAGAGAGAGAGAGAGAGAAGAGAAAGAGAAAGAGAAAGAGAAAGAGAAAGAAAAAGAGAAAGAGAAAAAGAAAAAGAAAGAGAAAGAGAAAGAGAGAAGAGAAGAGGAGAGAGAGACAGAGAGAGAGACAGAGAGAGAGACACAGAGAGAATCAGGCAAATGTGTTTGTGTGTACGTGTGCGATTTCATGTAATATGTGTATTATGTGTGTGAATACTTTCAGTGCTTGTGTGGATGAGTGACTGCATGTGTAGGCAAGTTTGTTTTTGTTTGTGACTGAGTGTGTGTGTGTGTGTGTGTGCATGTATGTACGTGTGTCTGTGTGGTACTGCATGTGTGTGTTTATATGAGTGACTGCATGTGTGTTAGTGAGTACATCCTTCTAAGCTACTGTGGGTTCCTTAGACCCTACCATGGCCCCTACCATTGCTCCTCCCTTACGAGCCCCTCCACTTGAGGAGAGCACCCTCCTTTGGTAGGTCATCGAGTACAAGAGGAGCCCTCCCCTCCGAGAGAGAGAGAGAGAGAGAGAGAGAGAGAGAGAGAGAGAGAGAGAGAGAGAGAGAGAGAGAGAGAGAGAGAGAGAGAGAGAGAGAGAGAGAGAGGAGAAGAGAAGAGAAGAGAAGAGAAGAGAAGAGAAGAGAAGAGAGAGAGAGACAGAGAGAGAGAGAGAGAGAGAGAGAGAGAGAGAGAGAGAGACAGAGACAGAGACAGAGAGAGAGAGACAGAGAGAGAGAGACACAGAGAGAATCAGGCCGACCGCCCCCTTACTCGACCTTAATCTGACGCAGATGTGAGCGCTTCCTCATTCACATGACCTAATGAGCCGATCCACCGGAATCGTGCTAATGTTAGTCTCTGCATTTACTTAGCAACGGGCTTCTGCCATGAAAGACGTGCTGAAGCCCCAGCCGGTGGCTGTTACTCGTTTTGAGGGAGGTGTCTGTGCTAAGGGGACGGAGAAGACAACAGGACGACCACACAAACGTGAACAGGGAAGGGGTTCTACCGTTCTCAGGGCGCGCCCCGAGCTCCTGAACGGCAGCCATGTTGTGAATACTGATGCCTTGTGGGTAACCCGGCCAAGAGGAGGCCCTGCTGCCCGCCACCACGATATGCTGAAGACCGGGAACCTTGGTTAGAATAGCCTGGAACACACACGCAAACACACAAGCACATACAGCCACACACACATGCAGAAGCAACACACACACACAAAACACACGCACATATAAAACAAACACACATATAAAACACACACAAGCAAAAGTATAAGGGAATGACTATAAAATCAGCTTTTTGGGCTTGTGTGTGTGCGTGTGTGTACCTGTGCATGTGCGTGTGTCTGCATGTGTGTGTTTGTTAGCGTTTGCATGTGCGTCCTCACCTTTAGTTTGGTCTCCAGGAGCTTAGTGCTGGTGATAATGTGTTTAACCTGGGTCTCATTCAGCACATGGATGATGGCCGGGACTCCCAGAGTGGAATACAAAGTAACCACTGGAACACAAACACACAACAAACACCACATTACTTTATGTATGTATGTATGTATGTATGTATGTATGTATGTATGTATGTATGTATGTATGTATGTATGTATATATATAGTCGAATCATAGAAATAAAAATAAAGAGGTTTTCAGGTTTTGAAAAGGAAATGTTTTCAAAGTTGTGTCCTTGCGGTACGCGTGTCAAAGTTATTTAACTTAAGCTAGCTTCTGCTAACATCTGCTTGAGTGTCCCTTTGGAACCAGACAAAATATACATGGGTCGGGAGACACGGCATACATAGCACCATGCAGGTAGCCCATGTATGGAGCTCCGGTAACACTTACTGCTGAATATATCAGCAAAACTCGACTTGTCCGTCAAAGTTAACATTGAGCAACTCTCGTGATATCACTCAAAAGAAAAAGTAGCACTATTTTCAAGAGATTTAGTAAACATGACTGAAAGAGATTTAGTAAACATGGCTGAAAGAGATTTAGTAAACATTACTGAAAGAGATTTAGTAAACATTACTGAAAGAGATTTAGCAAACATGGCTGAAAGAGATTTAGTAAACATTACTGAAAGAGATTTAGTAAACATGACTGAAAGAGATTTAGTAAACATGACTGAAAGAGATTTAGCAAACATGACTGAAAGAGATTTAGCAAACATGACTGAAAGAGATTTAGTAAACATGGGTGAAATATTTTTAGTAAACATGACCCTTGTAGGTAAATTGGTATTTCCTTGTACAAATATTCCTTTCTGGTTGCTCTCAGACTGACCAGCCAACAGACAGACCAATCGGAGGCTGCTGTTGTTGTAGGAGGCGGGTTCAAATGCGAGGCGACACCATGTTGCCATGGTCCCTCTCAGTTCTTTTAGATTTGTCATAGAATGGCACGTTGACGCTCTCTTTAAACCACATGCTACACAAACCTCCTTTTATAACATGTAAAAAACACACTTATAATCCGCCATTCAACAAAGGTACAATTAATATAGCCTCTTTAAAATAGCAGATAGCCTATGCTCAATCCTGCAGGTATTTATCTAAAGAGACAACAAAACTGCTCAACCAATCAGAGATGACAAGACGCGTTCGTCTGATCTGGGAAACTGCGTGTCTTCATCGTCATCAACCAGCAAAAGGGGGCGTGTACAGTCTCTGAGTAGCGACATAGATCTTCGCATACAGGCAGGAAGCAGAAGTGTGTGATTTGGCCTTCTCAGCCGCACCAGTCTCCACAGCGCAGCCCTCCCCCCCACCCCACCCCCCTCCCCCCCCACCCCCCCCCCTCCCCCCCCACCCCCTCCCCCCCCACCCCCCCCCCCTCCCCCTCCCCCCTCCCCCTCCCATGCTCAGATGATGAGTCAGACACACTGTGGTCCAGACACACCGCCAGGCTATAGACACTTGCTGTACTGTATGTTTCATCATTTCGTCATAAACAATAATGTCAATGTAAATAACGGAACGCTCACTATATTCACACACACACACACACACACACACACACAGACACACACGCACAGATAACAGTGACATCATCAGGCATCAGTACTAGTGTGGTGGCCAATCGGATGTGTGCTACAGCACGCTGCTAAGTGGTCTTTGGGGAAAACAAGCCAAGCCAAGAATGTGTGTGTGTTTGAATGTGTGTGTGTGTGTGTATTAATGTGTGTGTGCATGAATGTGTCTGGGGTAATGTGTGACCAAGTGCACTTGCTTATGTGTATCGCTGACGGACTGCATGCTCTTGTGCATGCGTTCATCTGCAGACATCCTGCACATTCATGTGTTTGTCTATTGCCTAGATGCAAATAGAAGGCTCAATAGATAGAAAGAGAGAGAGCTGCAAACAGACAGACAGATAGGAGGATTGGCAATACAAAGAGAGATAAATGTGTTATGAATTGCAAAAACAAAATTAATAAAATAAAAAATGACTTCACATCCCCACACCCTGGTGGTCCAATACGTCCTGCAGTGTGTGTGTGTGTGTGTGTGTGTGTGTGTGTGTGTGTGTGTGTGTGTTTGTTTGTGAAGCACTAGCTAGTGTTTAGATCTCATGGCTAGATGTCCATTATCCACACTCAGGCAGGCCAACACGCACGCATGCACGCACAACGCCCACACGGACACACACTCTTTCTCTCTTCTTGATTTGAGAGAGACATTTTGTATTGAGAGAGACTGCGCAAATGGTTTTGTTTTGGGTTTGGATAAATTGTACATACTGACTTGTGCAAATGAAGTCACACACACCAAACACACACACACACACACACACACACACGGCCAGTGTTTGAGTTCATTAGGGGGCCATTTGGCTGACTCCCTTGTTGCTTCTATCAACATCAGATGCTCACGTAGACTCTCTCAACCCTGCCTCTGACGCCATCAACACAAACCTTTCTCTGTCTGTCTCTCCACAGTGTGCTAGTGCGATGATAATGTATTATTCTAACTTACAGTTTGTATGGTGTGTGACCACTTTAATCTTGTACAAGAGAAGAACAAACTACACTGAAATTATCCAAAAACAAACAAACAATGCATTTCAACACAGGCAGCAGTGAATGTGGTACAGCAAAGTGCCATGATTTCCTTTTCTCAGCAAGTGTGTGTGTGTGTGTGTGTGTGTGTGTGTGTGTGTGTGTGTGTGTGTGTGTGTGTGAGACCTGGGAAGCTGTGAAGGAAGCAGGCCTGGGCGCCTACCATCCACTCGGCTCTGGTCTCGCAGAAGATGGCGATGTTGGAGTGGGTCTGCTGGCCCAGCGCGGCCAGCCCACTGCCCAGGTCGGAGGCCGCCTGCTGGACCTGCTGGAAGGACATCCACACGTACCTCCCCAGGATCACCTGCAACAGAGAGAGAGATGAACAGAGAGACACACACACACATACATGCACACGCACACACGCACGCACGCACACGCACGCATACACAAACGCACACACACATACATGCACATGCACACACGCACGCACACATACACGCACACAGCACATACACGCACACATGCACACACGCACGCACGCACACACACACACGCACGCACGCACACACACAAAGCAGGCGGGACTACGGAACAGTTTAATCATAAGGAGCCCATGTTTTTCAGAACCACTGAGGTGTACCAATATGCTATATGTTTGCATAATACATCTATATGCAATTTAAGTTAAAAACTAAAATCAAATACCACCAATACTGTAACATAGACAGAACCGCTGAAACACCAATGTGACATTAAAATACAAAAAAGGAAAGATCCAAAAGTATGAGCGGTTAATGATTCAACATGCATATTTCTTTCTTTATTTCTTGATGTCTTTCAGTGGGGTTATACTGGCACCTATTGCTTCATCTTTGCAAATGCAGCATTGGACACACACACACACACACACACACTTAACTGGTGTTCCAATATTGAAAGATAAGTGGATTAAATGGTTCAGGCGATTGGTATGGTCACTCCGGTAAATCTAAATGATTTCGCAAGATAATGTAATAGCCTTCTTTATCCTACACAAATATGCACAAAAACCTGTATTGAGCCGTCACTGTAAGTGTGTGTTGTTTACTGTCAGGTGATTTGAGTATAAGCTTAAAAGTAAACAGAAGATCTGTCACTGCATTGGTTAAGGTCAGCACCAGACCCTGTGCTTCCTACTCAATCCTTCCTTTTTCACTTTCCAACTGTTACACTTCTTTCTTGCTGGAGCTGTGCGTTAGTACATTGCAGTAGCATTGGCAAAATGTTTATGAAAGCATTATGGCAACCAAGCTCTCTTTCCCATCATGTCTCTCATTGCATATTGTCCTCATTCATAATGTAAGTGTTCTGGCTATCATCCCTCATTTTAGTCATTTTAGTCATTTAGCGGAAAACCTTGGCTCAAACGACGTCCCAGTGAATTCAGACACTTTAACAGGGTCCATCGGTCTCATGCTGGTGAAAGTGTGAGGTGGGGAAGTGTTGAGTCTCAGACTCAGCAGACGTACCTTTTTCAACACCTTGCCGTTGCTCTGCAGCTCGTCCTCCTCAGAGATCAGCTCCCGGGTGCCCAGGCAATCCCTGTGGGTGAAGCTCTGCACCGAATGTTCAAACATCTTGTCCAGGGTGTCCACCCCCGGGTGCATTGTGCTGGCCAGCCTCTTGGCGGAGGCCAGCGCCCTGTAGGGCCCCTGGGCTTCGCCCGACACGGAGCAGGCCTTGTCCCGGAGGGCCCTCTGGGATTGAGAGCCCCCGGAGGCAGGCTGGGGCCCGGGCCCCAGCCAGCTGAGGAGGTAGGAGGGCAGCCGGGTCAGGACGCCGTATACCCCCACCGTCAGCTGGAAGAGCAGCAGGAGCATGGGGTTCAGGTCCTCCTTCAGCTTCATGCTGCTGGAAGGGCCCCTGGGAGTAGGTGTGTGGATATGTGTGTGGATGTATGCGCGCGCGTGTGTGGGTGTGTGTATGTATGTGTGTGTCTGTGTGTGTGTGTGTGTGTGTGTCAATGCAGACCAGTAAGGAAGCAGGTGTGCTGGTGGAGTCCCAGCAGGCATGCAGCCAGGACTAGGACAGCGCTGGACTGGACTGTGCCAGAGAAGAGCCTAGCAAGGGTTGTTACAAAGGGTCCCCTCCTCTCCTCGGTCTGTCTCTGAGCTAACACCAACGGGTTCTCCTGTGGTTCTCCTCCAGCCGAGCAGGTTCCTCGCTCGCCCCGTCCTCTTGTGAGAGAGCCGGACCTTGGTCTAGACGTTGCCCCCGCCTCCTCGTTCTCAAACAGAGGGCCGATTATGCTCCTAGAGGTGAAAAATGAGAGCATCATTGGCCCAGCGTAAATCCCTGCTTATGGTCGGAGGTTGGGCAACAGCGCACACAAATCATGCAAACTCTGTAATAATGAAACTGAAACAGAAAGGAAAACAAGGGTCCCGTTCTCCAACGCGTGTGGAGGAAGCGGCCCGTCTGACCAGTGTTTCTGGTGAGTAGAGATGCAGGTGTCATCCATTGCTAGCACAACATGGAGCCAGATGTGTGCGAAAGAGAGGAAGAGAGGAGAATAATGAGAGACAGAGGGGAGGGGGGGGAGACAGACAGAGAGAGAGCAATGGAGGAACCAATGTTGTCGGAATGGTCTCTGGGCAGATGTAATAGTGCTGGATGGTGTTTGGTGTGTTTGTTCATGACTGAGTACACAGTACGCTGCTGATAAGAGACAAGCACCATGGAGAGAATCAGCTTTATCTCAAACAAATGGGCTGGCGCCACAGTGCCATTAGAGATGACATTACAACCTAGATACCACACACTCACATGAGTCACATGAGCATCTCACCTGATAAGGATGTCATTATTTGGACGCTACAAATTGACTGCTGTGGCCGACTAACACCCATGCAGGACACCCAAGTCACCTGGTTCATTATTCATAAGACTGCCACTCATCTTCCCTACTTAGCAGCAGAGGCCTCCGCGATGCAACTCTTACTAAAACACACAAACACATTTAAACCACATCATCCTTTCTAGCTGCATAAATGCACGGCTCCTGGATAAGTGCAGTTGGTGGAAGTTGAGATGAGGTATGAATAGATCAGTTCAATAAGACCATGTAGGATATGGCCCTTCCTCTCACACTGATGTCTTCCTGGAGTCACCGGGAGCTAGGACCTGGATGCTCCTCTTCCCAGTAAACACTAGAGAAATAGGGTTGGATTAATAATTGAGAAATCTTTTTTAAGGTAGCTGCAATTGAGGTGACTATAGTGGTTCACCTGCTCAGTTCTCAAATGGTCCAAAGTGCTGATCAGCTGGCTTCCAAAAGAGGAATATAGAATATGGGAATGTACGATTAGATCAAGCATATCCCAGAACTGGGCCTTAAGACATCAGCCAGGACTCTCTAGTGACTGCAGTTCCCTCAGGTAAGCAAACTGAAATTTTGAATTTGTAAATTGAAGTTATGGTTCTTCACTTGAGCGAAACAAATGTCTACATTAAGCTGACAAATGGTATGCATTCATATTTTACAAGTGAGCGTGTGCATTACAAATCTATAGCTTACTTTTTATTTCCTGATTCCAAAATAATAATTTCATGGCTTCACCAAAAATATGTAAATGTACGTAATCCAAAACAGTCAGCGCATTCAAGGGCTGCAGAACGAACGACCAATGAATTATAGTCTGCTGCTAATGTTTTAGGAGCATGCATTTGTTTTTACTTGCTTCCAAATGTATTGTAAAAAACCATTTGATTTAATTGTGTTGCATAATGCACCTTTACGCTCCATTGGATTATTGGAGCACTATTCTGCTATACTAGAGCGTGCAAGCATGTGTTTGTGTTTGCACGTGCATGTATGTTTGCGTGTCTGTGCGGGTGCACATGTGTATGTGTGTGTGTGTATCTGTGTGTGTGTGGTGGCTGTGTTTAGAGGAAATGTAATTCCTAGTGAATGTAGCTTTCTGCATAGTGTGTATATCTTGGCTGTTACCAGCAAGATAGCAAATGTCAAATATCTTCACACGCAGGTAAATCAATAGCCCTATTGGTTTGGAAATATCTACCATAGATCATGTATGAAAGGTGTTCTGGGAAATATGATGAGCAAAGACTAGAACTAGACTAATGACACAGGTTAGGAAAATGAAACAAACACACACTTTAAAATGTTTTAGTTTGTGTTGTGAATGTGTTTAGTTAGCCCCTAAACCTACTAAGCTATGTGTTTTTCCATAGAATGCCAGTCAGGACAGGGTGACACAAACAATCACCAGGTTATTTTCATCAGCCACAAAGTGTGTGTGTGTGTGTGTGTGTGTGTGTGTGTGTGTGTGTGTGTGTGTGTGTGTGTGTGTGTGTGTGTGTGTGTATGGGTATGGTCTCTGTGTGTGTGTGTGTGTGTGTGTGTGTGTGTGTGTGTGTGTGTATGTATGTATGTATGTGTGTGTCTGTGTGTGTGTGTGTGTGTGTGTGTGTGTGTGTGTGTATGTATGTATGTATGTATGTATGTGTGTGTGTGTGTGTGTGTGTGTGTGTGTGTGTGTGTGTGTGTGTGTGTGTGTGTGTATGTACGTATGTATGTGTGTGTGTATGTGTGTGTCTGTGTGTGTATGTATGTATGTATGTATGTATGTATGTGTGTATGTGTGTGTGTGTGTGTGTGTGTGTGTGTGTGTGTGTGTGTGTGTGTGTGTGTGTGTGTGTGTGTGTGTGTGTGTGTAGGATGAAATGCAAATGCTCTCCCTTTAAAGTATCTCACAATTTGGTTGTCATGGTTGGGAGTAGTGGGTGTAACTTTCTGCATGGTGTGTATATAGTGGCTGTTGCCTGCAACAGACCGAACATCGAATGTCTTCCCACAACGGGTAGTTCAACATTGGTACATAAGGTGTTCTGGGACACATTATAAGGCAAAGACTAGAACGACAGCCCGCATAACGTGCTCTTAAAAGTCACATCGGACCATCCTTGTGAGACAATGGCTCTTTTGTGTATTCACACACTCACTCTTTAGTACACCCCAACGATTTAATAACCGTTGCCACATAACCCCCCGCCCCCACACACACACAGACACACACACACACTGACAGACACACACACACACACACACACACACACACACACACACACACACACACACACACACACACACACACACACACACACACACTCACCCAATACAAAATTAGGAAACAGAGCTCAACGCTCTGACTCAGCGTCAGAGCTGAAGCGGAAATATGATCTCCTTAAGGCACAGAAAACGAGTGAGAACACTCGAAGCGGGTGTTATTACGCTGTTATTAGAAAGTGTTAACATGCTGGTTCGTGTTCAAATGGCTTTTATGGGCCTACTTTCTACCATTCTAGGCTTAGCATGGGAATGCTGTGGCATTAAAAGGGTTGTCAGACAAGCCATACGACATTGAGCAATACATAATTCATTCCGGTGTATGTGAGCACATTATCGGCGTATATTGGTTGAGAATAAAGGGCCAGGAGCCATGCTTATAAGCATATATAAAGGAATTGGGTGTACCTTCATTTGTACCGTTTTTACTGTTTGTCGGCTATAAGCTGCTGCAGCATCCAGCACGTCTGTGTGTCTCCGTTAAAAAAAAGAAAAACGGCTAAAATGACAAGAATACAATTCTTACCAGATTAGCTCTTCCTGT
Source organism: Lota lota (assembly GCA_026745465.1). Taxonomy (NCBI): domain Eukaryota; kingdom Metazoa; phylum Chordata; class Actinopteri; order Gadiformes; family Lotidae; genus Lota; species Lota lota. The sequence goes on from JACYXH010000719.1 coordinate 1,070,849, forward strand.
CGCAGTCTTGGATGAAGACTGGGAATGATCAGTGCAGGGTACAGCGGTCAGATGGATGGCTAAATCCCCGCATTGGGTTACGTCTCTCCTCCGATAGTGGTGGCTGTGCGGCCGGTCCGGAAGTACGGTGACGGTGAAGGCTTCATCGCTGTCGGTCGGCTCCTTGCCGTGTGATTGGTCTACCTTAAGGTGGCGCGTGCCGTGAACAGGGCCTTAACGTAGGTAACTTTAGGTCAGAGACGGAGCCCTGCTCACGTTTAAAAAGGCAAGCAAGGCAATGGCCAGGGCGACACGGTGGTTTGAGATGGTAGAATTGAGTTGAATCCACACGTTCTTCCCGTTGAACGGGCTGTTAGAGCTTTTCAGTTTGCAATAGGCTACATACAACTATTATTTATTCTTATTTTCTGAAGTGCACCCACGTAGACTACGTTGTGTATCATAAACACTCTAAATGTTGCACACACACACACACACACACACACACACACACACACACACACACACACACACACACACACACACACACACACACACACACACACACACACACACACACACACATATATATACAAGATATCAGATGTTATACATTTTCGTGTTGACATTCAAAATTAGGTTGGCCTACCTAATTTGTGTATACGGTATGTTTGTGTGTTACTCACACTTAATAAGTGGAGTGCTTGAAAGCAATGTCAGAGCTAGAAAAGAGCCAGGCTAAGGGCAGCACCTATAAAAATGGGCGGGAACACACCTGGGCCTTTCCTCCTGCACCGAGACACACCTTAGAGAGAGCAGCTGAGGCCAGCCTTTGTTTGGTGAAGGATTTGGTAGGGCCCTTTGCATAAATTATTAAAAGCAAGATTGTAATAGTGAAACTGTGGAACCAGTACATTTATTTGAGGTCATAGTGTTAAAGTAAGGATTTGTTAAATAATTGTGAAAATGTGGTATTTGTTAGATTATAAATATAGATTCCAGTCACCTGCATGTCTCTTAACTGGGGGAGGGTACTTTGTTCCAGTCTAGCAAGGTATATTATTTACTTTTACCTTGCATTTCTTTTGTAAAATGGTTGTTGTAAAGTAAACTTTGGCATATTAATGTGCTGTTTTTAAACAAAGACGTTAATAGCGGAGCTGTTTTTCAGATTTTAGTGTGCAGTTAATTAATGAAATGGGCCATTTTCCTTGTTTTTCTTGAGGGGCTTTCTGCTGTACTGGAAGTTGCCATCAAGAACAGCCATCTTGAATGTGTTTTAGCGTATGGTTTGAGTCACCTTAGCTTGAGTGCTGTAGAAGCGTTTTGATTGGTTTTGAATTAGGTTGTGTGTGTAGTGTTTTATTTAATAAGTTGCCTACATATCTTGGGATGATTGACTGTTCTATTTATACTAACCTCCCAGATAGTGCAGTCTAGCCCCACATCGTTTACTCAGTTTGTCCATTTGATTTTATTAATGTCTTAGGGCAATAACGTTTCTATTTTGGTATAGCAGTCTCTGGTTCACGTTTATTCTGGGTTTTGTGTATTGAATATCACTGGGTCACATAAAGAGGCTGTTTTCAGCCTAATTACGTCAGATTCCATTTTTAGGCTAGTGCATTAGGGTGTAGACCTTATATCAAGAATGCAACTTGATAGCCTATTACAGTGGACCCTCCCCAGAACTAAATTATACTGGTTATGCAGACCTATAATAAAACATTTTTATGAAAGCTCAGACATCAGAACAATATATAAGGTAACTGCATAGGAAGGCTTCAGTTTGCTATTATTTCATATTTCTACAGCTAAAATCAGCTGTGAATATGGAGTGGACAATCCAGATTACAGATTTCATAAGCAAACCTTTATGAACAAAAACCTTCTTTTATTGAAAGTTGAACATGAGAAAAGCTAGTAAGTGATATGATAATAAGTATAATGGCATAAGAAAGATTCAACTTGACATTTCGTCCTCATTTAAGTTAGATGGAGTTCTTCAACTGAAGGCAGTACAAGTCCCAGAGATGGAACCTTATATAGGCTAGTATTGAATATTGATAGTTAGTATATGAGATGGTTTAGCTTGATGTCCAAGTCTAAAGATCTTTGCAGCCTTAAACAAATAATCAAAAACAACATAATACATATGATAATACATATAATAAAAACAAGTGGTAGTAGTACTATAACTAGAAATAGGACTAGTAGTACTAGTGGTACCACTAGTACAATCATCACCAAAATATATATTATTGTGATATATATAATTATATTATTGTGATAAGTTATCAAAGGCACTGGTTTAGATAAGTACATATAAATATCACATAAAAACGCTCTTTAACATTTCCAACAAATTAAAAACGGAGATTCCAAAGCGTCTTTATTTGTATTATTCTTTTAAGTCAGGCAATACTGTAGACGTCAACAACCGGCTGAAGGGGTCCTTTTTCCACGGTGGCTAGAAGGATTAGCTGACAACATGCCGACTGTCAGTGTTAAAAGGGATCTTCTCTTTCAAGCTTTGGGGAAAACGTATAGTGAGTTCCTGTTATTAAATCTTCACCTTGCTCACATAGTGCTAATAATTGCCTAGTACATCCTCAAAATGATTTGCGATACGCCATGCTCTATAGATAGCATGCTAGCAACACAGCAGCTGTTGATGAATGAAGCAGACTAACGTTACACAGTCAGTACTAAGTGTAATAAAACGTTAGTAATGTTGACCCCCCTTGAAGCAAATGACAGATTTTTCTCATTTCAATATTGAAATTTTTATTTTTTAATATTACGTATTTGCCACTTTGCCAAGTAGGTATTGTATAGTATTTCAACGTGATTGCATCATTTCCTGCCTCCTGTCCAATCACGGTGTCCCCGAGGAAGACACCTAACGTATATAGGTGTCCCTGATCAAGACAACTAGCCGGAACTGCTCCCGACGAGCTGGCTGTTACCTTCCATGGTTGACAATGAACATGTGTAGGGAATATGTGAACGTGAGGTACTAATTGCAAAGGGGTTAGGAGTGGCCACATGTTAGTAAAGCACTATATAAATGCATTCCATTTACCAAATAGTACCATAACATAGTACACACATCAACGGAAACAATGTACTTTAAAGTGTGCTTTACATTCATGTGTCTTAATGGAGACTATTATCTGTTCCAGCTGACGAGGAGTTTGATGAACTGTGCTTTGAGTTTGGTCTTGAGTTGGATGAAATAGTAAGTACATGCATATCCTTGTGTATGTCCCCAAATAAGCGTCTTCGCTTTACAGTGAATATGCTTTAATAAATGTGCACCATGTCCCATCACCACCAACACGTCCATGATAAACAGTATTCCCCATGTGACCAACGTAGACCACCGAGAAGGAGCAGATCAGTCGAGAGCAAGGGGACTGCAAGGCGTCGGGGGCGTCCGAAGTCGTGCTGTACAAGATCGATGTGCCAGCCAACCGCTATGACCTGCTGTGTCTGGAAGGCCTGGCGCGGGGACTGCAGGTCTTTAAGGACAAGTGTGTATAGTTCTCTCTTAATTCACTGCCAACTTGCCACTCGTGCAATTCATGGGCCCACGCAGGGCATTCCTTTATATTCTACAGCTACCTAGCACCTGCACAGCACACCACTAGCACCACTGCAATCAGCCTTTTTTATTTGTTTTTATTACATACCAAAATCCTATTTGTTTACTGGGCATGAGAAATTAATCTTTGTCCAGTCGTTCTGTTCTGAACGGAACTGATATAACGTTCTGTTCTTGCATTCCGCCCCCAGCCTAAAGTTCCTGAACCGGTTCGAATGAGAAAAAGAAACCGTAAACGTTATTTTCACTTGTAGTGTTTTCCCTCGCTGCCCTCCTGCAGGCCTAGTGGTGAATGGGAAATAACACAACTGCATCTGCTTGCATGTAACGTCACTCGCATGGATTAAGCACAATGTAACGAACAACTGGAGGTTTTATGTGCGTGCGTAAAGCGGCACATGAGCATTTTAAGATGGATATTTTAGTGTAGCTCTATCTGTTGACCAAAATAGCCTACGAGAGGATGGAATTTGGTGAGGCAAGTCTGTTTTACTCGCAGAGACATTCGTCTTGCTTCCCCTTGGGATTACAATCCACATGGATGTTTTCATGCAAGTAGATAACACCATGCTCCGTCCGCTGTTTGAGTCCGTCAGTTCTATGAGGGATCCGGTGTCATCCCACTGGCAGCAAATGGGTCTTGTTTGATTGATATTCTTAAAAAGTGCCATAAAACAGTTTAATCATTTCTTTAATCCGACTGAATTTGAAGTAGGCTATTTGATACATTAAAAGGAAATCGAAGAAATGAATATTGCCACCGTGCGTTCTGTCTGACAGGCTTGTGGTCTATGTTAATCCCCTTATGAAACAGTAGCAGGCCCAACCCAATGTTCTTCGGATGCTCAGTGCAGGCAGGATAATAGACGGACAGAACCAGTCACTATGGATGAGGTAAAGTTGGTCATGGACGTTTTGTAGGTACGATTTTTTTTTTTAAACCAACCACAGAATATAATCGGTGTGGAAAGAACTGGTGGCGTCCATTGAATCACACTAAAGGAACAAAGAAACACTGCTCTGCACTCTTAATCACGATGTGAAACAGTGGTGGTCATTCCCCCCAGCGCCCTCTTCTAGTAATGCAACGAACGAAACAAAATGTTTGAAAGTTCTTCTCCAACACTGGCAGTATTGGAGTACTTGCCAGTACACAAACCTACACGAGCACTCCTGATGAGCTCTGGCGTTAGGGTTCCTTTCCTTTGGATTTTCTTAGGAATGCTTTCTCCCATAGTTATTTTATGTGCTTAAATAAACATTCTGAAATGAATTGAAGCTTGGAACTAAATAGTAAAGTTATTAACCTGTTTCAAGTGGATTGACGTTTATGTTCCAGAGCGGTAAATATGATTTCGTTTTCGTTCCTGTTCAAATATCGTTCGGTAAAATATTGTGGAAAAATACTGACCGCTAGTCTAGAGCGACGTCAAAGTCGCATGAATTCCGATATGATATTCTACCGAAGAAAAGTAATTCACGCGAGTGGATGAAGCTTTCAGAAGGGGATTTTAACCTCGAGTGGCCAGTCTAAACGATGTTGATTTGAAACCTTTTTTACAGTTTACTACTACTGGCAAAGTTTGTGTTCACCAATCACACGCTTACAGATCCCCGCCTCCAGCAACATGATTGGTCGAAAGAAATATGAAGCGTAAGAAGGTGAAATGCCCTGTTCACCCAGATTTGAGTTTGTCTGCCATCAGACTTTAGATATTAAACTAAAGTCTAATCTGTGGGACTAACATTAGGCCTACCTAGATATACGAATATAACAGATGTTGTGAATATTATATGTGATATTCATGAGTCAATCAATTCAATAGCTTTAAAAGCCTGAACGCACAAAAGCTTGACAGGGTACCTCAACAGCAGATCTATTTGTCTCTATTAGTTAGTCTTCATTTACATGGAATGGAAATGATAGGTTTATCGTCCAAACCGTTTGACTATAGCTAATTAGATTGGTTCTTGGTTTATAAACTATTCGTCTATACCCTACACCCTACACCCATGTGGTTAATGGCCACTTATATATTCAGGCAGCACACCAGCTGGGAGGAGGGAAGGTGGATCATGGAGCTGGGAGTTTGCACTGCATGCTGGGAGCTTTCAGCTTGCACTTATTTGATCCTGCGTTTAACTCACATGAAACGAATTGAAAATTAGGAAGACCTATACGATTCAGTTTGGCTTTTCTTTCTTTTCTCCCTAACTCACACAAGCGACTCTAGGCCTTAAACGGGTAATGGTAGATGTGTGAATGTATAGTTTGACATCTTGCCACTTTGCGATGTGTGTGCTGTAGAAACAATGGAAAGTTTCCCAGGTTCCGATTTCTTCGCCAGGTGATCCGAATGCAGGGTCAGACTAGTATGTTATTTCCAAACATGCTGAAAATAATCCAAACAATATTGGTCATAAACGTTCTGACTCTGACCACCAGCTCTTCCAAACGGGGATCTTGTGAGTGCATGCTGCAAGCCTGCACGGAGGACTAGCATCCATACGGGGAGCCACAGTATACCAAAGCAAAACAGCAAATAGGCATCTTGCGCTCTATTACAGACAGACTTTGGTTCTGTATTACAGAGAGAGCCAGAGCGTGGTGGTCTCATGCGTCGATCTTGGGTTACGATTGACGGGATTATCTTCTGTATTCCAGGATGGAGGCACCGCGCTACAGACGTGTGAGCCCAGCCAGTGGAGAGCCTCAAAGGCTTGTTTTGACTCAAGAGGTGGGTGAATGAAGTGGACCAACCATTATATGAATAACCATGACTAAACTCAAAAGAGGCTGTTGTACCTCATACCCTTTTGCACGGGTATATTTGATCAATGTTATTCCCATGGGGTAATCACCTTGCACTTTGTATCAAATCAAATGGGCCATAAGTGCATCTTAAGACTCCTACCCACTAGCAGCACGCACTAAACGACGATCAGTCCTGCCTTGCCGTCAGGTCGGTGGTTCATTCTAGGCAACTGGGAGCATGCAAGGGTCCACGCATGAAGACTGTACGACCACATGCCCCTCGCCTTAACCCTAACCTAACCCTTATCAGGGATTCATTATATTCTGTTTGATAATACATTTACTGTAGCAGCGATTCTGTAGGCACGCGCTATTCCAAAGACGTGGTCTATTCCTCAAAAGTGCCAGTAAAAACAAATGCGTGATAGCCTGTTATAGCTGTATAACATGTGATCTGTCTACAGCTGTATAACATGTGATCTGTCGTACAGCTGTATAACATGTGATCTGTCTACAGCTGTATAACATGTGATCTGTCTACAGCTGTATAACATGTGATCTGTCGGTACAGCTGTATAACATGTGATCTGTCGGTACAGCTGTATAACATGTGATCTGTCTACAGCTGTATAACATGTGATCTGTCTACAGCTGTATAACATGTGATCTGTCGGTACAGGTGTATAACATGTGATCTGTCTACAGCTGTATAACATGTGATCTGTCTACAGCTGTATAACATGTGATCTGTCGGTACAGCTGTATAACATGTGATCTGTCTACAGCTGTATAACATGTGATCTGTCTACAGATGTATAACATGTGATCTGTCTACAGCTGTATAACATGTGATCTGTCTACAGCTGTATAACATGTGATCTGTCGGTACAGCTGTATAACATGTGATCTGTCTACAGCTGTATAACATGTGATCTGTCTACAGCTGTATAACATGTGATCTGTCTGTACAGCTGTATAACATGTGATCTGTCTACAGCTGTATAACATGTGATCTGTCTACAGCTGTATAACATGTGATCTGTCTACAGCTGTATAACATGTGATCTGTCTACAGCTGTATAACATGTGATCTGTCTGTACAGCTGTATAACATGTGATCTGTCTACAGCTGTATAACATGTGATCTGTCTACAGCTGTATAACATGTGATCTGTCTACAGCTGTATAACATGTGATCTGTCTACAGCTGTATAACATGTGATCTGTCGTGTTCCAGACGGCAGCAGTGCGGCCCCACGCCGTGGCGGCGGTGCTGAGGAACATCACCTTCACGCAGGAGCGCTACGACAGCTTCATCGAGCTGCAGGAGAAGCTCCACCAGAACGTGTGCAGGTGGAGAGCCTTTCGCTGTTGTCGTCCGCACTGACTCTAGCCCTAGAGGCAGGGCTCAGACCGCACAACACCTCTGTCTTTTGCATGGTCACACACTTGTCAAATGAGGGGATAATGGCGTCATGAAATGGCGTCGGGCCTGGGCCTGGAAACCGGGCCCAGGCTTGAACCCGGCTCAGTCGCTCACCCTAGCATTGAGGTCACCTACGATCGGGCCGGAGAAGGATTGAGCAACCACTAATTGGTCAACATCAGTGAGTGTAGGCCTACATGTCGCGCTAGGAGTTGTTAGACAATGGCAGTTGTTAAATATATATCAAACACGCTAGACTTTACTGTGGGGCGTCCCGGGCAACACATCACAAACATGTCACACTGCACAGGATGAAGATCCATCGTCCTTTTCCACCTTCATAAGCGGCCACAACGCCAATGTCAGAACTTAGACGGAACAGAATTGAACAAAATAGAACGGAACAGTGTTCGGGAAACGCACAGAATCTCTGTGAAACCCGTGCCCATGTAAGGGGCGCTGTCAACGGCTTCACTCACAAGCTCAGCCTGGCAGTCCGGCGAGCAGCCGTGTCCTGTGAGGGTTTAGATACCTCAATAGTTTCAACTAACATGGGGATGTGTGAATGATGTGTTCAGTAGGACTACTCTTTCTTTTTTGAGAATACCAACAACAACAACAACAACAAAAACAGTTCTCTACATTTTTTAAGTCAAAACATTTTTTTTTTTTTTAAGATGGCACTTGACTAAATGCCCATTGCAGTGGGCTGGGCTCCATGGATCATCTGAAATGACATTAGGGGTGGAACGGTTCACAATACTCACGATTTGGTTCATATCACGATTTTTGGGTCGGTTAGGTACATTTTTGGTAAATCAGGGCATGACACAAGTGCCTATAAAAACATTCAAAATTGCCAATTTCAACATGCTTTTCATTTATTTTGCCCAAAAAATTGTTAACTTGCCTTTTCTGGCTAAGAACATAAATTGACTGCACAAGGAACATAAACACTTCTTCATTGTCAAATCTTAATTAAAATAATAGGTTAATTAGTATAAACTTTTTTTTTTGCAATAACAATGTCCCCTGCTGTAGTGAAACTCACTGTGTACAGGGCAGGGCTCAAGACGAGAGATCTGCAGTAACAATGTCCCTTGCTGTAGGGAAACTCTCACTGTGTACAGATATGCAGGGCTCAAGACAAGATCTACCTGCAGTAACAATGTCCCCTGCTGTAGGGAAACTCTCACTGTGTACAGGGCAGGGCTCAAGACGAGAGAGATCTGCAGTAACAATGTCCCCTGCTGTAGGGAAACTCTCACTGTACAGGGCAGGGCTCAAGACGAGAGAGATCTGCAGTAACAATGTCCCCTGCTGTAGGGAAACTCTCACTGTGTACAGATATGCAGGGCTCAAGACAAGATCTACCTGCAGTAACAATGTCCTCTGCTGTAGGGAAACTCTCACTGTGTACAGGGCAGGGCTCAAGACGAGAGAGATCTGCAGTAACAATGTCCCCTGCTGTAGGGAAACTCACTGTGTACAGGGCAGGGCTCAAGACGAGAGAGAGCTGCAGTAACAATGTCCCCTGCTGTAGGGAAACTCACTGTGTACAGATATGCAGGGCTCAAGACGAGAGACATCTGCAGTAACAATGTCCCCTGCTGTAGGGAAACTCTCACTGTGTACAGATGTACAGGGCAGGGCTCAAGATGAGATAGATCTGCAGTAACAATGTCCCCTGCTGTAGGGAAATGCACTGTGTACAGATGTACAGGGCTCAAGACGAGATAGATCTGTTGCACCTGTAAAATGTTAATTCTTTTTGCTGTCAATTATAGTTCTTAGAAATAGAGAAAATTGCAATCGGCCAAAGTTGGATCGACGGGAAACTACTTTGAAAAAACTTCATTTGTTTTTAAGTCGTTTCCACAGGGAAAATATATAATTAACCATTGGCTGATCTTTGTCTCGGCACAGCTATTTATATGCATTGTAGCTTTTCATTGTTAAAAGTTTCTGGATTCCTGAATATATTCTTCCTTCAGGAAAAGGACCTTAGTGGCCATCGGCACCCACGACCTGGACACCGTCTCAGGGCCCTTCACATACACGGCCAGACCCCCGGCTGACATCCGCTTCAAACCCCTCAACCAGACCAGAGAGTTCACTGCCGTCGAGCTCATGAGCTTGTACAAGGTGACCATTATTCAAAGTAGCGGCAAGAAGCTGTTTTGAGTTGTAACTGACCGCTTTGGTTGTAACTGCCTGCAGACGGACAGCCACCTGAGGCACTACCTTCACATCATCGAAGACAAGCCGGCCTACCCCGTCATCTACGACAGCAACGGCGTCGTCCTGTCCATGCCTCCCATTATCAACGGTGACCGACGCCATGTTTCTCTTGCATGCAGCAAAGTTACCAGCTTCAAATGTAGACTATCTTCACGGTGGCTCAGCATCACAAAGTGATGTTTAAATATAACGGTCATTTATTTTGTGCAAGTACTTTTCGATTTTTTGATTGATCATTTATTTGGTATTTAATGACCTCAAATCGTCTAATGGCATTTAAGTGCATTTATGTTGACATTTGGACCAGTATCAATGCATAGCCCTACTATGCACCACATCACTTTTCATCTAAAGTAAGTTGGCTTTAGTAAAGGTTTGGCTTTCCTTTAAGTGTATGGCCAAGTCAAATGTATTTGTATAGCCCTTAATCACAGTTACAGTCTCAAAGAGGTTCACACTCATGCTGCAACATCCCAACCCTAAACCATCTAAAGGGCTATGGAAAACATCTCCAAAACCCAAAGGAGAGGAACCTTGAGATGAACCTAAGATAGGATCCCTGCTTTGACAGTGTGCCGAATGGGCAGACATGGAATGGGAGCCAAAGACATTAGAAAAGCCATAGCTTATGGTAGTGGCAGATAAAGGTACTAGAAAATAGGTAATTAGTAAAGGGTAATCATGTCCTCTAGGCTAGATGGTCAGCTAGTAAGTACAAAGTCTTAAATGCTAGACCGTTAGTTCATTGTGCTGTTCCAGCCTCTTCCATGTTGAGGGGTAGCAGTGGTGGCCATATAGCATTCAACAAACAGTTAACCAGTTCATACCATGTCATGGATCCTAATCCTGTGTCTATTACTTGTATTCCATCTTTCAGGAGACCATTCCAAAATCTCCCTCAAAACGAAAAACGTCTTTGTTGAATGCACAGCCACAGACCAGACCAAGGTAGGAGTGTAAATGATGTAACAAAAGACCTGACCAAGGTAGGAGTGTAAATGATGTAACATAAGACCTGACCAAGGTAGGAGTGTAAATGATGTAACGACCTGACCAAGGTAGGAGTGTAAATGATGTAACATAAGACCTGACCAAGGTAGGAGTGTAAATGATGTAACATAAGACCTGACCAAGGTAGGAGTGTAAATGATGTAACGACCTGACCAAGGTAGGAGTGTAAATGATGTAACGACCTGACCAAGGTAGGAGTGTAAATGATGTAACATAAGACCTGACCAAGGTAGAAGTGTAAATGATGTAACATAAGACCTGACCAAGGTAGGAGTGTAAATGATATAACATAAGACCTGACCAAGGTAGGAGTGTAAATGATATAACATAAGACCTGACCAAGGTAGGAGTGTAAATGATGTAACATAAGACCTGACCAAGGTAGGAGTGTAAATGATACAACATAAGACCTGACCAAGGTAGGAGTGTAAATGATGTAACATAAGACCTGACCAAGGTAGGAGTGTAAATGATGCAACATAAGACCTGACCAAGGTAGGAGTGTAAATGATGTAACATAAGACCTGACCAAGGTAGGAGTGTAAATGATGCAACATAAGACCTGACCAAGGTAGGAGTGTAAATGATGTAACATAAGACCTGACCAAGGTAGGAGTGTAAATGATGCAACATAAGACCTGACCAAGGAAGGAGTGTAAATGATGCAACATAAGACCTGACCAAGGTAGGAGTGTAAATGATGCAACGACCTGACCAAGGTAGGAGTGTAAATGATGCAACATAAGACCTGACCAAGGTAGGAGTGTAA